>VZTA01016864.1:388427-413578 GCA_013398855.1 Mohoua ochrocephala
CGCAGGCCGCTGCCCGCCCCGCCCCGCCCCGCCGCGCAGCGCGCTGCCAAGTTGGGCACGGGGGTGGGAGGCGTCGGCCGCTGTGTGCGTGGGAGCGGCCTGCGGTCCCGATGGAGGGGTAGTGGTTCTGTGCTCGGCTCGGTCGTCGGGCCGTGCCCTTGAGCGCCAATGGATTCAGCTCTGGAGGGTTCGGTTACGGGTGTGATCGCGACGGTGGCCCCCGGCAGCACGGAGCGGGTGCGTGGGGGCGCAGGTGGGAAGGGCATTGTCATTTCACCGTGTGTCCCGTACTGGTGCTAATGCTGTTCCTTCTCCTCGCCTCACCTCCCAGGCCCTGCGGGCTCACCTCAGGCAAGTCTCCTAATCAGGTGTCCTGTTCTCTAAGGAAGAGCCAGAGATTCCCTTAGCACTGCCTGTGTTCTCAGCAGGGTTCTGTACCAAGTCGATGTCTGTAGGTAGAAGAGCCTTTGGCAATAAAGCACGAATGAAGCAGCACAGGAGTCCACAGAGTAGCCCGTTGGGATGCTGCTGTGTTTTTTATCATGCGGGTGGGGAGACCCTGGCACAGGTTGCCCAGAGAAGCTGTGGATGCCCCATCCCTGGGAGTGTCCAGGGCGAGGTTGGATGGGACTTGGAGCAACCTGGTCTAGTGGAAGGTGTCCCTGTCCATGGCAGGGGAATTGAAACCAGATGATCTCAAAGTTCTCTTCTAACCCAAAGCATTCTGTGACTCTACACACTGTAAAGCAGGCATATCAGCCAAACAGAAAGTACTTCTGGAAAAAGGAGGAAGTGCATTGCCAGTGCTAGTAAAGCCATTCAGTCACAGCGCACAAGTGCTCTTCCTGTTTAGGAGGATGTTTTTCCTGAGATACTAGTTTAATTTGAGCTCTTCTGGTAACTCCCAGACCAGTAGAAACAGTGCTAATAATGGGAGTTGGGAGCCTTCTCAAAATGCTACCTCATGCTTATAAGTGGTGTGCATTTGATTTTGAATTAATCAGTAATTCCTTCAAACATTTTGGATTTGTGTCACCTTTGATAATAGCTCTCTTGTTTTTATGGCTTTACATGTTTATGCATTAAGGTCTTTCCTCCACACTTCTAAAGCATCCTGGAATCTACCTACTTACCCTAGACTTTGTGACTAGGGTAATATACGTGGATTGAATGCAAGGTTTTTGAAAGCCACGGGAATAACTATCTCCTTAGTAAATGGTTTATTCTGGAGGCTGAGTTGCCCCTGGAGGACTCCGAGTGTGTTGACAGGCACAAATAATCATGCCTTCTCTGCTTGTAAAGGCATGTCCTGTTGTTCAAAAGGCATCATTGATTTGATTGATCAGAGTCAAGGCTCTGAACTAACGCTGGGAGGGAGCCGAGGTCTGACCATTTTAGTGGGAACATGAGGAAACAAAACATTACCAAGAAAGGCCTGAATTGCTTTCCTCAGCTTTAAAGAAGGGCAGACCACCTCTGCCTTCTCTCAGTAGGACAGAACATAGCCAAATACTTATCCGAGAGGAAGAATCAAGTTGAAGGTGAAAGATTTTCATCAAAAGATGTTGGCCATCATACCAAGTGAATGTAGGCTCTGTGGCTCTATTGCTGTGGGTAATAGAAGAGATGTTGACAGATGCCCTCTGAAGTAGAGAGTGGTTTTCTTATCTCTTTCAAAATACTTTTTCTGTGCAGCTGATGCACCTTTTGTGCAGTGCTGCTTGAACTTGAGGCAGCAATCCATGTATGTAGCCTTGGGTAGGCTTCCATTTTCACTGAAGTAGGTTTGCCCTCAGATGCTGCAATTTGGTGATGTTTTGGAGGTCCACTTATGATTCCCCTGATCTCTAAGCATCTAGGTTTTTGTAACTCTTTGGAGCTTTTGATGATTGGAATACAGCCTCTAGCTATTACCACAAAGGTTTCTCAGATTTATTTTTGCTAGCTTAGGAAAAATGGGGGGTGAAGGGTTGTGCTAGAAGTGCTTCCTGCTCTGAACTGCTGCCCCAGTAACACTGGCCAGAACAGGGATGCCTACTTTTAGTCTCCAGTATTTGTCTTCTTCAGGTCTCTTTTTTTTTCTGGGTTGAAGTGACCAGGAAACAACTGAAGCATCCAGGATATTAACTGCACATTGTTTGACTTGTGCTGGAGGGTGTTGTTTCACTTCTTGGAAGAAAAAGTGAACTTGAGGACATATTTGGGAAGAGTGCCAAAGTGTTTTGCTCAAACAGTTAGAGTGGATGAATTGTTGGCCTTTTCTGGGAGTGGGGCAAGCTTCTTTCTCTGAAAGATTCCTTGAAACTTTCTTAGAATTTTTGCTTGGGGAGGTTGCTGCAGAAAGTTGACATGCTAGGAAGTACATGCAAGTAGAGGTGAGCACTTTCAGAGTTTTCAGAATTTTATTGACAAATGAAGAATGACCTGAAATCTGGCAGGGACTGTTCTTCTAAAGGTAGTCTGGTATAGCTTTTGGTAGACTTAAACTTGTCTAGATGATTTTTGAACTGCCATAAATTTGCAGCATCCACACCACACCATGAAAAGAAATTCCATAGGCTTCCATCTGGTTCATGAAGTTTTTCTTTCGCTTACTTTGAACTTGACATGTGCAACCTTCGATAGGCGTCTCCTCTGTATGTCAGAAGAAAGTGTGATTCTTTATTCCCTGTTTGGTTTTGTCATGATTTTGTAGACCTCTGCTGTATCCTTTCCTCAGTTCTTTTTCTTCCATCCCTCAGAACCCCAAGTGTGGTGGTCATTGCTTGGGTGGGGGCCACTCTGGCTTTTGGTGTGAACCTTCTCTGTAAATACAAGTACAGCCTACCGGGAATTTTATTGTGTCATTTTTAAGTGGATGCATTAGGGGGAAAGTTCTTCTTCATGCAGTGTGAAGGAATAATGTACCATGGTCTTGCACAGTTAAATAATTGTATTCTTTGTCTTAGTTTTAATTTTTTGTCTTACAACTTTTGATTTCCAGTCATTTGTTCACTGCTGGTGAGTACCTGGTAGATGTTTCCATCAAGCTGCTGGATGTAACCCCAACACCTCATTCCCGAGAAGTATGAATGAAGAGTCTGTTGTATATTTCTGAGTGGCCTTGATCCTACAACCATCAATATGAAATTTAGCACCTCTCTTTGATCACATAAAGCCTATAGCTCTTGCCTTTACTGTCACACTTTACAGACAATTAAGAGAATTTTGAAATTGTTTAACTAACTTAAAGGATAATACTGGATAAGTAGCAGATTTCTCTGGGAAAAAAACCCAGATCTGTCCTCAGCTTGACAGAATTTTTTTTGGTAGTTACTGCAAATGCACTTTATTTTGCTTTTTTAATAAATTTCCCTAAACTTTTTTTTTGTATTGTGTGTGAATGTTTCAGGAAATGCTTCAAGGACCATCAGAAGATGTGTTTGCAAAGATGGAAAGTTCAGTCGAAGAGATGGATACCTCCGATACCCAGTGGGGCTGGTTTTATTTGGCCGAGTGTGGTAAATGGCATATGTTTCAGGTAAATACCTATGAAGTTATATTGGCTCTGATGGATTCCATACATCAAATTACCTCTTGCTGAGTTTGCCTAAATGTGCCTTTTCTTTTTATTTTGAAGACTGACTCAAACAGTCACTGCTCTATTAGCAGTGAAGATATTGAAAGGAGTTTCCGAACAGACCCTCACGGATCTCTGTCTTTTACCACTGCAAAGTTTAACTACACACTGGACTTTTCAGGTATGTGTCTTTCCAAAGAGTAAATTTAAGTAATAGAAGGTCCCAGATACACCAGTACATTTGCTCATTCAGCAGGTTATTGTCCTCATAGCTGGTGTGAAAACAGGATTGAGAATGTTTTCTTTACTGGAAAGTACGTAGGAGTTTTTAGAAACAGCTGCCCTGTTACATTTTTTGGTGTAGTTTATCAATAAAGTAGCATGTTTTGTTTAATAGCACTCCATTGTATTCCTGCTGCTTGCTTCAGCTGCAGGAGGCACGTAGGATACATCTATTGAACTGGGAAGTTTGAACCTTTTTTTTTAATATGCAACTGCCTGTAAGCTTGGAAAACCTCTTCCATTCAGTCTGTGTAAGAAACATTGCTGTGAAGGAGGCTTCCTGCAAAATACTGGCATCATAGTGATTTAATAATTCAGCAGGTAGTTGAAGCCAGTTCTGTTCTCAGAATAACAAGGAGATAGGCAAAACATTTTTTAGTAGATTGTAAAGATCTCCCTTATGCTGTTCTTGTAAATTACAGAATATTACAGGTTTCTAATGTATGTAACTAATTATAAATGTAATCTGTCCTTTGTTTGAAGGTGTGTTCTAATAACTTTTTTTTTGTTTTTCCATTCATAGATTGTTTATTTTCTGATTAAATTACAACACAGCCATATGCATACATGTAGGAAATGAAGGAAATAAATGCATATTCTAATATATGTATTCAAATTGCAAATATTTCAAATACAGAAAGTGGGTACTGAGTAAAACAGCAATATACTGGCAGTAAAGTGGTATCTAACAACACAAGGAGTTTTATGCTTACTTGTGTTGAAATGTCTGTTTGTAAAAAACTATGTTTTGCATCCAGAATAAAAACACCATAAGTAAATGTTAAAGAACAATTTTTATGTTACTGTCTGTAGGTCATGATGTATTACATTAAGGATAGTCTATTCTTTGTCATCCCATTAAAGCCAGTGGAAGTTTTGGCTGTGGTTTAGGGGGGCTGAATGTTAGATGGATATTTTAAAAATAAATGTTTTGTGTCTGTAATTGGACATTTTGCCAACTCGTATAAATGACAATGCATTTAGAAACATTTATTGAAAATGTTGATCTACTACTTGTTGAAATAGGAACTCCTGTCAAGTAACTTAGGGTGTAGCAACATTCTTTTGAAAAATGACACTTTAATGTTTCATATGCTGTAGATGAATTCCCAAAACTTTCATCCTAATTCTTGTTTTATGCTCAGTGATGAAACAAATCAACCTAACTACCCTTAAGCAGCGTCCAATAAAGCGAGCTCCCTTTGCAATCAATTCATTCAGGTAAGGAAATAAGAGGAAGACTCCTTATTTTTATCTTATTCCTGGTTTTTCTAAGTAAAATGAAACAAAAGTGTTTTATCTTTATTGTTTATATTTATTTGCTTTTGGAGTCACTTGCTCTGAATACCTATTGAGTCAGAATTGCTGCAGGGAAACAGCACCAAAAAATGGAATAGTTTGATCCACTGACTTCAAAAATTATTTAGAAGTATTATTGTAACAGCAAAAAAAGATCGAGTTATATTTCTTGCCTATGTTTTACTCATTTGCTCTAAAATGACTTGGAGTTTAAAAAATTGTGTGGTAACAATTCTTTTATGAGTCTAATTGCTTTAGATTGTCAGTTTCTTACCATTTGATCAGTCATTAGATGTAAAGCTGTGCTGATGTGAATCTGGTACTCGCTAAACAATAAACTGAGCTATGCAGTGTTACTACCACAGGTGAAATTGAGTACATGGGATATGTGGGGCTTTTCCCCCAAATAGTTTCTGAGAAAAATTTTAGTTCTGAATTGTAGTGGGGGTTATACATTCAAAAATAAATTTGTCATAAGAAACGTAGTAGCAATCTGTTTACACTGACTTTAAAGAAGACCTGTTTTTTTGAAGTGTCAATGTTTTTTCAGTAGATATTTGCTGAATAGTGCATACAGTGATGTGGCAATTTATTTTGTTTTTTGAATAATTGCATTCAGTACTCTTATTTCCGTGTGATGATATTCCTTACTTTCAGGAGATTCCTTCTTTTAGTCCCAGTTTTAAGGCTTAAGAGCTTCTGTGTATGTAGTGCATATGTTTAAACCACTGTTTTTCAGTAGCTCTGTATAAACTTCATGGGGGTTTGCTTTTTTTGCCTACTGTGTTGTTTGGAGCAGGAGTTTGACAGGAAGGAAATGCCTCATGTCTTTGAAGTGATGTGCTTTTACCTTTTTTGTTTGAAGTTTCATCTGTGAAAATGAGGCTATCCCTATGCCTTCGCACTGGGAGAATGTAAATACTGAGGAGCCATACCAGGTAAGAGTTGATATGCAAATTGGCCAAAAACATGTGACAATAAAATAATGCATCGAATTGAAATCGTACTAACCTCTTTTTTTCCAGCTTATTCCATTGCAAAAGAAAACAAATGAATATAATGAAGTTTCTAGTCTCTTTGGAAAAACAATGGATAGCCACCGAATTAAAAGAATTAAGAGAATACAAAATCTAGACTTGTGGGAGTTTTTTTGCAGGTGAGATTATTTCTAAAACCAACAGTTTTAGGACTGTTAATGGAGAAAAGTTTTAAGTCGTGCAGCAGAAATATGTTTAATTGTTTTTATTATTAATGAAAATTTTTGTTACTTTTTAACATTTAAAATTTTTCTTATTTGTCGTTTCTCTCTATTCAAAATTTAATTTTCAAGACTCTGTAGCTTCTACAGGTGCAGAAATGTAATACTTGTAGAAATGCATTAGATAAAGCTGTAGCACAGACAGTGTGTTAAAGATGCTCAGAATATCTGTGTGGTGATATGATCCTTACAGTGAAGTAAGGAGAACAAAAATCAGCTTTTTGTAAAATGAATCCTTGAGAGGCTTGTATTATTTTTACTGAACAAAGCAAATGAATATTTCTATCTTGCTGGATTTCTCAACTTTATGAAGTGTAGGACAGAATTAAGTGTCGAATTAACACATATTCATGCAATTTCTTTTAAGTTTAATGTGCTACAAAACCTTGTTCTGAGTTCTTGGCTTTTCCCTCTTCATATTGTGCTGGCCTGGAAGAAGTAGAAAGTGCCCGGTTTGGTGTCCACTTATTTTGTGGTGTCATTCTTAAGCAATTGTACTTGACAAAAGTTACTTGGGTATCTTATAGGATGGAGTACATATCAGAAGGTTTAAAGATGTTTTGCAGTAATAAAATCCTCTAGACTAAGTTAAAGAGTGAGGAAATAACTAACCAGATGTATATTAAAATTTTGCATAAGTTACATGATTTTTTTAAAGATATATCATTTATTGTTAATTTAAAGCTATATCATTAACATGTGTGAGGAAGTTAATTTCCTTATACATGTTAATGGTTAGGAGAGTTATCCTACTTTGAATTAAGTTTCTTTTATTCTTGGAGGAGTTCTGCTGCCTTGGACTTCCAGAGGTCAGACTTTGGGTTGTTCAGGAGGCTGTTTGACAGAGTCCGTTGTGAGGCAGTCATGAGGGGCAAAGGAGTCCAGGAAGGCTGGACACTCTTCAAGAGGCAAATCCTAAAGGCTCTGGAGCAGGCTGTCCCCATGTGCTGAAAGACAAGCAGGCGAGGAATAAGATCATCCTGGCTTAACAGAGAACTTTGGCTGGAATTCAGACGAAAAAGAGAGTTTAGAAGGGCCAAAGCCCAACTAGAACCTAATTTGGCCACTGCCATAAAAGACAATTAAAATGTTTTTAAAGATAAATCAGCAGCAAGAGGAGGGCTATGGAGGATGTGGGCTATGTGGGCTATGTTTTGCCCACATCCTTTACTGGATGTGGGCAAANACAAGAGGAGGGCTATGGAGAATCTCCATCCTTTACTGGATGTGGGCAAAACATAGTGACAAAGGATGAGGAAAAGGCTGAGATACTTAAAGATTGAGGCAAAGCAGGCATTAACAGTAAGATCAGTTGTTCTCTGGGCACCCAGACCCTGAGCTGGAAGACAGAGACAGGGAGCAGATTGGAGCCCTTGTAATTCAAGGGGAAATGGTCAGTGACCTGCTATACCACACAAGTCTATGGGGACGGATGGGATCCACTGGAGGGTACCAAGGGAGCTGGTGAAGTGCTCGCTGAGCCACTTTCAACCATTTACCAGCAGTCCTGGCTCACTGGGGAGGTCCCAGTTGACTGGTGGTGGGCAAACGTGATGCCCATCCACAAGAAGGGTTGGAAGGAGGATCCAGAGAACTACAGACCTGTCAGGCTGAGCTCTGTGCCAGGGAAGGTCATGGAACAGCTCCTCCTGAGTGCCATCACACAGCACGTACGGGCTAACCAGGGGTCAGGCACAGTCAAGATAAGTTTAGGAAAGACAGGTCCTGCTTCATGACCAGCCTCACCTCCTTCTGTGACAGGGTGACCCACTAAGTGGATGAGGGAAAGGCAGCAGTTGTTTTTTACCTGGACTTCAGTAAAGCCTTTGACACTGTTTTCCCACTGCATTCTCCTGGAGAAACTGGCTGCTCATGGCTTGGACAGGTGCACTGTTTGCTGGGTAAAAAACTGTCTGGATAGCCAGGCCCAGGGAGAGGTGGTGAATGGAGTTACATCCAGTCAGTCACAGGTGGTGTCCCCCAGGGCTCAGTGCTGGGGCCAGTCCTGTTTAATATCTTTATCCGTGGTCTGGACAAGGGGATCAAGGGCACCCTCAGTCAGCTTGCAAATGACACCAAGCTGGGTGGGAGTGTTGATCTGCTGGAGGGCAGGAGGGCTCTGCAGAGGGATCTGGACAGGCTGGATCGATGGGCTGAGGCCAACTGTATGAGGTTCAATAAGGTGACATGCTGGGTCCTGCCCGTGGGTCACAAGGCAGTGCTACAGGCTTACAGACACTGGTGAAGAAATTATTGCCTGGTAGTATATTACAAAGAAATGGGTATTCCAGCATTTCAAATTCACTTCTTTTGGTGTCCCAGGTAGGAAAGTTGAAAAGAGGATGATATTTAGTCCAGCATCTCAGTTTGGAGTTGTCGAGGAGTACAGCAAGTAAAAAAAGGTGTTGGTCAATGAGATTGCCGACCATTTTTAGAAAGAGCTTATGTGCTTACATATGTACAAAGAGCATGTCTCTGGATGTTTAGTTTTGCTGTAGGTTTTGTCTTTTATTGAGTGAATTGGCTGAATGAGAATTTTCTCAATGCTGGATCAACTTAATTTTGTTGAACTCGGTTATCTTGTCACTGCTTGTGGAAAGTGCTAAGATGATGCTTTTTAGAACAGTTGGACTTCCCGATTTCTGTTCCAAATTACCAAAGTGTCATGTTGTGGCATTCCTGCCTTCTGCAGGTCCAGATTTCCAGTGTGCCCGGTATATTCTACTACTTAGGAGGAACAATTGCTACTTAAACTTCAATGCTTTTGAAAAAGAGTTTTGTTTAATTGATAAAATAAGGGATTACATTTGATCATTGCTGGAATGATTATTTGCATCACTGTTTGCTGGTCAGAACACATTTGCCTCTTACAATAGTTCCCCTATTAATGACAATTCTAAATTGGCTTTATGAAATGAACTGGTCAGACATAGTAAAGGACTGTTGCAGAACATCTTTTGAGAATTGATTATTCACTTTTCGTACAAATTTGTTCCATTCCCCTGTTTCAAGAGAAGTTATTTGATGCTGCATTTATATATTGTCAGAGATCAGCAGCCAACAGCAGAGGGCTGCTGAGTGAAGAAGTTTCAGGTGTTCAGCATAACTAGCCCTTAGATCAGTTTTTGCTGGTTTACATAGGTAATAGCACTTTATAATCTACCAACTTTGTTATCCATTCCACCGTGACATTAAAGTAGGTGGAGGGAACAAAATGTGCAAAATTACCTTTCTTTTAAAAATGTTTCTGCAGAAAATGACCACACTGAAACTAATGACAAATGAACAATGTTGATAAAATTGGTTTAGGGAGACCTTTTTTCCAGATCTTGGACTATGTCGGAAAATAGTCCCACAGCATTCAGAAGTGTGTGATTTCTAAACGTGTACCTTAAGAATTCTGACGTGTTTGAAAACTGGAGTCACCTAGGTACTTGTAAAGTGGAATGTGTTAGGTCTGTACCCTGAGCAGTGTTTTCACAGTAGTAATTTAGTGTGTTCGTACAGGTGTTTATTTATTATGTGCTTACTTATGTATTTATTGTGTGCTTTCTGTAGGAAAAAAGCTCAGCTGAAGAAGAAAAGAGGTGTCCCAACGATTAATGAGCAGATGCTGTTTCATGGCACCAGTAATGAATTTGTAGAAGCAATATGTATTCATAACTTTGACTGGAGAATAAATGGGATGCATGCTGCTGTGTATGGAAAAGGTCAGTATCGTTGTCACATACAGCAGCAGTAGTGTTAGCAGCTCAACATTAAGTGTTCCCTATAGTGTGCACTTTATGATGCATGCCTTTTGTTTACCCAAGAGCTGTTTAATACGGCTCTGCTTTTATGGCAAGTGTAATTAAGGATGCAGTAAGGAATGTAATTGTCACAACTCGCTGGTAGGGCCAGGGAGCATGGGGAAGGGGTGCCCAGCAAAGCAGTGTTGATGACAAGACAATCTCCCTGCTAAAATGTTCACACTAAAAATATTTGGTCATGTTGTCATAATCTAACAACAAAAAGGATTGCTGATGAACCTAAAAGAACTGACATTTTTCCTCATCTTAATGGCTATGCTCTAGTAGTCAAGCTGTCATGGTAAGAACATCATAAAATTTTCTATGTTTTTTATTTGAAAGGGACCTATTTTGCAAGAGATGCATCATATTCCAGCCACTTCTGCAAAGAGAGCATGAAGCACGGAGATACTTTTCAGATTCATGGTGTGAATCTGCAGCCTCATCTGCATAGACCAGATAAAGTCATGTTTCTTGCTCGTGTATTAACTGGTGACTATATTGGCGGTGATTCAAAATACATGAGGCCTCCTTCAAAAGATGGAAGCTTTGTGAACTTGTACGACAGCTGTGTGGATAATACCTGGAACCCAAAGATCTTTGTCATCTTCGATGCCAACCAAATCTACCCTGAGTACTTAATAGAATTTTGTTAAGTTTGAACTGAGTATTGTTTGTGCTTTTTTGATACTTTTGTTCCTTTTGTAAAGACAACAACATAGAAACATGATGCATGAAAGAGAGGTGAAAGAAAAGCCGGCATAAATTTATGGAGGAGGGAAGCTATTAATTATTTAAGAGAGACTGGTGAACTGTTTTTAAAAATCTGTAAACTTTACTAATGCATTTTTCAAATGTAGAGACTATTACAAATCTGAAGTTGCTTAGTGAGCCTTAAATACATTGAGCATTGGTAAGTTTTCAAAGGCAAGATTTATGTTCTGATTTTCTAAAGTATATTAAAAGTGGTAGAAATATGCCTCTAATATAGTATGCATATGATGAAACTAATCTTTTATAAAGATTGCCTATAAAACATAAAGTAAGAACAACAACACAACAGCAAAACCCCAGGGGACATGGCTATATGTGTATATGTGTGTGTGTCTGTGTTCTGTTGTACGTGTTGCTTTGTTTGGAGGTCTCTTAGTTTGGATTCTAAACCTAAAAAAAAAAAAAAAAAAAAAAAAAAAGAGTCTACAACTCCTTCATCAGTTTCCTCCAGATAAAGTTCAACAAAGCTGTTAGGTTTAACTTTACGTACATTTTACTGTAAGCTTCAGTTATATGCTGGGAAAATTACAAAGCCCTTGCACTAGGATTTGACCATTGGTTTTGATGGAAATGAGGCCCGTAAACTTGTGGTTGTTAGTTGTTTAGTATGTAACTGTTGGGCTCACTGGGGTATCAGCAGTGCCATACACCTTTCTCAGTTCTTCTCCTTTGGAATTTTTGCCATCTTGTTACAGTATTCACGTGCTGCTGTGATTCCTGTCTGGTCAGAGTTTAAGACGCACTCAGTGCTCATGTACTTGCTGTTACGGAAGACGATGTTTAGATTAACTTATCTGGAAACAATACAGTTAAAATAACAACGAAAATTTCAAAAGATGCCATCCTTTAGTTTTTAAACACTGTAATAGAAAGCTTTCAGTAACAGTTGTGTAGACCAGGTTTTCATAACTGGTATGGTTGTAAAGTTAAAGAGTATTTTTCACATGTAGAAAGAGCAGAAGAGACAATATTTGGGTAAAGAACAAACCTGAGTACCTAAACACATGAAGAGGCTGAGGAAGGGGCTGTTACAGTGAAATGCACTGATGTGTTAAATGATTTGCTATGGAATTGTGTCCCTAGTGTTCTTTGTTAAAGGACCTAAGTAGCACTAATGGACAAAGTCAAAGGTGAAACCTTTCCAGGCTTTTTCTTTGGCTATGGCCAGAAACAAGTCCCTCTGGAAATGGTATATAATTGTGGCAGATGTAGAATGAGCTGTGTTGGTTTGTTATAGAATTGTTAATGGACTTTTTGGATCAAAGGCTGTGTTTAAAATGTATGGTATTTAAAAGGCACTGCAGCTGCTGGCATGACCAGGTCTGCTCAAAGTCATACTAAACCGGTGGAACTGGAAGCAGAAGATGACGACGTATCTGGCATCGTAACTGAGGACAAAAATATCTCTTCTTCTCCCGAGTGCTGTTACCATTGTCTGTCAGTGGATCTTGCACAAGTTGTGTATCTGTTTCTATTTGTAATTTCATGGCAATTTTCCTATCCCTAAACCATTTAGGGCTAAAATGCATTTTCCTTTATTTTAGGAAGTATGATTTCTGATCCCACTTGGGAACTCTAGGTTCTACTCTTGTAGGTGTGATTTGTGTTTGATTCACTACTACACTAGCTCTGCAAAAGGCACTTTGTTCCCCACGTTGTATGGAATAATAACGAATCACGCAGGGAATTTGTGTATTACTGCCTCCCTTTTACTCTTACACAGTACTCTACAGAGCATACGTTTTGTGAAACTAACAAATACATGTGCTGTTGTTCCTTTGATACGGTCTTTTTTTTTCTTCTGAGGTTTGAACTGACTTTTTAAGTTAAGAAAACGGAAGTTTCTTTTTTAGCATCTCTTGGACACAAAGTACCATAATCTTTACTGATCTCAGAGACTTCTCCGATTGTTTGTGTGGTGGTGTCTTGTTTGCTGCTTAACTCGAATTGAATGGCACAATCTTAATCTTATTGCGCAATTGAAGTTTTACCTCTTCTTTCAATGTTCAACGTGTTCTGCTTTTTGCTGTCTGTTTTTGTGCTGATGAATTTTGTTATTGAAGATGTCTGTAAAATAACCGTCCTTTTTCTGGCAGGGGGAGAGCGATTGTTATTGCAAGCAAAGTCCAGAACTGTACAAGTAGCCACTACAGGGAACAGTTGGACTTAATAAAAGGAACAGTGAGAAAGAAAGGGAGGAAAATGATTTCTTGGCCTAAACAGCGTTAAAGAAAAGAGAAGGGGATCTAGGTGTGATTCTGGGGAAGGAAACCTGCTGTTTTCTGTGACTGTTTCATGTAGTGAAACTTTGTTCTCCATTTTGGTTTTACACCTGTGCAATAGAGCGTGTCATTCTCTTACGTGTCTTGATCTGAGGTAAAAGCTTTCTTACTGAATTATTCTTGGGGCAGAATGTTTTCACATGAGCACAGCACTTCAGGATGACATAGAAAAATAAGATCAGCTCATACTGGCCTCCTGGACCAGCTTTGTTTTTTTACAGTGGGTGTGTATTCAGTTATTGCTGAACAGATCTCATTTCATCCAGAGCAGTTTGGGAGAGTGTCTGTCTGCATTCCAGTTCATTTACAGGGTCAGTTTGCATAAACTCTTGTTTTTAAGTTAGAATCTGAAGGGAAAAAAAAGGGATACAGCTCTATTTTTTAATAGATGTCCCAGTACACTCCCATCCAAGCTAGATGTGAGATACCTAATGTGCTGGCTGGAATTAGCAACTTTTAAATTCCAGGAGTACATTGGATGCCAGTTCAGCTGGTGGCTTGAGGACAACTCTCATCCCTTTTAAACCTTTATCAGCACAGAAGATCATAGCAGGAAGGCTCAAGTGTGTCTGCGTGGTCTACACAGTGGAGATTACTTTCAGGAAGATGAACACATGTCAGTCTTAAAATTCCTGTAACCTAAATGTCCATCAGTGTTGTAACTATTTTTAGGCACTCTCCAAAACAGCAGACTAGCAGAACAGCATAGGGCTGCTCCAGTGTAGCCCTCTAGTCTTCACAAGTCACAAGAAATACTATGGGGACTGACAGATGGAAGACTTCGTAATATATTTGCTTCTCCCATACTTCTCTTACATTTCTCTGCTGCCAGAAACCTGCAGAATTAGTGAGGAAGTTCAGAGGCATAATCTTTGAGCAGGAAAAATAAGAATGTGGTCACTTGGCTGCTTTTTTTTGGTTTTCTTTGTTTAACTGAGATGACTTCTTTACAGAAAAGCCTGTGTGAGCAAGCCACACTGAAGGTCAGCTGTGGGTTTTTTGCAAAATGTGTGTATTGCATAGCAAATGGACTGGGGCACCCTGGCCGAGGCGTTAGGCCTTCCAAGTCTCTGGGTAGTCCAGCTTAGAGTTTGCTGGTGAACGTGCCCACGCAGCCGAGGCACACCGACACTGTGGGAGGCACAGACTCTGCCCTCCCAGCTGGCACCAGGCACACAGGCAGTGACCCTGGTCCCACGCTGGACTCCCTGCTCACCTCACTCATGTCCTCCCCACAGCTGTTTTGGGGAACAGATGCTGTTCCTGCCCCAGTGGCTGTGGGTTCAGTCCCCCTGCTGGCTCCAGTAGCTGACATGGAGACCCCTCTCACTCCAGTCACTGGCACCACAGGCCAGGAGCACCCACCCCCCAGGTCTGACCCCAGGAGCTGGCACAGAGTCCCTGCAGCGTGTTCCCAGGGGACACAGAATGAGCATACACAGATGCCTAAGAAAAGATTTCATAAGATAGAAGAAGCAAGGCCAGACTGGACTGGGCAGGCACAGGGCTCGGTCAGAGAATTGTACTGACCAGCCCCATTTCAAAGCCAACTGGCCTCTCTTACACTTCTCTTTGTTAAGCCCCTTTGTTCCCCTCACTCTGCCTTCCCCTGTTAATCCCTCACCCCATGGGTGTGTACAGCTCCATTGATTCCTGCACCCCTCGTAGTCCGATCCCCCAATACCATTTCCAAAGTCCAGGCTGAAAGAAACTTTCACATACTCTGACATGCCCTTATCAATTAATATGACTGACCAGGTTTGGTTCTCATCACTGCCTCCCTTATTGTGTCAGCCAGGTTTATCCCCATACGTTCTTGTTCTTGGCTTCCTCCTTTTCTTATTGTTCCTGTTGTGTCAGAAAAGGTAGTAGAGGAGTAATCACTCTCCTTCCACATACTCACACAGATAATTGTGCCACATAACACGTCCAGCAGTTTTGGTCCCACATTTGTCCAAACTTAGGGATTTAGTTGGAGAGGTCACATTTCATTCCTAAATGGTAATGAATGCTCTCAGTAGGCTTGCTTGCAGTTTTCATCCTGATGCCTGGACAAGAGGCAGCCAAGATGAACAATACGAAGACTGGAAAGTTGCATGTTCGAGTGGATATTTTAATTGGAAAGGGCTCGCTTGAATGTACAGAAATAGGAGAGTATTTGGTGTATACGATAAAAAAAAAAGAATTGCAGTGTAATAGAGAGTATAAGTATGGGGAAAGGAGCCATTCAGGCAGTATTTAGTTTCATGGAATACCATAAAATGAGTTTCTCTTCCTTGTGTGCTTTGAGCTGTTAAGAGTTTGATACTACAGTCATGTTAAGGATGGCAAACCAGCTGGTTGTGGCTGTTTGCACACTTATTTGCAGACGTTTGAAGATTAATTTACTGCTACTACTTTTAGAGTCTTTTGCAAAAGAGATTGTGACTCCACTGCTGGAAACAAGTCTGAAGCTGTGCTCTTCTCAGCTATTGACTTTATTAACTAGAAATGTCATTCATTTCTGTATTTGTATTTTGTCTATTGCCTTTGAACATCTTTGAGGTGTTTTTGTTTCAGTGTTTTCCTCTCTAGAAAAAACATTTTTGCAATTAGAGAGGGATAAAAAAAGAACGAGAAAGAATAAATGTATCCGCGTTTGGAAGCTGCTGGGTCCATGTTCCGAGATTGTGCCAATCAGGAAGGCAGGTAGTGAAAATGACATTATGTTTCCTATCTGAAGCCAAGAGCAGTTACATCCATTTCCTGTTTCAGTCTTCAGGCCAATAAATGCCAAATTTAATTTAAAGGGAATGAAATCATACTGACACCAAAAGGAACAACTTCAAATGTTTCTTATCTTTACTCAGCTTCTCCACTGATACAGTTTTCTTCCCTTGGATTCATAAAGCAATGTAATACATAAACCAATACAGATAGTGAGCATCTGACTTGTGTCCAGGTTTCAGGAACAACATAAGGCCTTGGCCTGCTCACCTCCCTTTTCCTGTTCCCATGCTTTGCTTGCATTCATGTTGCCATAAAGTGAAACAGATGAAATATCTGGATCATTGTTAAAAACTAATTTGGAGTGGGAATGTGCTAATGCAGTTTATTGTATTAAGTGATGTGTTTGGTCACAGACCTGGAGGTGACCAAGTAGCTCGTACATACAATCTTTTTTTCCAGTCAGTATCTACCTTTGAGCTGGCGAAATTTGTCCAAGAAAGTAATCCCGACTGAGAACAGTTGGTGCAAATAAGCCTTTCAAAGGATGATTGGATATTGGATGCTCTGTGTTATTGTCCATGTATTAACAAGGGGGATTACTTTTAAAAGACTTATTTCTATAAAGGGACTGGCTGCCACAAAATCACAGATTTTGTTTTACCACAGCTGTTGAGAATACCGTATCCCTGACAAAGCTCTATCAGCTAATTACTGGATGTTTATGAGAGTGACTTAAATAGCAGCTCCAGACTGATGTTTCTTAATTGTTTTGATTTTTATTTTTAGTATAAGAAATATGACCCAAAGCAATGGGATAAGACAAGAGACAGAAAAGCTGGGGAGGGGGGTGGAAATCAAGGGGAGGAAAATGGTTACATAAGTGAAATGGTGCATGAGTGTGCACGTGCACTGGGGCTGGGGAGTGAATGCAAGAAGGGGAGAGAACATAAGAATATTACTGCTTTAAATCTGTCCTTTAAAATTTTTAAACTCAGTTTTCATGCTGATGATCTTCCTGGATGCTTAGTAATGTTGATATATTCCCAGTGGGACGGAGTATTGGATGGAGAGTCAGGGGACTTGTAGTCAAATTTTCATGTCTTTTGACACATAGTGATGAGAGCAGACTTACAGAAGTGGTGCACAAATGATACAGAGCTGTCAGAAATGAGAGATGTAGCTACAGCACCTCTTCTGAGCACTGTCGCAAGGAGCGTGGGGACAGCAAAGTGTTGCTGTCTGCTGCAAACAGAGCTGGCTGGCTTCTGGCTTCTTATGGGGCCACCGTACTTCCTGAAATATCCCCACTCCAGTGACATTGCACGCATCTTGTCTTTGCATCTCTTCCACGGCAAGTCTGTGGTATCAAATTTACTGTATTTAATTGATCACTGTAGTGTGACAAAAGGAGCAAAAATGTTATGGTTTGTGTTAACAAATCGGAGAAAACTGTGCTATTGCTCTAAATTGTCTGCTCCATGAAGCAATTGATTTCTGGAAAGCAACTGTCTTCTGTTGTGTATTACATTAGGTATTGCAATAGATCTCCATTTTTTTTTGGCCTTTAGCTGCTATGGTGGTAAATATGACTGATTTTCAAGTTTCAGAATATAAACCTGCTCTGTCTCTTTGTAAAAAACAGGTTTCTATCAAGCCTGCTCATAAAGGTGGTGAGTTTCTGAAAGTTTTTCTTTGATGCACAAAATCCCTCACTGAACAGGATTTAACAGTCTGTTTATGAGAATTGCATTCAATAAGACAATATAATTCTCTTTATAGTAACTCTTCATTCAAACTGAAAATCCCTGAGTGGAAGGTGTGTGTCTAACAGAGCCTTGAGCTATCAGTGCACTTCAGGGCTGGGATCTATGTAATGCTTCATCACAGATGGACAGCTTGTGGACAAAAATACACAGTTTACCACCTCAGCACAACCGTGGGGGGAATTGGTAAGGCGGTATATAATTAATGTTGGATTTGATCCAGGATACCTTTCCCTTAGGAGAGAAGATCAAGAGTTTCAGTGGCAGTGTTTTTAAGACTGATTTATGGTTCAGCAAACTGTGGAATATTGCGTAAAATTAGAACTGTATCGTGGCACAGACTGAGAGAGAAGTCCTTCCACTGCACTGCTGGCTCCACATCCTCACAGGGAAACATTCTAAAATGGTGTTTTTCTTTTAAAATAAAAATTAAATGCTAATTCTTTTCAGCTCGAGAAATATGAAGAGCGTGGCTGTAAAATGTGATAGGAAAGAAAAATATCAACATGAAGAACTGGTTTTAATGTTCCCCTGGGAATGTTGTGGTTTTTAATATTTCAGAAATGGGTTTGCTTAGCCCTGAGGGAAAGGGATTGGAAAAGCATGATAGACATGAGCATGCTAGACATGAGACTGTACGTTCAGTATTAAGGGGGAAGAAATAGGTCACCGTGTATTAGATAGCTCATTTGGTTTCCTTTAAAGCCACAAGAGATAGAAAGCGCTCAGCTGCAGTTAGGAAGTTACCCTGTTTTCTGAGGGACAGGGCAAATAAGCAGTGCAGATGCCCTTGCTTTGTAAGCTTTTGGCATACACAAATACACCTGTTAATTCATGCTTTCTTATGGAGCTGATGGTGCCTTTCTGGAAAAAGTGCCAGTTTATGCAACAGCTCTAATTATTCATGTGCCAATGCTGAGCTGCACATGGCTTAAGGAAAACATTTTTAATGCGGGTTATATGGAAGGAAATACTTTTCTTGTTATTTTTTGGTAGTTTGTTATACATTATGCCCCAGAATGGTCCATCCCAACACCCAGAAAGTCAAGCAAAAGTGTCAAAATGCCTTTATGGATGAACAAGGAGCTCCTGACTGAACTCAGACATCCAAAGGAAGCACACAAGTGGTGGCAGCACAGAAAGGTGGCCTAGGAGGAGAACAGCAGTGCTGTCCTGAGCTTGCACAGACGGTGAGGAAAGGCAAAACAGCCAGGAGAGACAACAACAACAACAACAACAATGAATTATTCAACAAGGAATTGAGGGATATCTCTAGTTCAGCTGCCCTTGTCCTTATGGAAGATTTTAACTTCCCAGGCATCAACTGGTTAATATACAGCGGACACAAACAGGTCCAGGAAATTGCTGAAGCCCATGGAAGAGAACTTCTTGGTGCAGGTACTAAGGGAGGCAGCTAGAGTGGGTGCCCTCCCAGTTTTGCTGTTTGTAACCAGAGAGGGTCTCAGGGGTGAAGCAGTGCCTGGTGGCTGTCTTGATCACAGTGACCATGAAGTAGTTGTGTTTCAAATCGTTGGTGTTTGGAGAAAAAAACACCAGGAAAACTTTGTCCCTGGATATGGGAAGAGTAGATTTTGGGCTGCTGAAGGAGTAGCTAGTATGGACCCCTGGGGATCTGCTTCTGAAGGTACTGAGGTTCGGGAATGCTGGTCACTTTTTAAAAGCCATTTCTTAAGAGCACAGAAGCAGGCAATTCCAAAGGAAGGGAAGTCAAGCAAGCAGTGCAAAGGTCTGCCTTGGCTGAGCAGGGATCTTCTTACAGAATTTAGGCAAAAAGAAAGGATACAGACACTGGAAGCACGAACAGGCAACACAGGAGGACTAGAGAAATCCTGTTTGGCACTGTGAGGAGAAAATTCGTGCAGTTAAAGCTCAACTAGAGTTCAAGCTGGCCAGCACTGTGAAGGACAAAAAAGTCTTTTAAAAATAAATTAACGGCAAACAGAGAATCAGAGAGAACACTGGTCTGTTGATTGACAGGGCCAGTCACCTCACAAACAGGGATACAGACAAAGCAGAGATATTTAATGCCTTCTTTGCCTATGTCTTTGACACCGATGATGGGCCCTGGGATCCCAGGAGCCCTGTGTTGGAACACCAGGACTGAGGGGATGATGAATTCCCAGCTGTTCAAGCTGGGTGCACGTAAATCTATGGAGCCTGATGGGATTCATTCCAGGATGCTGGTGGGGCTGGCCAATGTTGTCACGGGACCTCTCTGCATTATTTTTCTTCAATGGTCTTGGGAGTCTGGAGCAGTCCCAGTCAGGTGGAAGCTGGCAATGTTTCAAGAAGGGTAAGAAGGAAGACCCTGGTAATTATAGACCTGCCAGTCTTACTTCAGTGCCTGGTAAAATTATGGAGAAAGTGTTTTTGAGAGACAATGCAGTCATTGATTACAGTGAACCCAGGTTCACCAAGGGAAAGTCCGGCTTAACCAACTTCATTTCATTTCATTATAAGGTCACGCACCTAATTGACCAAGGGAAGCCTGTAAATGTGGCGTTTTGGGATTTTACCAAGCTTTTGATACTGCTCTGAATCAACTGCCCAGCACGAAGCTAGACAAATCCATAATATGCTGGGTAAATGGGGTTACATCGGGCTGGCAGCCAGTCACCACTGGGATTCCCAAGGGCTCAATTTTACAGCTAGTGCTCTTCAATGTTTTTATAAATTATCTGGACACAGGAATCAAATGTACAATAAGTAAGTTTGTCAATGATACTAAATTAGAAGGACCTGTGGACTCCCTTGAGGGTAAAGAGGTCCTGCAGAGACATCTGGAGGGCTGAGCCATCACCAACTGTATGAAATTTAACTAGACCAGGTGCTGGATTCTCCATGTGGGACACAGTAATCCTGGTTATTCAAACAAATTGGAGGATGAGAGACTGGAGAACAGCACTGTGGAAAGGGACCTGGGGGACCCTGGCAAGTCGAATATGAGCCAGCAGTGGCAGTGCCCTGGCAGCCAGGAGGGCCAACTGTGCCCTGGGGTGCATCAGGCACAGCATCGCCAGCCGGGCAAGGGAGGGGATTGTCCCGCTCTGCTCTGCACTGGGGTGGCCTCACCTCAAGTGCTGGGGGCAGTTTTGGGGGCCACAATAAACGAAGGATATAAAGCTATTGGAGTGTGTCCAGAGGAGGGTGACAACAATGGTGACAGGTCTCAAAGCAAGACTTAGGAGGAAGTGGCTGAGGTTGCCTTGGTTTGTTTAGCTTAGAGAAGAGAAGGCTGAAGGGTGACCTCATCACAGTCTACAGCTTCCTGAAGGCAAGCCGTGGAGGGGAGGGGCTGATCTCTTCCCTCGGGTGACCAGCGAAAGGACACAAGGAAATGCAGTGAAGCGGCACCAGGTAAGTTCAGATTGAACATTAGGCAAAGGTTCTTCACTGAGAAGGTGGTCGATCACTGGAACAGGCTCCCCAAGGAAGTGGTGATGGCACCAAACTTGTCAGAGTTCAAGGATGATGCTCTTAGTTGTATGGTTTAGTTTTAGGTAGTCCTGTGGGGAGCAGGGATTTGGACTTAATGACCGTTATGCATCCCTTCCAACTTGAGATATTCCGTGATTCTAAGTCTGTGGAACCTGATGGGATGCATCCCTGAGGGAGGGAGCTGGCCAGGGTCATTGCAAGTACCCTTGGAGTGGAGGAGTGTTTCTGGCAGGATTGAGGAAGTGCTCCCTTCTACTGAGCACTCAGCCACATCTGGAGTGTTGTATGCAGTTCTGGGTTTCCCAGCACGAGACATGGATGTACTGGATGGAATCTAGAAAACAGTTCCTAAAATGGTTAACACATTTAAACATTTGAGGAGATGCTGAGAGGACTGTGACTGTTTAGCCTCAAGGAAGGAAGGCCTGGGAGGGAGTTTTATCAGTGTATGTAAATACTTGGTTGGAGGGTATAAAGAAGACAAAGCTAGTCTCTTCTGAGTACTGCAAAGTGAAAGGACAAGAGGCAGTGGACACAAACAGAAATACAGGAAACTCCACTTAAATGTAACAAAACGATGTTTTTACTGTGTGCAATGCCAAGCACTAGAACAGATTGCCCATGGAGGTTGTGGAGTCTCCATCTTTGGAAAGTTTCGAAATCCAGCTGGACGAGGCCCTGGACAACCTGCTCAAACTGACTCTGCTGTCAGCAAAGGGTTGGTTGGAATGATGACAGCCAGATTAATTCCATAGTCAAACCTTGATTTTTAGAAAAGTCTTGCATTTACTTTTTTCAGTGTAGCACAGTCAAACTCATACTGCACTGCAGGTAACAAAATCAAACGTATATCTCCTTTACTCTGTCAAGCAAGGTGACTCTAGAGTTGGTCAAGCTGGAATACCTCCAGTTTCCCGTCTCTTAATACAATTTCCATTTTACTGTAAATTTCTGGTGAAGTTCACTGTAAATCTGTAAGTTTCTTGCACTGTGGTTATGACTCCAGTTTCTGTAACTTTTCCTCTGATCCTTAAGCATAAAGAAGGAAAACAAGATTTTGAATGTTAGTATGAAATTCCCTCAGGGTGGTGCAATTTCATAGGCAATTAAAAGCTGCATTTGAGTGGAAAGACAAAATAGGCCTGCTACTGACAGCCTAAATGCGGGAGAAAATGACCCCTTGCATCCCAGCAGCATGATGGCTCTGCAGACTGAAATAAACACACATAACCCCAAATAAACTGTGAAATACAGCCTGTTTTATTTAAAGGGTGGTGGTTTTATTTTTATATTGCACTTGGCATTTCCTGATTTAAGAGCTGCAAGCTGTCTTCTGCCTACCACATGTTTCTGTTTGTAGTTCTGGCATTTGTGTAACCCAGTGGTAGAAACTGTCATCCAGTTTCTAACTCACTGTACATTAAACATAGCAGTCAGAAGGAGCCTAGCTCCAGACCATATATTTTGCACACTGGTATTTTTCAAAATCTCCTGCTTGTAGCCCTTGAAGAAAATCAAGTCAGTTTGTATCTAGATTTCATAGAGGATAATGTTAGACCCATATAAGAGGGTTTAATTCTTTCAAGTATTCCATTTAGCACTGTAATTTGTGCTGCAGTGCAATCTGTGTTAAGAAGTAGATTCATGCCTATGCACATTTGTTCTTGGGCTGCTTTTTCTCTTTGCAGTTAGCGTCACAGTCTCTGACATCACAGTATATGAGTTTACTGCTTTTCAATCCACTTATTTCAGGAGAGAGATATGGTAATGAATTTGATTCTGGCTGTTCATGAAGAGCAAACTGTGGCTGCTCAAGTGCCTTGGGGTCTTTGTCTCCACCATCACCAGCTAGGGAATGGATTGCATATGAAGGTACATGATCAGAAACTGCTGAAAGAAATCACGGCAGTACATGAGTGCAATACAATCCAAAACTTTTTGCTATGAGAGAGAATAAAAACAGAGAGCAATAGCCCATTTCTAGCTGGCTCTGTAAGGCTATAGTCCAAAGTATTCACAGATATATACAAGAACAGCATTAGCTGTCCAGACAAGACCTAGAAAATTTCATTGACCAGCACTTCTCCTATTGCTTAGTAGGCCCCAAAACTTTCTTACAGAAACTGAAAAGTCTAAACTGCCTCACACTGAATGGTAAGGAAGAAAATGGAATGCCTGGTTGCAACAAGATACCCAAGCAGTCTTCAATTTTAAGATATATTCCCTGGGTCCTTGAAATCCATGAAAGTTACCACTAAGTCTGCAAATGCTATTTCAGTGAGCTTTTCTCCCCATGCATGTCACAAATTCTCTGCTGTTCTGAAACTTTCTATGTGCTGTCTTCAGTTTCTCCACAAGCTTCTGAATTATGCCCAGTACCTTGTGGCCAACAGTGTGCCTTCATTTCTCTGAAAGAATCCCGTAAGGTTGTCCACACCTTTAAAAGAAAGGCAATTCTGTCTTTTACCCACTATTTTACTCACAAAGCAAAAGGTTAAATAGAAGAGTTAGGCTGAGTCAAATCAGCATGTACAGAGTATTGTAGCTATTCAGCATGCTGATGATTTCATGATAAGTACCTGTGTGCCTCTTTTCACCCACAGTACATACAAGGCAGCTGCTGTGGTAAGCAAATTTCAAATATTTACCTTTTTTACAGAGAATGAATGTGAGCAGTAACTGTCAAGTAGCACTTTACTGCATGGTAAATCCACACTCAAGCTTGCCTTGTTCAAGCCTATAGTCAATCATTGCAATGAGTGAAGTACTATTTCGCTTTGCAGAAGCCATCCTAGTTAAAAGCACATAATCAACTCGATGTTTAATAACTGTTTTAAATGATCACTTGTAGTGCTTTGTAAGTAGTTTTATCAGGCTCATGTATGTGCCTGTATTTGGCAGACTACCTGCTGGTCTTCCTCACATTCCCCCTTGCAGCTGCAAGATTTGCTATTTACCAAAGCTCTGGGATTTTAGCTTACTTTACAGAGACAGGCCTGAAGGGTTACAGGCTGTTCAGGAAAGATGGCTTGGGAAGGCAAGTAGGAGGGCTTGTACATAGTGAAAAGGAATGCCTTGGGTGCGTGGAGCTTTACCTTGGGACAGCTGTTGAACCCGAGGAGAGCGTGGGTAAGGACACAAGAACAGACCAGTGCAGTTGATGTCTCAGACGTGTCTGTGACCAAATCACCTGATCAAGAAGAGGAAGGTGAAGCCTTCTTTGGTCACCATGCCCTCTTCTGCAGTTGGGAGACCTTACGGTGACGAGAATTATGTTGAAGTTTTTTCTCTTCTCTTGGGACTACTTGGAAAACCTGATCCCAGAAGCGGGTATTTTTCAAAATTTTCTTTGGGCTAAGTGAAATCTTTGAATCAAATGTGAACCAATTCTGTCTCCTGCCGCCACCTTCTGCAAATAGAACTTGGAGAGTTTGAGATGACAAGGTGGGGATGATCTTAGTAAGTCCATTTGGACTGGTCACCTTGGGACCGTGCTGTGGAGGAGCGTTCTGGTGCCCTTCCATATCCTCCTGCCCTGTGCCGTTTAGGTTTCCTGTACCCGTACCCTGGAAAGCCATCACGCATGTAGTCCTGGCTGCAAGAGGCACCAGGGAAGGCTCAGCCTCCTCGCCTTCCCCTGGCTCTCTGATCTCGCCGAGGGCGAGTCGCTCCAGCCCAAGGTGAGGTGAGACCGGGCGGGGCAACCGGGCTCCGGCTGCAGGTAGAGAGGGAGGGAGGGAGGGAGAGAGGCCGGACCGGCCGTCCCGCCCCTGGGGCACAGCCCGCCTCGCCCGATTATGTCACCCGTGCTCAAAACAAAGTTAGGAAAGTGGGTTCAGCCTTTCCGCGATCTCGCTTCCAGCCCGGGGAGCGCCGGCCCGGCCAGCCCGAGGGGCCGGTGCCTGCGGGAGGCGGCGGCAGGTGAGTCGGGGCGGCACCGGGGCCCAGCCGGGGCAGGGGGCGGCGAGGTCCGTGCCC
>VZTA01016864.1:413782-537096 GCA_013398855.1 Mohoua ochrocephala
GGCTGGAAGGGGGCAGGGAAGGTGTCTGGACGCGGCGGGGCGGCCGGCAGCAGGCTGGTGCAGCCCCCGCAGCGCCGGCTGCGGCGCGAACGCCCGCACGGCGATGGAGCCAGCTCCGCCGTGGGGCCGGAGCTGGCGTGGGGAGCGACAGCTCAGTGCCGAGGGTGCGACTGTCGTGACTCCTCCCACACGCGGAATGTTTCCCAAAGGTGGTGCCCAAAAGTGCTGGTGACGGGGAGTCGTTGTGTTGGCACTCCCGCCGTGCCTCGTGTAGCTTCGTGCCGGGGCTGACAGACGCTGTCAGAGAGAAATCCCTGAATGGCCTGGCTACCCCAGGAGCTGCCCCGCTGGTTTTCGCTTCCCTGCGGATACAGAAGATGACTGAGTTTGTGGCTGGTGACTGCCTTCAGGCCCACCAAGTACTTGTCGAAGAAGAAGGCTGTGCTGTTCCTGGTGGTTGTAAAAATGATTCCTGCGTCCCCCTGCACTAGTTTGGTGTCACTCTTACTCTGCTGTAGCACTTATGTGATACCCGATTTCATTTTCGGTCTTTCTTGATACTGAAGGCTTATGATGACTGTAAATGACAGTTATAAAAGAAACGTACTGCTACCAGGATAATAGATTTCTTAATATACACCAGTAGAACAGATTATGACTGCATGTAGTGAAACGTGGGTAGTGTCACAATTGGGAGAATGGTGAAATCCCTCTGGAACACTTCGACTAATTTAACATGCTCTTCTATTTTCTTAGTTGCAACTTTGTGGTTTTCAACAGTAGTTTTCAGCTTGGTTTCGCTTTTCTTTTTAGAATACGTGAATTATTCTGATGCATGGGTAAAAATTTCTTGGTTTTCTGTGGGTTGTTCTAAGAACCGTGGTCCCCATATTTGAGCTTCAGTAATTGTACAGATCAAAAGGGAGCTGTTACACCCAAAAGTACAAGAGTGAAAATTAAATGTTGGTTTTCTGTAAACTAGATTCTTATCTTTCATGAAATCAAGAAAAGAAATCAAAAGTCAGTGTCTGAAGTACAAAAAGCCAGATGTATTTCTGTGAATGGATTAAGTAGCAAATGAGATTTAGGGCAATAATAGTTTGTAGTCTCATGGTCTGCCAGCTCTTGGAGACTTAAATTCACTGCTGCTGAAATGAATGAGGTATGTTTGGTTTCTTGTGAGATATCTCTGCCCCCACCACCACCCTTTCCTCTTATCTTGTGGTGGACTACAAGATAATGGTAAAACAAGTAGCAGAAATAAATGCACTAAAGAGCATCAGTCTACAAGCTTTGCTTGTGGTTTCTTCAGACCACAGGATGAATGCACTGCTTCAAACAGATCTCTCTTTTCCTCCCATTTCTGTTCATTGATGATTTTGTGGATGGGTAAATGGTGGATAAATGGAGGAGTAAAGAGCATAGTGGTCTGCCCTGATTCCCTCTCCACCGTTTGCTAATTTGCAGTATAAGTATGTATGAACATATAGTTCTACATGTAAGGAGGGAGTAATACATCTATAGGGTTTTATTTCTTGTGTTGAAAAATGCAGATTTACTCAGTTTAAGTTAAACCTGATGTGAAAACATAACTGATTCCACTGTTCATGATCTAATCCATGCAGAAGCACCAGGAAGTCTGTGTCTGATTGAAACTCAGTTTAAAGATTTTGGACTCATTCCTTAGTCTCACAGAGGGGGTGTCAAGGAAGCTGAAGGGTCTTGCTGGGGAACTTCCATTCATTGAAGAGCAGCACAAATGAAGGCAGGGACCCTGCACAATTGTAAGGATAACTTTCTGAGTAATTGGCTCACAGAGAATGTGGAAGTTGTATCTCTACTCAAAAGCAGCAGTGAATTAAAATCCAATTAAGAATCTGTAATGATGCATTTTTAATTGTTTGCATTGCGAGACCTTTTTTGTAGAACCGAACAGGATGAGGTACACCAAGCCTCCTAATCAAACATAGATAAACGGATTTGTTTATATGTGTTTCCAAGGCCTTGGAAGTGAGCTGTGCAGAGCAGATAGCATGAAGGTTATCTTGTTCTGCATATAGGAAAATATGACTCTTTTAGTATCATATTTTGCCATTACTTTTTGCAGTAGAAGAACAGTGGATTAGCAAATTAAATATTCCTGTACCTCAGTGGCTTGCTCTTGACCCATAAAACCTCTCCCACTGACTCAAGCGAAGGTATTTTCCAGAGGCAAGTTTGTAGTTTTAGAAATTCTGAAAGTTTTGAAGACAATAATTCGTGCCAACCCGGCTGCAAACTGAGTGCCAAATAACTAAGGAAACACTTGGAATATGCCTCCCTGTCTTCTAGTGCAATCTGCATTAACTTGGGTCCTCTAAGGTCCATGGCAGAGTAGACTGAAATTTTCCACTAACATTTTTTCCATGAAAAATGAATTCTTACTTGAAGAGAATCTTTAATTTGCATCTCAAAATCCTTTAACTTAGGTTAAAGATTCCTTGAAAAACTAGAAATAGAGAGTGTATTTTAGACTTCAAACCAAATTGTTGTTGGTTTTCAGGCAGATAAAAGGTTTTGATTTTTTTCAGAAGTTACATTTTTAGCAAGGACTTTTGGAGGAGGCAGAATATTTCAAGGTTTTTTTTGTGAAAATGGTGTATTTTAAAGATGTTCTTGTCAACCTGACTTCACCAGCTGAAAGTAGCTCCATTTAGCAGTGAGTCATTAGGAAAACCTCAAAGATAAGACAATTAAAAGGGGTATATACTGTTTAACTTAGACTCTTCCCAGATCTTTACTTCAGGGGGAGGGGGTTTCCAGTGCAAATAATTTGTCTACAAAAGGAACAGCTCATGTGAATTGGCAGTATCTCCTGCCAGAACGTCATGTTACGCCATTCACTAATGTAATCCTGTTATCAATATAGTTAATCGCGTTTAATTTCAGTACTTGGAACAATGCAGCACAATAAATTGTGCTTAGAGGCCTTTTCCAACATAAATGATTCTATGATTCTTTGCAGTCAGATGGACTCAGCTCAGTTTTGACTTCACCACATTTGGAATGTTTTGCGTATGTTGTGAGGTGCTCCTTAACAATAGTTTTCGCATCCCTGAATTAACAATTTGTGTTTTAGAAAGAACTCAAAATGATGGTAGAATAGTTCTACATAGTTCTGTAATAGTTCTAATACGAGTTCTGTAACTGCTAGTGCCTGTCCAGTTTATGTGCAGACATTTACAAAAACTGATGCTGCAGCCACAAATGTTAGCCAGAGTTTTAGCCCAAAATACGTAACTGGCCCAACTGTCTTTGAATGCAGTAATGATTTATTGGTAAATTAGAGAGATAAAGACAGACTTGGTGAGGAAAACACACACTCAGATACACACACACTTGTACCACCATCCTGCTCGGGTATTGTGTAGGTCAACAGTTTCTGAAGACACAAGGTTCTTGCAACCAGCAGGCAGGCAAGGCACCAGAGGGAGGGAGAAGAGTTCTCCTTGGAATTGGTGTCCTTGAATAAGGCAGAAAGAGCAGAAGGAGGGAGAGGAGACAACGGGTCCTTAAGCCTGCAGAGACTACAGGCAGGGTGCTCTCAGTTCTGATGATCCTGTGATTATCCTGCAGCTTTGGTTTCCATGATGAATGTTGCCCCTAAATTCAGTGTCTCTTTAGAAGAAGTTTGCATTTCCAGGCAGTTCTTAGCTTTTGATTTCTTAAATACATTAAAAAGGAAGCGTCCAAAGCAGTGAAGCAAGAGGAAAAGATGCATTTCTGCTAAAATCATGACTACTTAGAATAGCTTTACTTCTCAAGGATCCTAGCAGCACTTAGCAGGCCCATTTTAACTTCACCCTGTCTTTTCACTATGGATCCCTAAGAACTGCTTATATTTAGGCAATAAATATCCTGTTAGTTGTTTTTCATCAGTGTTTTCATATTGAAGAGCAGCACGGGGAATAAATGAATATTCCTGCTTACTTCGGACATCTGAATTTTAATACATGGATAGTTTTGTTTACTGTTTGCAAAGAGGCCAGCAAGAAGCCAGGCAGGAGACTTTTGTCTTCCTCTTCCTCTGGGCAAGCTGGCCTTTGGGAGAAGAAAATTTTCTTACAAGCCCAGTGAAAACTAGTTGCTTGGATGCAAATGTTAAAAATAAAAAAGTTTAATGAAGGCATGTTCACCAGTCAGAGCTGGCATTCTGCATCATAGTGCACAGAATTGACATCGTTTGTTTTTTCCCAGCATTTGCATTTGTGGATTCATCTAGGGACAAATGCCAAGTGGGAAGTAAGTGTTCTGTCCAAAGTCTTTGGTGGCCTGTTTTGGAATCATTAATGCTGTCACTTTAAGCATATTTTCCATTTTTCTCCTGTTTCACAGTTAATATTGTCGAGACACTGCTTCAGATATATAACCTGGATTTTTATCCTTCTTTAGCTTTAAGGGTTTGTTTTGTTTCTTTTCCTTAACCAGTAATCTTCTGAAAAGGAGAAATTTCATTTATATGACTTTGATGTAGGTATAACACACAATGTCTTCTCCCAGGTCTTTTTCCTCCTTGATTTCTGCTGAGCTCCCTTACCTTGAAATAAATTGTAAGTAATTTTATGGAAACTTAAAACCTTGTTGTGGTATAAATGAAGCTTTAAGCTTGCAGGTAGCAAAGTAGGTGATCCTAATGATTCCCTTAATCTTTAAAAGCTAATCAAGTCTGCCTGGAGAGTTTCTGTTAAGACTGAGTCTAAACAGTCTATTAAGACTGATTCTAAACAGAATTTGGTTCTCCCACACATATCTACTGATGAGAAAGGAATTTCTACATAACTAAGATTTTTCTTTTATAGACCAATGGA
Source organism: Mohoua ochrocephala (assembly GCA_013398855.1). Classification (NCBI taxonomy): domain Eukaryota; kingdom Metazoa; phylum Chordata; class Aves; order Passeriformes; family Acanthizidae; genus Mohoua; species Mohoua ochrocephala. Next base: position 418,630 of record VZTA01016864.1, read on the forward strand.
TGTAGGACTCCTCTGTTGTCTGCCTTTGCTACTCCCCTGAAATTATTTTCGTGACACATTTCTTTCAGACTACCTTTTTGTGGTCCCTTCTAGGAACTCCAGCCTGCCTCAGATCTCTCCCTCCAGAGCTGAACTCCCCACACCCACTCCATGGTGCACAATCTCCTAAGAAGAAGAGTCATGAGAGATTGTGTACATCACGAGAGAAGTGATTTCAGGCTGTGTGGAAGAGGCTTTGATGATACATTTCATCACAAACCTTTCTGACTTGTGTGTTTTTACTTGAAAAGTCAAAACTGGAGGAATGAAAGTCCCTTTTTTTTTCATCCAGTTCTGTCTAGGTGTTGGTTACGCCAAGCTTTATAATGCTTCCATGAGAGCTTAAAGGTTAGTTGTCTTAGTCATAGTTGAGAAAAACCATTTTCTTGAGCACATAACTTTGTATCTCTGCTAGTTGTTTTCGGTGTGGGACCTGAATTTTTACATTGGACGGTCATAAACCCTTTTTTCAAATGGGTAGAAGTAGCACTGAGGTTCACTGATCTAGTCATCTCTCTCAAGGAATGATCATCTCTGCCATTATTTGCAGATTTGTGTTTGGTCTGTCCTTCTATGATGACAGAACTCCACTCTCCTTGCAGCCAGGGGTTCAGTGCTCCACCTTCTTTGTCCTTGGATGGGTTTTCATGTCTAGATTGTCTGATGTGTTTGCTTCCTGTGGATTGTACGATGTGCATAGGGAGCGTTTTCTCCAATCCTGTACCTAGAAAACTTCTATGTACTTGAGACTGGTTATTGTGCTCTCTTTGGTCTTAGCAGTCCCATTCCTCTGTCATTCCCTGTAGGTCCTGCTTTTTTTGATTCTTCCTTGATGGACCACTTGGCCTTAGTTAAGTTAAATAAACTATAACTTTCTAGTTTAAATTACAACAGAGTTCACTATCTAACCGGATGAACACTTGTTCAAAAGCAGGGCAGAGCGATAGGGAACAGAATGACTTCTTTCAGCAGGCTTGTGCCAATGGAGGGTATCTGTGGTGATACATTTTAGCTTTAGGAGCTTTTCAGCATAATGCTGAAAGATAACAAACTCTGACACTGAGTTATTTCTGAAGAGGTCCCTGTTCATGTGTCAGGCATACTACGCTGCAGCTGCGGGTTATTTTAACAAAGATAATTTGGTTGTAGGAAGTAAATATTTCTTGTAGCAAAAGTATGCAATCTATTTTTTATTTTCTAGTGTCTGTGAAACATAAGTGTTCTCTCTCATAACAGTGTTTTGTATAAATCCAGGGTGACCTTGGTATTAAGTAAGCTTACTCTATTTTTCAGCCGATGATATGTTTTGAAGTGTGCTGCAGAAAATTTGTACCTGTAAACACAGGCTAAGAAAAATATTTCACCGAAACCTAAAAATGCAAGAGATATGAGGGCAGGCAAAACAGCTCTCTAGGTTTTTAACTATCACAGTTAGGGAGAACGGGGTTGTCACATGTCACGACTTGTGAAATCTGTGGCTCGACATTGCTCTGTACTTCTAGAGTTTGGTGGTTTACAGTAGACCTGACTGGAAATGATGAAAATGTCATTTGGCATACGAACAGTGACCTGCCTTTTGCAGACTCAAAATTTACCTCATGATCAATGGACAAAAACCTCATAAATCACACATCCTTGTTTAATATTTGGAGCTGTGCTTGTTTGAATCAGGTCATGATACGACCTATTTTGCATAGTGAAGTGTGTTTGTAGCTAAAAGAATGGAAATCAAAGGTCTTAATAGAATTGATTTTGTAAGCCGTTTGTTTTCTGAAGGAGATGGATGAGTGAATAGAACTACCTATGTTATTTAAAGCTGGCCTTGAGGTAATTACAGTGCTGATTCAGTAATGTGGGACAAATTGCAGTTTTAATCTTTCATGTTATTACCTGCGTTTGCAAAGTATCAGGACACTGTAGGAATTATGATGAACTCTATCTGCTTTAGAAGCTGCCATAAGGATTAAGAATTTTTGCAGATGCTCTAATTTAATTTCCTGCTGAAGACACTCGCTGTGTAGCAAGTTTTTATGATGTGTATAAAAGGTGGGGCGACTCACAAGAAGGTGAGGCTCTCATGATGCATGTAATTTCATTTTGTGGTATGGAAGTATTTAGAAAGCATGGTGATATTTGCTGATTTGTACTGTTTGCTAACTGCAAACAGCTTTATCAAAGTGTATATAGTGCCTTTTTGTTCCACCATTTTTAATCTGCTTTTGTATTTCAGTTCCTTCACTTGCAATTGGCTATCTATTCCTTACATAGCTTTTCTCTTTCCTTAAGGAAGTCTCATGGACTGTGCAGAGGCAGGCACTAGCAGCACTTGTTATCATGATTAGCTTGGCCTGTTCCTGCAGTTGTGGCCTTTTGAGAAATTGTTCAGATGTGAAAAAAAGGAAAAAAAAAGAAAAAAAGTTTAAAAAAAATCGAATACATTTTGAGTCCGGGTCAGACCTTGCCAAGACCATCTTTAGGCTGAATTTGTCCCATTGACTTTTGGTATTTTTAAACCTGTTTTTAAGTTAGTGTCATTGCTAAGTTGAAACTGATGGCCTGGTTTGTTACCTTATGCACTGGTGTCAGTCAGGAGTGAGCTGTGTTGAAGTAAGCGAGGTTCAGGGGTGTAGTAAAAGCAGTATGAAAGGAGAATTTCATGCAGACTGTTATACCCCTGTAGCCTGATTGTGGCTTTCCCTCTGATCCACTTGTGGGTGGCTATATCCAATGAGAGCAAAGATTCATCTGGCTTGGTTTTAAGACTGCTTTTTGAAACGTCATGGAAGGGATTAAGAAACAGGGCAATTATGGAGTGATCTTTTCCTTTGTGTATCTTCCCAGCTACTGAACATTGGTCAGACTTTCTGAGCTAGAAATTTTCCTCATGAGAGAAAGTGTTTACAGGTGTTCAGGCAGCTGTAGTAGGCAAAAGCCCCTTGTTAGGTGTGACCAGAATTCCCTGTGACAGCATTTTCTAGCCTTCTTAATTATCCAGGGCTGCTGGCATGGGTGCTCTGGCAGGCTTTGGTGCCTATGGGGTGTGGAGTATGGCTTGCCCCAGCAGAGAGTTCATGTTGGGTGCAGGTGTGGGCAGAAGCCGCATTCATATACCTGGTCTTGGGGTTAATAAGGCACCCCTGACTGCTGCACATTAAAAATCAAGCAAGACCCATTATGAGGGAAGAGTTTCCTAAGGTAGAATGATACTGGGTTTAGACATCCCTTGGCTTCTCTCAGAGTGTTTTTTCTTCTCCTGCTTGTAGCGCTGTTTAGGAAGGATTCCGACAGCTAGGTTCTTTGGCCATGTAGCCAAAGTTCTTTCAGATTTGGAAAGTATTTGAGCAACAGTCCTGGGATGGTTGGAGTGATAAAAGAGAGGAAGGAGGGAGAGGAAAATTACCTATGTTTGCAGATTTTTGTCACACGGTTTCAGAGGGGCTGGGTGATTTGCTCACCAAAATCTTAGTTTGGTTTGAAGTCAGTGGCTGTTTCCAGTGCATTTATACTTACATGCAGTGTGGGAAGTCCAGCTGCCTGGCCCACAGCTATCAGAGAAATCACTTTGTAATGGGAAATTGTGTGAAATTCTTGAAGATGCTGTGTTCTAAGAGCGCCAGGTTTGAACTCAAGCACAGAGTAAAACAGGCTCTGGCTGAGCTGCTCTATGTGATCAGTGTCTTTTCACCTTCAGAAGCTGCATAGACAAGCCTAAGGTCTTGTTTCCTCATATTCTACCTTCACATCCATGCAATGCCGAGGCTTTTGCTCTGAAGACAACATGTTTCATATTTAAACAATTTTCACTGGCCTCTGTTGGAGTTGTTCCAGGCTGTCAGTCGTACTGGATCAGAATTCAGGCTATATTCTCTTGTAATAGTCAAGTGCCTTACAAAATTCTTTGTTCTGTTAAATATTTTCAGACGAATTTGTGTCTGCTTTCGGTAGACTTACTTAAATAAGCAGAACTAAAAATTCAAGATGAATATATGAAGTCAAATGGTAGTGACTTTAAATTACTTTGGCCTTTACCTGTTCTTCTTGTGTTTTCTTGTTCATGTTGATTGTCCATATTTCATGTCAAACTGGCTGATTTTGCTCTGAGATTCCATTTCAGAGCTTCTCCTTCCCTCAGGCTCCCCTTCCTTGCTCATCATCCCATTTGCAGTGTCTTTAGTGCAACCCATCAAGGGCAAGCATTTTCAAAAAGCTTTCTCTTCTTCTAAGCTTTAGTGCCTAATTAAAGAGAAGGTTGCTAAGAGATTGTGAAAAGCATCGTTAAGAGGGTCTGATTTGCTTTTCTCCTTACCTTCCATGCACAGGTTTCAGATCAGAATTTGCGGGTAAATGGGATAGCAGCGTCCCAGGATATTCCTGAGCTGAGAGTGTAACCATGGACAGAATAAAAGGAGACCGCACCAGTCCTGTGCAACCAGGAGATGCAGAGAGGAGCAGGACTGGAGAGCAAGACCCAGAACTAACTGTGCTGGGAAAAGCACAAGAGTTCTTTCAGATTTGTGATCTGGAAGGCAAAGGCTTCGTCACTCGTCAAGACATGCAGGTAAAACGAACTTGGTTATGTGAAATACGCAATGAGAGAAGCTCCTAAAACCCTTATTGAGTTGACACTGATTAATTTAGAGTTAAAAATGTTTACACCCTCCTCATAACTTTAAAGAGATATGTGGGATTTAAAGTAATATCTTTGAAGTCTTACATAATGCTTGCATTTTTTCCTCACAGACAAAGCAACAAAAAAGTGGAAAATCAAAGTAAATTAAGTTTTAAAAAATGCCCCGGGAATTTGATTCTATTCCATTTAAACACCATTAAATTCATTACTTTGTGATTTGCCACAGTGTCAGGGGTGTATTCAGTCCACCAATTTTATCCTTTTTTTTCAGCAAAATTGTGTAAATAAAGTCTTTCACTGTGGCTTCACTGTCAGACAGTGGTGAACTCTCAGCTGGATCACATATATATGTAGGAAGTATAGAGGAACAGTATTTTTAACATTATTCAGTGTTTGCAGTAATCTCACCATATTGTGCTTAATTGGTTGGAGGGCCCAAAATCAGATTTGCTGAATATGCTGATGAAAAAAAGCAACTATATATAACAAAATCTTTTGAAAAGGTTGTTGTTGCACATTGCAGAAGTGATAAGACGATTTGAACCAGTACATGGCAGAAAGCAGGAATGTACTCATGCTTGACATGCAAAACATAATTTGAGTTAATCCATTTCTACTTCTGTACTTACGGATGAAATAGAACTGGGGAGCAGGAGCAAAACAAATTTGTCCTGATCTACTACCAAAGAAGGCACCTAACAGAAAGTTTAGAAACTTTCCCTGCCCTCAGAAACAAAGATGTGTCTGTATGTATGACCATACAGGTGAAACACCTTGAACTACTTATTTTGGAAAAGCAAAAATCTCCTAAGTAAGTGGCTCAGTTTACTGGCTCTCAAGAGCTTTCTTTGCAGTTGTGTGTTGCTGAGTTTTTTGATGACCTCTGTTAATTATGCAAGGTTGAAAAAAGAGAGGAATGCAGATGCTTGCTGTGCTGTAGGCTTTGCCAATCTCCATTTTCTCACTGAAGTAACTGAATGCAAAAACCAAAATATATTGCCAGTGGTAGTTTTTGGTAAATCCAAAGCCACGGAGAATTTAATGGATTATGGTTTTATAGTCTTTCTAAAAACTGAATGGCATATATTTTTACCTAATGGAAAACCCTTATGTTTATATGTATGTATACGTATATAAAAAGTTTTAATACCTGTTTTTGCAAGGAATGTAAAATTGCTTGTTTCTGTTTGATTCTAGGTTTATACTTAGAGTGCTGCTAAATTTATACTTCAGGGTCTAAAACAGATGCTGCAAAAGATACCGTAGAAACCGAGTTTCAAAGAACAAATAAAGTTCTATTTCATTCTTCTGTTTCCTCATGAGTGTTTGTTTACTCTATCTGAAAACTTGGTATATGTATGTAAGTGTATGTAAGTTCTTTAATGCAGAAATAAAGGTGCTCAGGACATTTGAGACGATGTTTCTTTATACTTGCTTTTATTTCCTGCACTTTTTGTGATGTTTACTCCCTATAGGAAAGACATAAATCAATAAAAAAAAAAAAAAAAAAAAAAGCAGTTCTTTCCTTAAAAGGTACTAAGTGTTGATCACTTTTGCATTGTGCATTTGGCAGGTCTGTACTGCTCATCATTCCTGAAGCTTTGCTTCAAATATAGGATGCTAATGCTAAGCTTTTTAATCTTTAGTCTTGTGATACAGGGCATGATTTCAACAGACAGTGCTAAGTATCTGAAATTCAATTAATCTTGATGGAACAAATCTTGCAGAGTTTTCTCTTGTGTCTACAGCATGGTAACTATACTGAAGATTTACTCCTCCTTGATTATATGATGTTGTTTATTGTGAGACTGTGTTAATAGTTGCTTTTTAAAAAAATTTTTCATTCCATTTCCAAATACCAAATGTACCCAAATTTCAAACCAACAAGAGGTTTTCTGAAATGGCAAGAAAGCAAATTCTACCTGAGACTTGAAACCACGGTTTCATCTGTTGGTCCTTGAGGTTACAATGAATAATGAGAATTAGTGCTGCAAAATGTTTTGTTCTAATGTGCATAGCAGGATTGGGTTCAGATCTTGCTCTTAGTTATTTGATCTCTGTCCTTTTATTTAGCTGAGCAAAAGCTTGGTATTTTGAGAGAATTAAGCATAGATGTCATGAAAGCACAGAGCACGTTTGGTGGCAGTGCAGACAGCTTCTTTTGAAGCTCCAGTGGTATCTCTGAATATGTTTTATTTTGTTTTCTTTTCTTTTAAAAATGTTAGGAGTCTCATATTGAAAGGGAGTATGTATTTTTATAGTAAGCCTGAAATGAGCAAATAAACAAAAACACAACTATGAGACCAATAACATCTTGCTTTCCTAGCCACAAACCACCTTAACTTTTTTATTAAGAAAAAAAACCCTAAGAGGTTGGGAAAACATTCACTTAATCCTACTAAGTGTGGCCCAGTTCATCAAAGCCTGTAAATTATCCACAGGGAATTTAATGGAACAAACTTTTGGTACATTCCTCAGACTGTCCTAGATTTTAATGCCTTTTTTTTTTCAAGAAAATGCAAGTAGTTGTGTTTTCTACTGTAAGTTTAGTGTAATTCTCATCAGAATTTGGACGCTGCATTAGGGCACTGCAGCTGTGGTTGGAGAAGCACATATTTGTCAGTCAGGTTTGCAGCAAGACCTGCAGGCCGTGGCACTGGAATAGCAGGTGGGTCTGTGTTCATGGCGTGGTCAGACAAGTGCTCCTTCAGCACGTCCCAAAGATCTGGTGGGAAGAGCACAGTGTCTGTTTTTCTGAATGTAAAAAGAGTGATTTGTTTGAAGCACCTTCTCCCTCATCAGTGCAGTGGTGGCTGTAAGAATTTTACAGGAGAAGCTGATTTTAAGAAGTTTCCCTTTAGCTCTCAGAGATTAAAATCCAAACTTTGGGAAGATGGGTATATTTAAGTAAGAAACTGAAGACAGGTGTATCACTGATGAAGTGAGTTCTTTAAACTGCATATACATCAAGTTTTCCATATTGTTTTTTTTAAGCTGGCAGCAATACACAACTAATCCTGCTCAGAAGTCCCTTTGTGACTATTCCAGATGGTTCTGTGCTTTAGGAGCTCTGTTGCTTTCACTTCTCAGGACCACCTTGGAATTCCTTTTACCGCTCTTTCATTTAACTCATACAGTTCTTAAAGCATATCCTAAACCCTTCGTGGCAACCAGGGAGCTCCTGGTTAATGCACTCAGCCAATTCTTACCTTGCCTATATGGCTTAGCACATTGAATAGTGGTTTCTGCTGTTTTGGATTGCAGAAGAAACTTTTTTTTGGCCCTGAATCCCTCCCCCACAGTGGAACAGATTAGCACTTTTAATCTAATGAACTTTTTCAACCTACTAGCTTGCAGTTTTAATATGTTGTATATACAACAGCAGTTCAGAGGGGCATTAAAATATTAGCTAATAAGGCAGAAGACTGAACCAGTGTGCAGTTATATTGCTTCTCAAGCTGAGGAAGGGTTTTAATCTTACTAGTGCTGTCTCTCAGCGGAAATGCTGGCTATTGGGGTTGTTTGCCACTCCAGTTTCCTCCTATTTCTGGGAATCTGTCTACACTGTTGAAAGAATTAGAGTAAAAGCATTAGGATCAGTTTTACAGAATTTTTTTTCTTTTATGCTTTTCTTTAGATTATCAGGAAAAAAAATGTGATTTTTGTGGAGCTGGTTTCATGGAGCTGTGTCTTTCTTGGTGTGAGCATGCTGCATTTCAGAAGTAGACAGTCATGAGCTCCATTTAACTCATTGTGGGAGCAACAGGTTTGGTCCTTAGACCATGCAGCTTTCTTTGCTTTGTTTTATTTACTGATTTATTTGTGTACATTTTTTGAATCAGCATTAATTAGGACAGTATAACCTCTATAATGCAGTCGTCTAGAGGGTCTCTTGCTTGACTTTGTGATGTGGAAGGAAGTAGTTGTGCAATTCTGCTGCCACGTTCATCCAGTAGCCAGATAATCAAGGCATTTCATCAGGATGCTCCAGCTCAAGTTCTTCCTCTTCCCTGTGGGACTGGAATTTGTGGCACAAGGCGGTTGTTCTCATTGCTTCGTCATAATGGATTCATAAAGGCAAATAAAGAAGTCATTAAAGCAAACGTCCCTCAGTTGATGTTGTTTTGCTCTGTAATTGGGTTTTCACTCAGGGAAGCAAAGGACCTATCCTTCTGTATTGTGGATGTTTTGTAGAACCCAGTCTTCCTCTTATCCTGTAGTAATGGATAAAGCTGCTGCATGTTTTGTCATTACAGAGACTGCATCCCGAGTTACCTCTTAGCCTGGAAGAACTTGAAAAAGTTTTTGTTACGTTGGATGCTGATGGCAATGGCTCACTTACCCCAAAGGAGTTCATCTCAGGATTCAGTGAGTTTTGGAAAGCTTGTCTCCTCTTTTGAGCTTTATTCATGTTCTGTACTCTCCATATCAATAAAGAAAAATTTTGTCTTAACAGGACACCAGGGAGCCAGACTATTCCCTAAATATAGCAGATATATGTAGCAGAGGAAGAAGTGGTCAAATTATGTCCATAAATAGACAAAGGGCTCCAGGGTCCTTCTCTCCTGTGTAAAATGGCAAGCCATGACACAATATGAGAGAAGTGATGTGATCATCTGAATGACACCTGTTTTAAACTGTTGAGTAAATCTATGTACAATTGATTGGAGGTTTCCCTTGATGGGGCTGGGGGGGGGGAAAGTCTTGTGTGTTGTTTCATATCAGGTAATAAGACATGAAAGATAATTAAAATTATCTCTAAGATTAATGTGAGACAATGCTAGGAATGTGTTAACACCACAGTCCTTAGAGCTGTGGGAATGCTTTCTACAATGAATTAGTTCTTCAAGTGATGTTAATTTATTTCAAAACAAAACAGGATGAGGCAATTATTATTACCGTAAGATGTGATCTGATAAATTCTTTGTAACTGCCTGTTTTGCAAGAGCACTCTTACTGTCATGTTCTCTGTGCTTGTCACAGGGTGGTTTTCTCTCCAGCTGTGATATTCCAGATAAGATGACAATGTTAGTTAGACTGTGCTTGGTTGTTTACACAGAATCAATTTTGTACTTAATTTTAGCTCTGCTGACTAAAATCTAAGCATTTTCTCTGGAAAACTGAATCTCATCTATGCATGAATTGTAACAGTAAATCTCAATTTAATTACTATATATGCGTCCAGCAAACAGGACCTTCATTTTTGTTTGCAAATCATCAGTCATTTGAAATCCTAATTCTCCCATGTCCCACCTCTCCCACTGTAGAGGTAGATCGAGTATCTTCAAAGAGTATGTTCTAATCTGAAAATTGACATTATTTAAAAATGAAGTTATGTATTGCTGCTTTGCTTTTCATAAGTTAAATTAAGATTGCTTTCATAAGCAGTCCCTGCGTAACCAAAACTCTTTATTAAGGGAAGTTGTAAGTGGCTGCCATCTCAAGCAGCTCCAGATCCTGGGGATTCCTCCTGCTCAGCTGCTGGAGCCCAGCCCAAAGGTGGATGTGGCTGCTGCTTTCCTGTTTGTGGGTTCAGCTGGTGGTAAAGTTAAACATGTACCCCAAAGGCACCCACACAGGCACACGAAGGACATGGACCACATCACGTAAAAGATAAGGATAGACAGTGCAAAGCGTGGTGTGTTTTAACCTGCTACACAGCACTGACAGGTATTTTCCAGACCCAGTAGTCCTACATTTGGCCAGGTGATGATGTTGGCATTCCTGTTAGAAGCAGAAGCTGTAGTAGATAAAAGCTCCCTTAGAAAGCTAGAGAATGGAGAAGGCAGAGCAGTGTCTGGATAAAGTTTGTACTGCACCAATTTCTACAGGAGAGTCCTGTTCGTATTTCTAAATGGCAAATTTGGAATTTACTGTAACCTCTCTTTGCAACATACTCTGTTCTGTTGCCAACATGCTCTGCTGGGTGCTATGAGAATGAATGCGAGATAGAGTTAATAAAAATATAGAACCATACCAGTAATTCTGTTTCCTTGGGTCTATAGTAATTTCTGTACTGGAATTTAGAATATAACAAAAATCCTCTGCATAAAATCACAATATTCCACCCGCCTGCAATTTTGCTTTGGCAATTTTGCTTCTGCATCCTCACCATACAACTACTGTTAATAAAATATAGTTTTCTATATGCAATTTATATAGGAATTGAGTCTTTGGTCATGCACTGAAAAGAATGTTAAATTTTATTTAATATACCTTTTATCAGTACTGATGCTATGGTTATTTTAGGTTCCTAACACCTCTTTAAACCTATCAAGAAAGAAAACCACAGCATTTATGAAGAGTTGTTACTGCAATTTATGTCCTTTTATTTTTTTGCATGGAGATATGAATTTTTAAATTATGTTTGTGAATTTTGAGGTGGATGATTTACTGAAGGTTAGACATTAAACTGGGCACAAAGTCAGCCATAGAACTCAGGGATCCTCTTGCCACGTCTCATCCTTTTGTTGTTTATTTACTGTAAAATGTGAGCTTTAGTGTGTTTAGTATGACATTGCTTTTTATAGTAAGTTCTGAATATGCTAATGTGTGCAATTTCTAATTCTTAGGCCAATTTCTTTTGGAGCAGATTGCTTTGAAAAATGACATGGTGCAACCATCAGAAGGTGAAACAGCCAGCCCAGTTAGATGCGAAGAGACCATGAGTGGTGATGAGGATGAAGAATTCCAGTTCTCAAATCTGATGGATCGGCTTGGAGCTAAAAAGGTTTTGGATGAGTGAGTCCTCACGTCCATAGTAATCATTTGTATGACCTTTTCTGATTCACCTCTGGGTTTGTTTTTAATGGCATCCAATATGAATGGTGAGAACGAAAGCTGCTCGAAATCACAGAGATTCTTTAAAAAACTAATTTTCTTGTTGTCAGGATAAAATGCCACTCAACCAAAATTTTCAAGAGCAAAACTGTTGTACTCCAGGCACATGAAACATGTTTTACTGCCATGTGAAAGCTCCATCACTTGATGTGCCATGGGATTTGAACATGGATAATTACAAGCACGTAATTCACAGATCCCAGTGATTTTCAATCAATGTGTGATGACTGCTATTTTTGGCAAGGGCTGTGTTTAAAGTGCACCATAAGTAGGGAGGTTTTCTCCACTTTTTCTGCTTTTTCTCCCCTTCATGCATAATTGCATGTTGTGATTGCTCTGGTAACACTACATCTTCCAAGGCCAGGATGGTCATTCTGAAACATGGAACGTAAAACCTGCTCAAATAGCATCTTGTGTTTTGGCCTGGCATTCATTGGTCAGTCACAATGAATATTGTAGAACAAAAAAAAGCATTGGGCAAAATTGAGAGAGAATCTGGACAAGTGGTACAAATATTTAAGAAATACATCAGCAATTCTTACTGTGGAATGAAAGTGCTCATCAGTCCTTCTCTTCCCCTGACTGCCTGTTCCAGGAAACAGTTCATTGTCAGTCATCCTGAAAGGCTTTCATTATGAAGAGATATTTATCACCCACTTCTTCTATCCTTATCCTCATTTTGTCCTTTAAATATAGCACTCTTTGCTGGCTAGGTTCAGGCTTGCAATGCACATGGAAGAGAGTGAGTCAGGAGGAAACAAAGTGGTTCAGGAGAATTTTGGCAAAGTGTTAGAAACCCGTTATCATTCACAATAGAGCATCTCTTTTTCTGTGTCTGCTGAACAGATTTGGAAACACAACATTATCTTGGTAAATCTTTAAATCAAAATTTCAAGACGTTTTGTTCTGATTTTTGTAGCAGACTCACCATGGAATAAAAATGTGATGAAAACAAAAGAATGCAGTACAAATGCAATTTGTTAACATACCTAAGTAGCCCAGGAGTCCGAATCTCATTTATTTGTTATGAGGAAGGGATTTGGTTTAGCTTTCCCACTGTCCCCTCCCCTCTAGATTTGTGGGAACTTCTTTACTTCTAATAGAAGTGATGGCAAGGCACTTTGAATCTCATCTGTCTCCTTTCTTGCCCATTCCTGTTTAGGTGAAGTGTCTGGCGAGGCACCCACTAGACAAGCAGATCCTGTGCCGTTCTGCAGTCAGGAACAGCCAGATGTTACAATGCACTTTTTTGAATAAATTCACTTTTCATCATTTCCCACCCACTCATCCTTTTCAAATCTGGCACGGTTTAAGTTGTTTTTAATAAGTTTTGTGTTCTGACTGGTGATGCCCTGAAGCCTCCATCTACTAAGGGTGCTAAGAACATTTACTGCAGCCTGGGAAATGTTCTCTCTTAATGAATCCTTTATGATCTCTTCTTTCAGTGAGAGTGATGTGAAGCAACTTTGGTTGCAGCTAAGAAAAGAAGAACCTCATTTACTTTCCAATTTTGAAGAGTTCCTGGTCAGAATTTTTTCGCAGCTCCAGGAAGCAGATAATGAGAAGAATGAGTTGGAATGTGCTCTAAAAAAGTTAGTATTTCTCTTCATTAGACTGCTTGTTTAGTTTTACGACTATTTTACCTACTATTAGGACTTTTGAAATAGACCAGGTATTTCAGTGGGGAACTGAGGACAAGACTTCCCATAATGTAAAATTTTATCAGGCATTAAGAGCACCAGTAAAACTATTCATATGGCAGAACTGAAAGAAATTAGCTTTTCTCTTCCAGTTAAGATTTTATTGACTGAAATTCTTTTGCAGATGTCTGTTATTGCATTGAAGTTTTAAGACAATATTGAGTGATTCCAATCTAGTTAATCAGTTTGGTTCCAGAGGAAAGTCGTATTTAACAGTAAATCTGGTAAATTGTCTGTGTTCTTTGCAAGCATTGCGTGCAGGAAAGCTATAAACCTGGATTAACTGGCCAGAGCCATAAGAGGTTTAAGATGTTAGAGCAGCACAAAGCACTGACACTAGTGAAAATGTAAGCTAACAAATATATATATATATATATAAAGCAAACCTATGAAGTATGAAATAACATGTATGCTTTATATTTAAAACATATAAAATGTATATATAAACAAATGCATAAAATGCATATACAAAAAATAGATATAAGAACTAAAAATGATAGATCATTCTTTTATATGGAGCTATCCAGAGGGAGAAAAGTTGTGACGCTAAATCTAAACAGAATGCAAAATTACGGGTGTAGTTGAAGTTCCACTGTATTTTTAAGTGTCCCTTCTGAATTTAAGATTCTTACAAGACTGAGTAATAAAGGCAAATATATTGTTGAACGATTACTTCATTTGTTCAGCGCTCTGCTGACTGTTCTGAGAATATAACAAGGCTTATGAAGAAGGAAAAAACCTGGAAATGTATGGTCATTAAAGACAATTGGTTTATATTCGTAGTAACATTTTCATCTAAGTGTGGTTTTAGCCTTCAGACAGCTGGAAACAGCATACAGAGAGTTTTGCTGTCTGTTTTAGACGAGAGATTATTAACTACCGTGTGTGGTGAGAGGTTTGTTCTGTGGGTTTTTTTGGGGTTTTTTTGTGAGTGTGTTTTTGGGAACTGAATGAATAAATGTGTCTGTTTAATAACTCTGATCAATGCAGAGGTGCACATAGAGTACATTAGCATTAGCTTTTCTGGCTGATGTGAAATATCTACCTTGAAAACGCGTTGGATTTTTATGCCTTTGTAGCAAAAACATGTTTTAGCTAATTTCTTCTTTTTGTTGCTCCTGATAACACCACTGATTTCAGCACGTCGATTGTTGTTTTGTTTGTAGTTGATTGCAGGAGGGAATCAGAGTAGTGATGTTGTCTTTGGTAACAGTGGAGATGAATAACCTGTTTTCTTTTAAACTGTGTATGAATAACAGCAAAGCTCGAGACAGCACCATGTAGGGGAGAAGATTAATTTTTTGTAATACCCACATACTTGTTAGCACTGAGATGCATGTATCTGCATAGACTGGCCAGCATTTACTGTGGGACCACAGAAGACAAGGAATGCTGGGTTTTGAGGTCTTATAATGTCCCCTGGGTTGTTCTTGATTGGTGACAATAATACTCTTTGGAAATATAATCTGAATTTGATCTTTCATCTTTCCTTCCTGACTCACCTCTGTGAGTCATTAGGCAGTAAGGCAGTCTACTCTCAGCCTTTTGTCTCCTTTCCTGGGTGTAGGCTGTGCTTTTGTCTTTTGTTGTTGAATTGTTCCTTTTTCTTCTATCCTGGATGCCCTAAGAAGCTTCATGTGTGTGTGCTGGGATCTTCATGCCATAAAAATCTATGCTCTTAACCCATGATGTTCTTCTCTACCTGTTTTTTGTCTTTTCTTCTGGACCTTTCACACATGCATAGTTTCATTCGTGAACCTGAGTCCCGCGGTCTGAGAGATCCAGGAGTTTCCTCCTGTTCTGGTTCAATAGATCCAGTAGGCTGCTATTGTTCCTGTTTGTAGGTCCAGGCAGTAGTGAGGCTGAACATATATTCTCAATAAACAAACATGCAAATACAGCACACACGAGGGACTGTGCAGGTTAATACTGATGTAACTATCTAGAGAGAAAAAAATTGTGATTTTTAAATCTCAACACCATGCAATTTTGTGGGTGCAATATTTATTTGCCAGGGTAAGTTAGTTCTCCTTGGTTTTTGGTATTTGTGTTTCGTTTTAAGGGCTAATTTAAAATTAGACGGCTTCTTAAAATTAGCAGTAGTGTTTTTTAAAATACTGGGGTGATGTATTGAGCGCACAAGAAAAGCAGAGATGAACGTTAGGAAGAGAAAATAAAATCATGCCGATGTGATGGGCAGTTATAATTCCAGAGAAAGCCCATGGAGGCATTGCAGAGAGCTTCCTGCAACCAGCCAAAAGAGCCCAGTAAACTTCTGGGCATTACCAGGGAGGGTACTGAGCACATGGCACAGCATGTTTTTGGCACCACATGGAACCTTAGTGCACCCGTGTCCTGAGTGCACTGTGGGGAGGCCTGGTCTCTGCAGCACGGGAAGAATGTAGTGGGATGAGGAGAAGTGCAGAGAATGGCACCTCAGTGGTTAAAGGAATAGAACAGCTATTCTGAGAGGGCTATTTTTAGGAGGTTGTATCTCTTGAATGAGGAGGCAAAGGCTGGAGTGGGATATGACAGACCTTGTTATTCTTCAAATCCCTGACAGTAGAACCAAGGGGCTTTTAATAAGACTGATAGGAAGTAAGCCTAAAAGAGATGAGAAAGACCTTTTTCTTCTAACAGCAGATAAAATCTTCAACTGCCATTAGCTCTGTCTGCTGCTGTGCTTTGCATTTGAAGGACAAACCTAATAAAAATGTGGACTGTGTTTCAAACACCACAGTTCTAAACAGAGAAGATAAACAAAAGGGTAAAGGGGAAGGGAAGGATGAACTGACTTCTCATTGGGCTTAGCATGAGATAGTGTCAGAATCCATCTTCATGGAAGAAGAGGAGAATCAGCATCTCCAGAGATTAGTTCACACTGTGCACAAATCACTATATTTTGTTAAGGAGAAAGAACCATTACGAGGAACTGCATGAACAGCAGTTGTGAAATCAAAACAATTCACATTGCAACTACATGAATGGGCAGAAATTAAACTCTTGTGAGTGTGTTGATCCTGAACTTATCATCTGAACGTAGTGAACTCACGTTACATTTCATCTGCTTTCGTCTCCATCTGTTTGTTTCACAGCATTACTGAAAAGAGAGACTACATTATCAAATATGGCTGAAATTATAAAACTATGTGTTAAGTAAAACTTGAAGGGATAATCCAAGGGAATAGAACTTTCAGTCAATACATGTTGCCTTTTTCACGTAACAGTGATATATCCTTATAGATTCAGTTTTTTTCTCCTGAATATATGTGGGGAATATTTGCCAGCTAATGTATTGGATTGTTTTTTCTGCTAATTGTTAGTTATTTTACTGATAATTGTTACACTTTTGATTACAAGGGGATATTATTTTCCCCTTCTGTTTAATTTGACCATGAGATAAGAATGGAAATCCATGAATGGAATGCTTGGAGAGTATTCAGCCTGCAGAAATGGCATGTGCTTATGTGCCAGACCATCCAAGAAGGTTCCTACATCCAGCAGTACCTCCTGGGTGTAGTCTGCATGGTGCTACCATATCCTTTGCTCCCAAACAGATAAGAGGAAAGAAATACCTAAATCAGCAGGCTAAAACACAGCACTAAAGATATTCTCCCTGTCACACGGAAGCCGAGAAAATCTTTATGATTCCCATGGAAACACTGACTGCTGTGCAATGTGTTCTGCCTCTGCAAAGTTACAGGGCTTTTCAGCAGTCTAGCGCTGGTCAAAGTGACATTATACTGCATGAATACAGCAGGTGGATGGTCTTAGCATCTCTGCCATGCCTTTCTAAGCAGCTGTTATTTCTCTATGCATTTGTGTGATTTGATTCCATTGATGAGTGCTAATTCCTTTATGAAGCATTTTCTCAGTTTCAAGAAAATAAAATTTGAGATCAGAACATGAACCATCTTTACACTATAAGGGGACTAAGGCAAAAAAGGGCTTCTGGATTTTCTGACACTCTCTATTCGAAGTGTTGTAGTCACATGGCGGAGGGCCCTTTTGGGGCCTGGTTTTCTCACCTAGTCAGAGTTTACAAAAGTCTAAGTGACAGCCATAGTTTTCCCCAAATTCTTGTAGCTTGACAGTTGTTTATTGCTTCTGTAGATCCTGGGAAAAAGTCTCACATTTTTTTATCTGTGACTGAAAAAGCAAGCTGGCAGTGTCAAGTGTTCTGCTGTTGAAAGGGGGAAAGATAGACTTGTTTCTGGTTTTACTCATGCTTCTTAGATTCGGTAAAATATTTGAATTTTCTTTAAAATTGGCTTTGTTTTAAATGAGAATAGAACCAGACCTTCAATAAGGCAAAAACATAGAATATGTAGAGCATTAGGTTAAGGAAAAAAAAAAAAAAAAGTAGATACAAAATAAATGTTGGGGTTTTTTTCTGCTGGATGTTCCTTATCTTGCTCTTGCTGATGTGAATGCCCTTGAAGATTCTGTACTTTATTTGAACAGATGCATTATGCAGATTGCTCAAGGAACAGCTATGGCAGGAAGAAGATGGGGGAATATACAGTACCATCATATAAAGGTCCTAATAATCTCTATTAAATTTTTTCAGGATGTCCCCTGAGTTTGATACAAAGAGATTTTTGCATTTCAGTTTCTGCATTAATGAGAATAGAATGGAGTAGTAGCAGAACAAAGTAGGTCTCTTGTTCCCTGTCAACAGTTAAATTTTTTCTGCCCGAGCTAAAGCGTTTGCTCTTCATGTATCAAACTGCAGTGTTATTAATTGCAATATTTTACTGGAAAAAAGTGAACTTTGTAGGTTCTTCTCTTTTTTTTCCTACGGTCACATACACTTGTGCACAGCATATTTATTTCTGTTCCTCGTCTGGGCTTTTCAAGTTTGTTTCAGCAAAGCTGTTAGAGAGGCAGTAAGGCTGCTTTCAAGAAGGTCTTTCAAGAATTCCATTCTGGCTAATGTGTCTTAGGTAGAAGTACCTCATTCAGTACCCTTGAATGGGGAACAGTGCAGTCCAAGAGTAAAAAAAAAGGAAGTTGCAGTGAAAATAGTTTTAACTGTCAAATTTAGGCTCTGATGTCTTGGTATTGTCATTAAGAAATTCTTCCTTATACCTAAGATCTAGTGGTCACTAAAATTGCATAATGAACAGCTGCTTTATATGGAAACATCAGCTTTATATTAGCTTTTGAGTTGTTGAAGCTTTACTTCCATGAGAAAAAAAATTAAAATTAATCTGTGAGCTTCGCTGCACAAAAATTTCTATTTCCTTAACACCAGAACATACTTTGGAGTCTTGTGTTACGGCAGATATGTGCAGCTTAGCTGGTAATGTGAGCCATGACTTGAAGTAATGCTTCAGTGTATTTTTATCTCTTATTAGGAAAATTGCTGCTTATGATGAAGAAATCCAACATCTCTATGAGGAAATGGAACAGCAAATCAAAAAGGAGAAAGAGCAGTTTCTCTTGAAAGTGAGTGTCTCTTTGTTACGGTGGCCATGGATTCTGCTCCCCCTTTCAGTGGTTTTAAACTCATTCTGGGTGTGAAATTAAAGCCCACAAAATGTGTTTCACAACAGAGGAAGAAAAAAAATCTTTTACGTCACAGCTACTTTTGTGCTGCAGCTTCAAATTTTTAGTCTCTGCAGCCTCAAACTGCGTGACTTGTCGGACGAAGGAGCGTTGGTGTCCTGTGCTCAGTGGCTGGCGTAGAGCAGCAGCCACTGGCATTCCTCTGAAAGTCAGTTTAACTACAAACATTGTATTGTTGGTGCTACTGTAGGTCCGACTTCTGGTCACAGTCAGGAAGAACACTCTGTGAGGTTTTTCAGAGCAGCACCAATCCTGCTGACTTCTACAGTCTCTGCTTTTCGGGAGGAGATAACAACAAGAGATGAATCGAGTGATGGTAATTTGCAAAACAACCACAGGTTATTTGCAAAACAGACGTGAGTCAGATTCTTTTGTCACTGCCATGGTGCTTCCAGAACACCCGAAAATGAATTCCCTTTCCTTGGGAAGTCTTAGCATTATCTCCTCTACTGTGTTCATAGTCTTTCCTTTGGATTGTTCTGTCATGCTTTTTCTTGTAAAACAAGGAAACTGACAAGAACTTCCAGCTTGCTCCAGGGAAGAATCATCTTAGAGCCATGTAGGTGGGACGCCTTACTTCCTAACTAGATCAGGATTCTCAGGAACTTGGCCAATTAAGTTTTGAGTATTAAAATACTGGAGGTTCCGCAGCTGCTCTGGGTGGCCTGGGACAGTCAGTCATGGGCTACTGGCTCATCCCTTTTTGTTGTCTTGGCATCAGTCATATAAACGACAAAAATACAGGGTGTCAGCAGCACATGATAGAAATAGTTGCCAGAATAGTGGTTATCGTCTCCATTCTCAATCAAATATATGTAAATATATCTAGATAATATAATCAAATATATCTAAAACTTCCTTTTGTGATCCAAATAGATCAAGTATTTTTTGTTTCCTGCCAACCAAAAAAAAACCCAAAAAAGTGCCTTTATCAGCTGTCTAAGGAATCATCCTTTTCACTTGGCTTACAGGGTAGTGAACCTGACTCAAATATTCAAGTTTTTTTCCATTCCTAGCTGAGAGCAATTTTTAGTGGTGGATGAGATGAACCCTTTAAATAAAGTTTGTATATCAGCTGAAGGATAAAAAGTATTTGCAACTTTGCCTGACAGCAGTTTTGTGGAAAAAATAGTTTATGTGCTCTTAATAGCCCTCAACTGAAGTGGTGCTGAAAACCCCCTAACAACAAAGACTTTTCCATAAGCAATGATTGTTGGATCTCCTAATTAGTTGTATATTTGAGGTTAAGCCATTTCTTTCAGGCTTTTTCATGAAAGCTTCCCACTCAAGCTATTTACAGTTTAGTCAGCAGTCACACTGAGGGTTGCCAGACACTCAAGAAGTATTGTTACTTTGCATGACTAATTTGAGATCTGGGGAGATCTGACTGTTAAATTCTTTCTCTAATGCAAAGTCTTACAAAGACTTTACAGCCTGGAGAGATGCATTGATGCCATATAAAAGGGAAATTATTGTGGCTTGAATGAAGAGCAGCTCTTGAAGAATACATTAAAAAAAATCGGTAAGATGCAAATAAGTACAAATTGTAGCTATTTACAATACTTAATACCCTGCTGACTGAATGTTACACAAAAGGGGCAGTTAGTCTGTTTTTTCGCTTGGATATGTATTCTTCCCCAGAAAGAGCCAGTTATCATGCATTTGATTACCCCATTACATTTACTGCTTAAGGGAAAACACATGTAAGAACCACTGCTGTCTTGAGGGAGTTTTTATTTTTGTTTAGAGGCATTTTCCTGGGGACCTTAGAGAGTGGAAGCCCGTTTTTGGAGAAACAGGACAGATTCTCAGCTGATAGAAGCTGCTGGAACCTGATTTTACTCAGGAGAGGTCTGACAAGTTTTGTCAGCTGACAAGTGTCAGAAGGAGTAATCCCAAATATGACTGGGCGTTCCCAGTGATTGCAGGACACTTAGATATTGGACAGGTTAGTATAACTGCTAAGTGAAAGGCAGAGCTTGAAGCCCCAGTCACTTGTTTATACCACTGGAACATCTGTGAAAAATTGTTGTTAGTGATGGATTTTAAGCGTGGCAGTTGTTGTTTCTTTCACATCAACCTGAGTTGCTGTGGCTGGAAATGAGAGGAGACGTTCTGGCTGCATTGGTTTAGGTTGGCTGAGCTCCTCAGCCTCCTGCCTGAGGCGTCTGCCTCCACTTTCTAGACTCTGTACCTACTCACGTGCAATCTGCACATTCTGTGGAAACCACAGTCATTGAAGCTGCTGGACTACCCCAGTTTACAGATTCACGGGTGACACCATCCCTAAACTGAGTACTACCCGTGTCTTGTTATGTTCACTGTGCAAAGCTTCATCCCTGATCCGTTATTTCTCCTCCTGCTGATGCAATTTTGCTGTTCTGTTAATCCATTTCCTCTTTGGATTTTGCAGGACACAGAGAGGTTTCAGTCCTACAGTCAAGAGCTGGAGTGCAAGCTGCTGTCAAAAGAGCAAGAACTGGAACAGTTGGTTCAAAAACAGAAAAGGGTACTGACTGTTATTCTTCAGAGTTAAAAAATAGATAGCTTTTATTTGCTCACATGATTTTCTTTAGGCACTATTTTAGGTCCCAAAACTGCAAGTTGGTGTGATGTTGTTTTGCTGAATTGTGACCCTCTGTTGTTTTTCTGTCATGTGCTTAGGAAAAATGTTAACCTCTATTTCTAAAGTAATTTTCCTTTTATTTGGTAAAATGGAAAATAAAATAATGCTTTGGACATTCTCCCCAGGTACTAGGGTAATTTTGATGAAAATGTAGCAGAATTCCACCGCCTTCAATGTTCTAGGAACTGGCTTAACACCCAGAAAACCTAAGAGCAGAGAACAATGATTTGGCTCTTCTGGTGCACACCTTTGCTCAAAGCCTGTACCAGCCGCTCATTGACTTGTTTTGGACGATTCAGCACTATGAACTTGAAATGCTCCCTCCCGAACAACCTGCTCCTGATATATCTCTGTGATAACAGTTTTATAGCAGTGCATGTTTCCCTTGCATTGGCAACAGCTTGTCAAGTTCCCATATTAAAACCTGATGTGTTTTACTTCTTAAAATGCGTGGCCTGCTTGGAGGAGCAGAGAACTCGCTGTAAAGTGGCTCCAAGGTCATTGCAGGAAAGACTAGCAATAGGGAAAGGAGGTAGCACTGCAATTTAAAGGGCTGAAATGGAATGCTGTAAACTCAATTCCCTCTGGAGAATACGAATATGTGGACAAAAGAAGAAAATTTTTCACAATGAGAACCATCAGGCATTGCAATAAACTTCCTGGGGAAGTGGTGGATTCCCCAGCATTGGACAGTAAAGATTTAGCTGGGCAGGATTCTGGGTCATCTTGTCTAAACGGTGTTTTTGCCAAGAAAGGTTGGACCAGATGAACCTTGAGTTCCCCTTCCAACCTGGTGCTCTGTGATTCTGTGAAGTTCAGCTGATAAGGATACAGGACTGAACTAAAAGTCCATTCCATAGTTGAAATCAACTGCCTGATGTTAATCAGCCTTGTTCGGTACCACTGTGAATCAGAATGTATGTTGTTTTATGCAGGCTCTTTACCACATTTCAGCACTATAGAGGAATAATCTGTACTTTGAAGATATCTGTGGGGGCACACAGATCAGGCATTTTTAGTCTGAAGCTAACTGCAAAAGTATAAGAAATTACTTCTTCTAATTTTGTGATGATTATATTTTAATATATTCATTTTTTTGTTTGTTTTTGCTTTAAAGCTCTGTTTAAAACTTAGTTATCAACCAGGAATTCTGTAAAAACCTTTTCTCGTGCTTTTTTCGAGTCTGTGTTTTCTAAATTTGGTATAAAACCCACAGAAGCTATTCAAAGGCTTTCAGTCAATTTTCAGCCTGGTATAATCAATCAATATAGGCAACAATACCAGGAAGTCTTATCTTAGGATTGTTGTCTACATTGCCATTGTCTACTGTTGCCTGTCTTGGAGAACGTAAAACAATGTTTGTGCTATTTTTATTTGCATTATTTTTTAATCTGATTTTATGTTTTCCATTTCTATTCACTACATTGCTTATTATTAATAGTATTACTATGTTTTTTATTTCATTTGTAATTTCTAGCATTTATCATGTCCCCTCTCCATTATGAATTTGCATGAATCTCAACAAAGGTGCTTTTGAAAGACAGGATCTTCATACACCATAAATATTAAATTATCCCATTTTAGTTTTATGGAAAGGAATCTGTGTTGGAGTAATGGAATTCACTATTTCTAATGATGGGATGAGTGACATAATTTCGTTCAGATGATTGATGACAGTTGAAACTTTTGTCATTCAACTAGCTGATTGGCCCATTGTTAATCTGATATGCAGTATTTGATGGGGTTTTTTTTCTGGTGTAGCAACCTAGCCTATTTATTTGAGTGTTTTACTCAGTGTAGTTAGAGGCACTGTTTTCTACACATATTTTTCTAATTTCTAATGATCTTCTCTGAAAGTGACTCTCGTCTTTACTCAGATCTGTTTTTATAATGCCATGTCCCCACTCATTTTCTGGTATTACTTTTCATTCACTGAGATATCCATGTGTGGTGTCTAATGTTTGCCTTATCCAGAGATCTCTTTCACTTTTGCCTCCTCTTCTGGCGTGGAAATATACTTTAATAATCAAATCTCTTCTTGCAGACAGTAAAGGTAGCTTGCTTTAATTGCGACTTCTATGCTTGATTGTATGAGAGAACCTCTTGGGAGGCACACAAATGCTTTTTTCCAAACTTCATTAATGAGTCTTTTTTTTAAAATTTAAAATAGAATGTAATTATTTCTGTGTTGGAAATTATTAACAAAAATGTGAAAGGGAGCTTTTAAACCAGATGAGCTCAGCCTTGTTTTGCTGACACAGCCAGAGGGATTCTCCCTTATGAGGGCTGTCTGGCTGGCATGACTGAAATGTGGGTCTGATTCCATGTTGACTGGCCAAGATTCCTTTGTCTAGGCCCTTTTGCTGGCTGCCATGATCTTGAATTGTCAGCTTGCTCTGTATGGCTTAGATAATGCCCAAGGTACTCTCATCCCTTGTTCCTCAAGAGATGTGAGATGGAATGTCTCAGGGTGAGGCACTGGGGACAGAGGATATCCAGCATAACCTCCAGGGCATAGACTCTTGTGTGAGGGGAAGAAAGTGGATGTGGACCAGGTGAAATTCAAGGGAGTTCCTGGACTTCTCACATAAAACGATGGGTTCTGTGCTCATGACAGCCACTGAAGAGCATGATCTTGGGATTGGGAATGAGATGCATGAGGACACAGATGAGTAGCACTCGGGTGCTTGTAACTGCCTTATGGCGCTGTATAAATACTTCATCTTTCAAGTGCAACTGAAGTACATAGGGAGAATAAAAAGATAAAACCTACAGAAAGGATGCTGAGCTAAGAACAAGGGATTGCATGGAGAGTGCTCAATGTGTCTGTCTTTCGGGGACATCAATAAATGTCCTCAGCAACAGCTCATTTGCATTGGATAATCCCAGTTCTTTATTCAACTTAAACTTGGTTTTCCTCTCATCTTTGTCAAAAAAAGAGAATATGCACCATCAGCTACTGTGTCTGTGCTTGACCTGTGGTAATGGGTTAATTCTCTCTGCTACTTGGATTTTCTTAAACATGCCTGTGGGCCATGAGTCTTTTCCCCATCAGTTTCCATCTACCAGATGAGCATAGGAGCCAATTTGCAGCTCCAATAAGCAGCTAGAAGCTATAGGATCTATGTCATTCTGTCACCAGCTGAGCATTCACCTAACGAGTTGTTTCTGTGTATTGGGAGTTGTTTAAATGAATGCTTCAAGGTGGTGTTTGGCATTTCTCAAAGGATTGTATGGGTACAGTGGAAGAAGGGAGATCTGAATTGCTGTGAAACAACCCTTTCTTCTCTTGTTTTGTTCCGGGCTTTAGATGTTGTATTATAGTTTTTCTGACAAGAGCGAGCACCAGGATTGATAGCAAATGTTTCTAACATCAGTTTAGATGATTTTGGGAGCTGATGTTGGCTACCATTGCAGTTACATTTCCAGAACAGTCTCTGTGTAAGCTTTCAGATGGCCGTACTATTCCGTAAGTGGGATTTCTCTATGCAGTTTGTCGCTCCTAAGATTTTTGAAAGTTCATCTTTGAGTGGTCACTCTTTGCTTCTCCCAAAGCCACTCCTCTGGATAAATCTTGTCTTCAGTACCTGAAGCATCTGGTCTTTTACTTAGAACGGAGAACTTCATTCTGTCGAGGAGTGGAAGCAATATTCAGGAACTGACGTAATCTATCCATGTAAACTGACCCTGTTCAGCAGTAATCTGATGCTCAGCCAGTGTTCCATGTGAAATGTGAGCCTGCTGAGGCTGCAGTTCATCAAAGACATTAAGCTGCTGCTGCTGCTGTTGCGGCTGCTGCTGCTGCTGCTGCTGCTGCTGCTGCTGCGATAAGTGCTCCCACTCTACACTTGTTCCTGGCTTCTCACAATCCTGGCTAGAGAGTGTTTTCTGCTTTTGTTTTTAACCTGGGCCTTGTTCAAAACCAAGACCAGAACAACAGCAATGTTGTGAGGCAGGAACAGACGGGCAGAGCTGGGTGAAGACAGATTTTGGTTGGGTGAGCTCTGCTTGTTCGCATGGGCAAAATGAGAGTTCTAACAACGTTATGTCTCAGATCCAGAAGATTGAAATGGTGTCATTACAATGCTCCTAGTATGTTTTACATCCTTTAAAATGAATTCAGAAAAAAACCCCAAAACTTTTATATTTTAAGGTCATCAATGCCTTCCCTAATATGAAGGTTTGCTCTGTTGCCTAAATTTGCTCAGTTAGCCAGGGAGAAGCAGATGGAACTTCTTTATGTGCCGGAAACCACTGTCATCTGCTGTTACCTGTTTCACAGGGAAGGTGTATTTTTCCTTTGATGTACTTTGGAGAGTGAATATAAAACTGAATAAAAAGGCTCTAATTCACACTTCTTGGCAGATCTGTCTGAGGTGGCAAAAAGGTTACTGCTTTTTCATATTACTGGGGATGGGAAGGTTTATCAGCTATCAGATTTAAATCTAACAGTTTTTAGGGAGAACTCTGAATCGCTCTGCGTAGGCCTGGTCTTTGTGGAAAATGGTCTAAAGTAACAGTTGTGAATATCAAATTAATGCTGCTAATCTTCTCTGTAGCACCTTTTTAATGGTTTGTACTGGTGTGTTTCTGAACTGGATAAAATTCAGTCATAGAGTGGAATGGCTTTGTTTTTCTGTAACATAATTATGTTAAAGAACATTTAACAAATTTCTTCCACAAAGAACAGTGGAAGAGCACCATACGTGTTTTATTCATTTTTTGACTTTGATAGAAATAGCCCCCTACTCAGCTAACCTCCAAGACCCAAATTGAATGCCTCAAAACCAAGATGCCTCAGCTAGTTTTAATGCTTTCTGTTCTCTTTTCCTCCACCCCAGTTAGAGCATCAGTGTACAGAACTCCTCAGTGGAAAAGAGGAAACCAAAGTAGAGAACACCAAGCTGAAGCTGACTAACCAGGAGCTGCTGAGAGACCTGGAGAGAACATCCCATGAACTAAGCCTGGCTCAACAACAGCTACAGGTGCTTCAGGAGGAGGCGTCAAGGCTCAGTGAGGAGAAGGAAATGTAAGTCTCCAGCTGCAGTACTTCTAGTGCATTTGCTTAGTGTGCCAGTGACACTCCTCAGGGTGTTCAGTGTTGTGATTTAAGCTCGTGTCGTAAGCAGAAACCACCTGCAAAGCCGAGTGCAGCTCTAGCCAATTTCTCCCAAGTAATTCAGCATGTTTTCTGTAGCATATCTGGCTTCTACGGAATCTTTTGCTATATGTTCAAAATGTCGGTGTTCTCCCTGCTGCCATTTCTTGAGGGCATTTGGAATTAAAAATCTATTTAATGTCTTAGTTTTGAAATACCAATGGAATTCCTTATGGAAATGCCTTACAGTTGTGGTGCATGATGCTCCATCCTCCTCAAAGCTGGGTCTATCTGAAACTTGCTTCTCTGGATTTGCTTCTCACTCTGACTCTGAGATGCCTAGGATCTTCTATTTTACCTTCATCAAAAGTAAGCCTAGTAAGGCCAGCAAGACAAAACTTAGCTTATTACATTTCCCACAAGACCTTATGGCAATTCAGAACCATAATTTTGGGGTTTCCAGTTCAAATGTTGTGGATTTCGGATTCTGACTCTGAACTACCAAAAAAAAACCCCAGAAAAACCCAACCAAACAAGAAAAAATATTTACGGTTCATATTTTGAGGGATAAAAATTACCTCTGACAGATGAAGCCACCTGTCTTTCTCCAGCCTTCTGCACAAAGCAGAAGAATCATTATCCTGAAGCTGTAATTGGCAGAATTGTTCACTGAAGTCCATTTTAAAGAAAATGCTCAGGGATCTGTAAAACCCTCTCCTTGCCAATGGAGAGCACATGAATGACAGATGTACCTAGCCATTGCAGCAATGAACGACATAATTCAGAGCTGTTGCTGTTTGACATATTTCAGGATGGAGCAGAACATTAGGTCAAATGTCACATTCTTTTTCTCTTAAGCTTTGTGCCAAGCTCTACTTAGTAATTACTTGTTTAATTTTTCTTGAGGATATGAATAATGAACTGTGTTGATAAATTAGTGTTAAAGAATGGCCACCGTGACTAGAATTTTTAGGTTTGCATGCTTGATGTGTGTTTTGGAAGTAGACAGTAGAAATATTCCTCCTCAAGGTGGTTTGTTTCCTCTTTGAGGCCTCTCTTTTCAGATCCAGAGCAAAGACTATGGAATGATCTGATTTAAAAGCTACAGAGGAAATCTGCCCAGTGGTCAGACTGCTGAATAATCCTACTGCATTTACAAAGCACTTTGGATTCAATAGTGGTTTATGGAATTAGAGCTCAGCCCTACTCAACTGCACCTGCAGTGTTGCTTTAAACATCTGTGTCAGTCTGGTAAGACCTGAGCTGTTGAAGCAGGTGTAATGTTCAGACAGTGCACAGGAAGAACTCGAGGCTTCACTGAAAGGCAAAGAAACATTTGAGGCCAGACACCAAATTTTGTTAAATCAAAGGAAATGGTGTTAAAATGGCTGCATAAGTGTCAGGAATTGGAAAGAAATTGTAGGGATCGTAGACATGTGTGAGCCTGGCATATGGTTCCCAGCAGCAAGACAAGCTCTAATTTTGTATAAAATGTCACCTGTTTTTCAGTGGCCATGAGTGAGAAGTATTTCAGCAGTGCATCTTTTCTGAATGCTCCAAGTGCCAGTATCAACATATATTAAGCTCTCTGGATGAAGAAATTAAAAAGCAATATTTTTTGAAAAAAGAACCTCTATTCCTTCCTCTGCTAACTCGTACTGCTGTGCTACTGTGGGCCTTATAGTGAATAAACTTCTTTAGAATTTGTAACCATTCATGCAGAACAGAATCTACAGGTTTGAAGAAGCTGAGGTCTCAAATGTAGATAACCCTAGGGGGAAGCATTTCAGCAGTGTTCTTACTATGGTTAGAACAATTTTTTTTATTTATTTTTTTTTCATTGCAGGGAGGTGTACCGGGTGACAGAAACCTTACAGAGAGAGAAGTCAGGACTTTTGAAGCAGCTGGATTTT
Source organism: Mohoua ochrocephala (assembly GCA_013398855.1). Lineage (NCBI taxonomy): Eukaryota > Metazoa > Chordata > Aves > Passeriformes > Acanthizidae > Mohoua > Mohoua ochrocephala. Next base: position 447,047 of record VZTA01016864.1, read on the forward strand.
TTAAGGTAATGTCGATCTTCCATTCAAGAACTTCTTATACAGAGAATCCTCTTATAAAGAGGTCCACTAAAGGATGAAATGATTTTGGGAGATGTAGTGAGCGTAGGTGTCCAGGTGTTGACGGTGGGGTGCCACGGGGGCAGCCCCTGTGTCAGAGGGAAGCCAGGGCTGCCCTGTGGCGATGGACACAGCACAGGGCACGGTGGAGCCCCACAGCCACAATGTGCTCTGGGAAAGCCCCAGTAAGAAAGGGTGGAAAACAGGGCAGCCGTTGTGAGAGAGGAATGAGAATGAACGTGTGAGAAAGCCCTTCAGACACCAAGGCCAGTGAAGAAGGAGGGGTAGAAGGTGCTCCAGGCACCGCCGGAGCGCAGTTCCGTGTAGCCTGTGCAGAGTCCACTCAAGAGCAGGCTCCTGGCAGGAGCTTGGTCCATGGAGAGGAGCCCATGCAGGAGCAGGTTTTCTGGCAGGAGCTGTGGCCCATGGGGGACCCATGCTGGAGCAGTCCATTCCTGAAGGACTATTCCCCATGGAAAGGATCTGTGCTGGAGTTTGTGAAGGACTGTAACCTGTGTGAGGGAACTCACACTGGAGCAAGAAAACTGTCTGAGGAGGAAGGAGCAGCAGAGAGAAAAGCTGTTATGGACTGACCACAAACCCCACTGTTCCTCATCCCCTTGTGCCACTCAGGATTAGTAAGGAGGTAGGAGAGCTGAGGGTGTAGGAGTAAAGTTGAGCATGAGAAGAAAGGGGATTGTGGAGAATAATTTGCTAGTTTTGTCTCTGTTTTTCATCATCCTACAATTGACTCTGTTTTGTCTGTAATAGGTAGTTGGTAAGTAATCGCCTTGTTTTTATCTTGACCCACAAGCTTTTCCATGTTATTATCTTCCCTTGTTGTGTTGAGGAAGGAGAGTGAGAGAGTGGCTGGGTGTGCATCTGGCAGCCAGTCAAGGTCAACCTGCCACAGGATAATGACGCAAAAATAGTAAAAATGGTTACAAAAGACTTTTGTATGCTCTGTTCTTGCATAGAGTAGAAGGCAGCACACCTGAAAGATATCCTTTGTTTTGACAATTTATTATTGTAGGACAATCTCCTTTCCAAAAGTCAAATGTGAAACAGAACAGCAGTGAACAGTTCTGAGCTGGTTCTGAGGTAGAAGCCTGGCTTGCTGAAAGGCTCTGTTGCTTCTCAAGTGCTGGGAGTTGAGCCAAAATGAAGATTCTTTCCCCAAAATATTTGTAAAATGATACCAAAATGTATTAAGCTAACATTCCTTTATTGATAGACTTCAAAGTTTGGAGCTGTGTTCAGACAACCGTAGCCCTCTTTTTAATGTTCAGCAATGCTGGGTTTTGTTTGCTCAGCGGTCGGTCAGCACGGGCTGTAGGTTGCAACTGCCTGTAGGCCTTCATTGACTGCATTTCCTTCAGGGGGCCTCCTTTTAAAGTTACCTAAAATTTTGCAGGCTTGAGGAAAGGCTTTTGTTTTGCAGCGTATGTTTTCCATAGGCCACTCTGTGATCTTGCGTGCTGAAAGTTTTGGGGGTATAGATAGAAACATCTGACAACAGAGGTTGTCTCTGTTCACCCTGGCTGCTCAGTCTCTCCTGTGGCCAGGCCAGCAACAGATGGAGACGATAGATGATGTACTAAGCAGGTGTGTTGTCGGATCTGATCAGAGCCTGCTGATTGCCTGGAGTATCTGTTTCTTGACAATTTCATTGTTTCCGCACAAAGGATGGAAGATGGATGTTTTCCTAGGCTGACTTTTCCATGGCAGCCACAACTGCAGCCCTCAGAGGGGCATAACTGGCCTTCACAGCTGTCACCAGATGAACGAGAGATGGTGTTCATTGCACCCTCTCCCCATTAAGAGGTCATCTTTACTGTGAAAATCATTAAACATTCTAATTTATAGTAAGTGAAGGCATATTGTCCACAACGGATTTCTATGTGTTGAGGCATTTGTTTAGATAAAATACAGGAAGAGATCCAGATCCCATCTGGCTTTAATCAGCATAGCCCTGCTGGAGAATCAATAGCCCAGACAAGGAACTGGCTGAGGTGAGAATATAAATAATGGATGATGGAAGGTTTGCACTGCCAACTGTCCAGTCTGTCTGCTAGTGTGGACTAGAAAAGTCAGCAGTTGTAAATACTTGGCTTCAGTGTTTCTTTTGTTTTTGTTCTCTTTGCAGAGAGAGGAACAAACATCTCAAGGATGAACGCGACATATTTTTACAGGTAACCAACCATTATTTTCAAACCCAGTGTTGAGCAGACACATATGAGAGCAGCTTCAAAAGAAGAGGAATAGAAGGAGATGGACTTTTGTGCCACTTAAATCTTGCCCTGCTCTTAATTCGTGTTGTCTTTTTTCTCACTTGAAAATAAGATTTTTTTAATTTGCTGAACAATTTTAAGAGCTACATGTTTAGAATTACAAAGTGGGTGCTATCTGAAGAGAGATGAATGTATTTTAGAAGAAACTGAGAATGCAGTCATGAAAGGATGAAATGACCTAAAAATTGAACAATGAAATTGTGTTAATTTACTCAGTCAAGAGTAAGTGATATCCTGAAACATTTATACAACAGTACAATAACTGAGTACCTGAATCAGTACCTGAATACCTCTTCGGACTGGGGTAAGAGCAGATCCTATTAACTTTTTAAGCAGCAGCAAAGAATGGACCCCTAAGATGTTCTAGAAGTACCCTGGTGTAAGGAGACTAAGGCCACTTTGTTTATATTTGCTTGTGTTCTTAGTCCTACAAGAAGCTGCTAGGGTAAAAAATATATATCCATTTCCTTTTTTTCATGACATTGTGCTGTTTTATTTACAAAGCAGATGCATTTTTTGCAGGATCTGGAGTTCCCTGTTCTGATTGTTTATCAAGCAGAATTCTGAAGCATTTATACCTCTAGGATTTTTTTCTGCATTTTTTTCTTTCATTTGCATTGCATTATTTAAGTATTAGGAATGAGGGTGGTTAACCATAATGGACAGCAGGAGTAAATCACTAAGAAGTGTTCTGTATTTCTGCAGAAATGCAAAACAACTGTTCCAAAAGCCAGCTGGAAGCAAAGATCAGGGTCTATCATTGGGAAATACATAGAGGGCAAGATGCTGCCTAACAGGTAAGAACTTTTTTTCCTGTGTTCCCCGTTTGAGTATGATGAGGCTTATAGAAAGAAGATGTGGAATGCTTCCTTTCTGATACTTTTGAACTTTTCAAAGAGTGTATTTCTAAAGTGTCTGTCACTATAAGATTACTGTGCTCATTAAGAAATTTGAAAATGAAGAGCCAAATTTTCACATAAAACAAGTGTACTGTCTGCAAAGGCAAGAGATTTCCCCACTGTGGATGAGTATATGCTGGGAGACTCAAAAACTTGCCCATGACCCTAAGTTAATGTGGTACAATCCTGAATCTCCACTTGAACTTTTTTTATCCTTATCAAACAAACCCATGTCCCTCCTATCTACTAAAGAGAGAATTAGATTACACATAGAAAGGGTCTGGGTTGGGGGGCTCTTTTATTCCTCCAGAATGGGAGTGGGGGGTGGGAAAGGAGAAAATCACAGTGGAGAAATTTACTTTATCTCTTCTATGAGGTTAGAATTGAGGTTAATCTAATGTTTTCCATTCTGGTTCAGGTTTCTCCTGTAAGTTATTGGCTTTCCCCATGATGCTTATAGTTATCAGGCATGCTATATATATACACATGGTATGATGAGCTGACTTTTCAGCAGACATTGGAATGACTCTCCTATGCCTGCTGTGACTCGTCAAAACCATGGGAGATGAAATTCAGTTTTTCAGATTAAATTTAGAATAAAATAGCAGGTCCATTATATTTTTGTGATGTACTTTCTTTTTTCTCTGCTTAGCCATTCATTTGAAGAAGATGATATTTTCAGTAACTCAAAGAGAAGGAATTCTGCTGGACTGAATGGAGTTCTCTCTGAAGAGCCTGATACTGGAGTCACTGGAGGAATGCCTAAAACATCACATCTCCAAAGAATAATATCAATTGAAGAAGATCACCTACCCCAGCTTCTTGACAGGCTGGTTGATAAGCAGCTGAGCAGATGGACTGGAGAAGACGAAAATACTTCTGAGATGGAAATAAATAACAAAACCAGAGAGCAATCAATGGAACACTCATCGTCATCTTCTAGAGAGCAGCCTGTAGGGAAGGAAACACTGTCAAATGTAAGAGGACAAAGGAGACCTCACCTTGAGTAGAGTGTGAAGTTCTGGGCCCTATGATTTAAGGAGAATGTGAAGGTCCTTGCAGGCATCCAGAGGAGGGCAACAAAGCTGGTGGAAGGGCTGGAAAGTGTATCCTGTGAGGAGTGGCTGAGGGCTCTGGGTTTGTCCAGTTTGGAAAAACAGGCTGAGGGACAACTCCCTTGCTCTCTGCAGCTTCCTGAGGAGGGGAAGGGGAGAGGGAGGTGCTGATCCCTTCTCCCTGGGATCCAGTGATAGGATGTGAGGGAATAGTTCAAAGCTGGCTCAGAAGAGGCGCAGACTTGACATAAGGAGGCATTTCTTTACTGAGAGGGTGGTGAGACACTAGAACAGGCTTCCTAGGGAGGTGGTCCATGCCACAAGTCTGTCAGTGTTTAAGAGGCTTTTTGATAATGCCCTTCATAACATGCTTTAACTTTTGGTCAGCCCTGAAGTGGTCAGGCTATTCTATTCAATTCTGAAGGACCTTGGAAGACATGAAGGGGTGTCAAAGGTCAATGCGTTATTCCTAGAATCTAAAATTATTTAGTTTTCTAAGTTGAAGCATGACAAATTAAGCCACTGCATGAAGTGGGGGATCAAAATGTACTGCAGACAAGTGCTGAAGGTGCGAAGAAGGCAAACTCAACCTAAAGGAGTGGTAACTGCAGACAATGTGTGCATAGACTTACATTTGAAGGGCTGTTTAGGGAAAGTGATGTTAAGCCTTGCAATAGATAATATGAGAAGATCCAGTGGAAGGTAGAAATTGTCTTAAAAAAGAAGCAAGTATTTTTTAAAAAAAAATTGGTTGGTTGGTTGGTTGGTTGGTTGGGGGTTTTTTTTGCCACAAAGTGATATTTCTCATATTCTGATACTTTTGAGTCAGCTTTCGTAGCTGTTACATTATCTGAGAAATAATGAGAGGAATATCATTACTTTTTAATTATTTTTGAAAAGACTTTTATTTAGCAAATTGAAATCCTATTTTTTTTCAGCTCTAGCTCGTATATGCATGTTAGCAATGAATTCACCATTCAGTAATAATCCTTAAAACAATATGCTGGAAGGTACATTTCTTTGGAGTCTAAAGTTCTCTTTGCACTGCTATTGCTTCAGAGCTAGCTGTGCTCGTTTTCTAATTTTAGAATCATTGTTCAGTATTACTCATTTTTAGATTCTTGAAGCACATATTAAAAAGATTAAAGTATAGAAAAAATTGGTTTGCTTGGTCATAATTATATGGTTCTTTTAGAAGAAGCAAGCATATCTTAAAAATTATGATAGAATTATGCCATGGTTACATAATAATTTCTAAGTGGTACCTTTTAATAAAATGTCGAGGGTACAGAACAGAGCTTCATATTTGGAAATTCCTTAGTTCAATGCATGCTTTTTGCTTGCTGTATGACTTATTTTGTATCGCATTTTCAAACCATGGCGTCACTGGACTTCAGGATGACAAAAGCCAGGTAGCTCATGCTATCCAGCTAGGACAAACCTGTCTTGCTTGCTCTGTTTCAGCAGTCATGCCCCTTGAAAGCACATCCTCTCGGCTGGGTAGGAACTAGATCTCGTTTCTTATTATAACTAGTCTACGATGGCTTTGTATGACTGCATTCCATGATCTTATTGCTTTCCGTGTGGAACTCAGGCTCCTAGCTGCTGGCATTAAGCCTTCCTAATAACCATATATTCGTAGTAATTCAGCTGCTACTCCTACTGCATCTTATAGGTGAGTAGAACCAACATTGGCAGCAGTGCATGAGGCCGAGAAACTGCTGTTTTATCTGGGAGTTGACAATCAGGTAGAATATTTTTCTGAGCGGCTGTGAAGATGAAGCTGCAGTTAACATTACCAGAAATGTCACCGGGAAAGCACCTGAAGGAACCTGATGAAAGTTAAAGCACGATTTTTCTGTCCAAAACTTTTCTGCCTGAGATTCATTTCCTCTTCCCTCTGATCTTTCAATATGGGATATGAACCACTATGTTTATACCTGTAATCTCCCATATCTGTTAATTTGTACAGAAGCTAAGTGTGTTACTTTATCTGGCTACTGTTTATATAAAGAACACTCAAAAGACACATCTAGGGAAGGCTTTTTCAGACTGCATTGTAAACTGAAGTAAATTTACCTCTTACTGCTATTCCATTTTCTCATCAGCACTTTGTTGAAGCAGACTATGGAGTAGCTTATCCCCTAGCATAGTGTTCACATGCAGATTTATAATCAGGTTTGACTATTAAGGTTATTTTCATGAGTGGATTTGATACATCTCAGTGAAAAATGGCTTCTTATTGTGTTGGAAGTTGAGCTGGAGACCTCTGGGGTCTTTGAGTCTTAGTGCTACTGGAGTGTATATGACCACCAGGGACAAAGTATTTTAGGTCATGTAGTCCATATATTTATTACGGTTCTCAGAAGCACTGGGATAATAGTGCCCTGCTGATGATGGTATGTTAGTTTGTTTTATTTCCCAGAGCACACAGACTAATAAGCTGGGAATGGTTTTCAGCAGGACTGAGAATGTGCTTTGTATAAATGTATGTGTGCTGCTAGTAGCCTATAGTTGCTGTGGGGTTTGGGATTTTAATGGAAAAGGAGAATAAGAAACCTCTCTATAATTGTGATGGGCTCTAAGCCCAGCTCATGAAAGAGACATGTATTTTTGTCCCCAGAATTTACAGCAGTGAATTTTTTTTTCACACTAAGGAAGACAGCAGCTCAAGCGTTTGTTGTCTGGTTTTTTTTCCCCTCAAGAGCAGCTCTCTATTTCTTCTTCTTTCTCTAAGACTTCTGTATAGTTGTAGAAAACACTTCCAAGTGTAGACTTCAATGTCTCATTCAAAGGACAGTCGGGCAGTAAATTCGGTTCTGATGTCTCCATGGATGCAGCAGTCTCATGGATTCTGCACATCAAATGACTGGCAGAGGGCCTTTCCCTCACTCCTCTCCTCTCCCCTCCCTCCTCTCTCTCCTTGCAACCCACACCTCAACAAACTAATGTCAGGACCATCCATGATCTTGCTACCCTTTTGCAGCATTGAAAACAAATTTTCTATCTCCCTCTTCCTTCACCTTTGCACAAAATAGAAGAGACCAGCTAGGGCACCCCCTGCAAACCAGCTGGTGCTGCAGAGTGCTTCCCTAAGCAACCCCTGATCTACATACAAAAGAATGATGACCTACTTGACAGAGAATATAAATATTCTCTCCAGCATCCACTTAGCTTAGCCTGCAGTAAACAGGACCTGGATAAGCAGAACAAATTGTTGTTCCTTCTGCTTAAAAAGCGAAATGACAGAAACACAGCTGAATGTTTACAGCCTGATTAACTGGTCTAATTCTCTGTCTGTGTCTTTCCTCCATGCTTCTGCCTGTAATGTTAAACAGATGTAGAAATGCAGTAATTGGAAGGAAGTTCTTGGCTCTATGGTAGTAGAAGAGAGAAGAATCTGGTGGCATAAGCCAAAAAATTATGACTTTGCTTCTGTTATCTAGATGAAGATGTGCTGCTTCCTCTGTGTCATTGGTATAGGATGAAGCTACTGAGCAGAGCTGTGTGACGCTTTTATAAATTTTGATTTGTGGCCATGAACATAAACTGTTTTATTTTGGCAGTTTCATGTAAAGGTTCATATTCAGTATACTTCCAGAGCTCAGTGCAAATCACTACACTTCAGATGATCTGGAATGATGCATGGCAAACATCTGAAATGCTGAGTTATTTTAAGAAACAGAATATTGCTTCATGAGTAATGAAGAATATGATAGGATAAAATCTATTCTTTTCCCCATATCAGCCTTAAACTGAAGAGGCAACAGGATTTTTAGAACAGTTGGAGGCTAATTTTTGCTCTTACTTGAAGGAGGAGAGAATAAACTCTGTCCCAGAGCGCTTATTCAAGATCATTTTTGTGGGCAATTCAAGCGTTGGAAAGACTTCATTCTTAAGAAGATTTTGTGAAGATCGTTTTTTCCCAGGCACAGCTGCTACTGTAGGTAAGTTTAAGAAACAATATAACTATTATTATTTTTGTTCTGACTGTGTTTAACAGCTTCTACTGAGATCAGGCCCTGTATTATGAAACAGAAGCATACAGACATTGTAAAATAGGACATGCAAAGCGAGTCCTCCTAAACTGGGAAGGGCATAATTGATGGAGAGGTTTCAGAGTAGATTCTGTACTGAAATCCTGGCAGCACTGAGATAAATCAGAAAAATCCTACTGACTTCTGTGAAGCTAGAATTTCCTTGTAGGTCTCACAGTTCTGAAACAGGTATCCTGTCCTGCGGAAGTATACTGAACTGTACTAACTGGACTGTACTAACCATTCCACCTTCATACCTCATCTCTATTCCTCTGAGTCATCTGATTTTGTTTTAAAGAGAAAGTAGAATGTCTGAATTATCTATTTGAAGATTTAGCATTGTACTAATCACCAAAAATATATGTCAGCCCAGTGTTTTCAAAGCCAAAGTTTTCAAAGCCTATGTTATTCTTACCTTGCCTGAAGTTGTAGACCAAAATTTCAGAACTCAGACACAAAATGAAGGCACAAACCCTGAAGTATAGGTTATTGCAATGCAGCTGGGTTAAATGACCATATTCCTTATGCTTAGCCTATGTTTAGACCTTCCTTACTCTGCAGCATATATGAAATAGAACTTACCTACTTCAAGGTGAGCTTAGTAATGTCCTAGTTTTTCATTGACTGTATCTTCATTAACTGGAATGGGAGCTTAGACACTTACATGCAGTTCTCTATTCATCTATATCCTGTAGACCCAAATGCTGTGTCCTGTCCATGTTGTCCTGTAATTGGCTGATACAATTCTCTACGCTCCGAGGTCTTACGCAGTGCGTGCCGTTTTCCAGAGGAAAAACACAGGAATGAGTCTGAACTTTTTCATCTTCTGGATGGTCATCCAGGGTTCTTGCAAAGCAAATGACAAGAAAGCATTTGTCATGGCTTTGATTTAGTGTTCACATCAATGAGGTTCACAGGTGTGGGCTATGGCTGGCAAGGAACAGACAATGGAGAAGTCAAGCGAACAGTACGGAGAGGAGTGTTCTCACTGAATTTCTACAGAATAGTTCAAATTTTTTCCCTTGAGATACAAGCAATGGATATATCCTCCATCCAGATTTTTTAATTGCCTATTGAAGGAATGCAGGCATAGATGCTTCTCTATTGATGCCACTGGCAAAAATCCCATTGTTGTGGAAAACGGCCCCAAAGATATTGTTGTTGACCTACTGAGATCCCTTCTAACCTGAATTACTCAATGATTCTGTGATTTTATGATACAAAATGAGTTCAATGTGCTACAAAAAAATGCAGGTTGTCATTCTGATTAACATTTAAGATTGTAATTATTGTTATAAATATCCAGAAAATACTTACATCTTAACAGGTTAGAGAAATGAGGATACGATTAATTTAAAAGTTTAAATAAATGAATTTTTATCTTGACTAACCTAAGTGAAGTGAGCTCATCTTCTATGTTATAAATGGGGGAAGAGGTTCTCCACCTGTTCAGTCCATCTATCTTCAGCATTTATCTTAGGTTCCACTGTTCCCTGTGCCATGCCTTGTGTTTTTCCACTAAGTGTAGAAGGCACCCATGTGGTTAGCTCAGACAAAACTAACACATTTCATACAACTGATGTTATGCTGTGAGTTCCAGGCTAAATGGCTTAGACTGCTGTGGACTGTCAAATGGACCATTGATTCATGTTCTAGGATTTGGAAAGTGACTTATCTTGCACATTTACAAAACCGAGCTACTCTATGACCATTCAGTATTTTATTGCAGGAGAACTTCAAGCAATTAAAAGCTCTTGTCCTCTGGTAGCTGGAGACTCTGGACATAATTTTTAATGTAGTGCCTGTCTTTTCACTTTTCTGGAATTGTTGCTATTTGCTGGATCCAGTTTTCCAAGATCAAACAGCCTGTAAAGAGACAACTTTCCTTCCATTTCTGTTGCAGGTGTGGATTACAACGTGAGAACCGTCACAGTGGATCACACCCAGGTAGCGCTGCAGCTCTGGGACACTGCTGGCCAGGAACGGTGAGAAAGGTTCTCCTGTGGTTCAGCCCTGGTAGTCAGCCAAGCTGTGTAGCTGCTCCCTCACTCCCCCATCTGCTGGGACAGAGGAGGGAATTGGAGGGATGAAAGCGGAAAAACTCCTTGTTTGAAATAAAGACAGTACGACAAAATTTAACTCCGTGCCAGTCAAAACCCGTACACATTTTAAAGTTTCACTTCCTTCACTTCCTTCCTTCACAATCATCTGTTTGAAGATTATTAAGCATGGACCTAATCCTGCTTCTTGGGAGAGGAACAAATATAGGGGCATTCCTAGGAGAGCCAGTGGATTCACAGTTTAGCTCATTCCCTTGCAGCACTGATGTGCTGATTTGCTTCTAAGCCCACCGAAAAACTGCCAATCTGTAAAAAGGATTCTTAATTAAGCTCTGAAAAGATTAGTACCACTATTTCTTTAGGAGGAAGAGATTTATTTCTATAGCAGAAAATGTCTTAATAGATTAAAAAAGGTGTTTATTTTTTTACCAAATAAAAAAAAACCTGTAGCAGAACTCCAGGTTTTTGTAAGGTTTCAGTGGTAATTTCCTTCCCCATCTCCTCACCTATTGTGGAATTTTTTATTACTCAAAGCAAGGATGATAATGACAATCTACGTTTTCTACAGGAAGCTTGGGAAAAAAATCTCCAAAAACCTAGCTAGCTCTAGAAGAGCACTTAGGGAGGGAGAAATTTCTGCTCCAAGCTTAAAATGAAAGAGGTGGGAGAAGGTGAGATATGCAGCTAATTATCCAGCCTAACCCAGAATCAATTAAAGAAGGCAGGGGGAACTTTTCCAAACACTTTCTTTTAAAAAAATCCTTTTTTTTTTTTCCTTTTTTTTCCCGCAAATAATTTATTTGCCTTTGCATGGAGGAATTACTATAAATTTTAACTTGTCAGATGGTTGCTTCTGTTGAAGAGAGCTGTAACCAGGTTCTTGCTTGTAGGTACCGAAGCATTACCAAGCAGTTTTTCCGAAAAGCTGATGGTGTCATTGTGATGTATGACATAACAGCAAAAGACACATTCACAGCTGTCAAGCAGTGGCTGATAAGCATTGAGGTAACTGGATGTACCTTTAAATCTGAACCCTGGTGTCATTCTCTACCCTCTTCTGAGCCAGGGCTGTTAGCAGGGTAAAACACAGAGAGCAGCATGTTTCTTGTGTTGTCACAATTACGTTTTTGCTAGTGAGTTTGGTCTGCACTGTTGCCTGTGAAGTTGTTTTTGATCTCTATGTCTATGAAAAAAAATCATAGTTCCAGGGTTTTAAGGGTTCGCATGAGCGTTGGGAAAATCCCAGCATGGAGTCCTCTGATGTCTCTCGGAGGGAGCTTAGCTGATGACCCCCACTGGATCACTACTAGCACTGAGAGGTGTTTTGGATCAGTGATGGTGGTCTGGTGATCACTGATCATCACTAGCAGTTTGATAACCAAGTGTGTAGCTCGTAGAAAATAGACTATATTGTGAACGTAAGCCACAAACTTAAAACTATGTGATCTACATCAGTGCTGTGAAACTGCCTCGTGACAGACTTCAGTTTCTTGGGGATCATCCTTTCAACCCCTGGAAGAGAAAATCATAGCCCATGCCACTGAGCAACATTAGTTAATTAAAAATTAAAACGGATTAAGAGTGTAAGCAATGGAATTCGCTTGTGGCCAGAACAAAGAGTAAAAACAAAACTGAGGCAGCTGCCACAAAGGGCTGACTTGTAGCAAGAACAAAGTGTGGCTTCCTGTTTGCTCACTGGAAAAGTAAGGGACAAATTGATATGTGAAGATCATTTAGTCTGATGTTATTGGGCACGTGCTCTAGTGTAACACACTGTTTTCCATAATAGCCAAGAGGTGGCTTTGGGAGTTCAGATTGGGACTCAGTCATTTTAATGCCTCCAAACAGTCATAGTTATTCCAGATATAAGTAGCCTTATTGAATTAATATTACCATGCATTTGGGAAGAACAGGCCCTTGCTAATTATATGATCTTAATAAATCAGGGGCATGTTTTAATTCAGTAGGGCAAAAGCCAGAGAAGCATTGCAGATTTTGATTCAGAAAAATGGAACATTGTGGTCAAAACTTTTTTCCAAGATGTAAGATGTTCACTCTTCTGTACTAACTAATTTTCGTTTGCTGCAAACTGTTGCTAAGTTGGACATACAGCCAAGTCCATTTACTGCTGTAGCATTCAGCCCACCTAATGAAAGCACTCACTGTGATAATTATAACCCTTTTCAGAATGAATTTTGATTTCTGTCTATTCTGTGTATTTTTGGGGGCCTATTCTGTGTATTTCTCCACTATTTCATGTAATTCTTTTGGCCTAATAGTACCCAGGTGTTGCCATTATTTTTCATGGCCATGTAATTAGAAAAGCAGTGGCTATAAACACATAATATCTGAGCCTGTGTAGCATGGTGGTTTTCTCTGTCCCATTTTAATATAGAGTCTAATGAGCTTCTGTGCTGTTATTTTAAAAAAATTACTAGTTAGTGTAATCTTAGCATTCTGTCTTTTTCATGTGTTTTATCCAACTTCAATTCCTGACATGTTTGTAAGCAAAGTGGCACGTACCTGGCTTGTGTGAAGTCTTAAATATCTTGTTACACTGTGACATTTGTTAGCTTTTATCCTCTTCATCTGTGATCTTTTGAATTCAGTGCCTCAGGTGATATTTGCTATTTGTTCTGCAGGAGGCAACTGGGGAGAACGTGCCCGTTCTTTTGTTGGGTAATAAAACCGACAACGAAAAGGAGCGCGAGGTCCCGATGGGAATGGGAGACCATCTTGCGAAGGTACTGTGCTTAGGGAGCCCTTTACAAGGCTTGAAGGTGAAGGTTTTAAAATGGAGTCCCAGTGTGTCTAAATTCATAGAAACACAGATTAATGTTAGTCAGACAGGTATTTTTAAGGATTAGGAACCCCATCACACTCATCAGTTCAGCTTTCAGTGGTGTAAGTGCTGATAATTATGGTACTTATAACACTGCCTAGATAAAGAGAACACCCTAAACCCAAACCAAACAAGTAAAAAACCCTAAACCAAACGAAAAAGTGATTGGAGAAGAAAAATATTCAAGAATTCACTCTCACTGTGTCTCCTCTGTCTCTCTTTGTTCTCTCTTTTTCTATATTTTTTTCCTTGCTACTTTTTTCTCTCTCTTTTTTCCTCCCTTTTCTCTGTGGAAGGATTCTTAACATAGAGATAATTTGGGGACCTTTTCTCCCTCCTACCTCCTGTAAAACCACAGAAGACCATCTGTTACTCCTGTGGTAGGAGTAGAAAACATGTTTACTTTTAGTAACTTTCCATCAAGGAGATAAAATAAGTAGAGTTAACAGTCTGCATCTACCAGAGCCCTGGTGATCCATGGGCATAATTTAAGCATTCAAGAGACTGCAAATACCAGATACTTGTTTATATTCCTGTGTACCATGCCCATCAATTTTTCTTTTGAATCTCTATAGAGTGCTTATAGTTTGCACTATGAATGCCTGCAGAATATTCATTTATTTAGAATTAAGTCATCAGAATATTGCTGAAAAATTCACTGAATTGGTAGGAATATACCTAAGTTAAACAGTGTGCTGGATTTGACATATGTACCTGTTTCGCCTTTGAAAATGGATTTACTGCCAGTAATGAAAAAGGTATTTTCAAAATTTGAAGTGCAGCTGAATTGTTCTTCCAGGAAAGGTTGCTGCTAGGCACTTCTCTGTAACTGAAAGAATTAGGGCCAGATCTCTTTCTGTCTAATTTTGATTATTCGCATAGCCTTTTGAAATTATACCTCCCTATTCAGGTTTGTGTCCAATATTTGGTTTTTGTCGGAGAGGATTATCAGCCTTGAACTTTATCCCCCGAAGGTTCTCCCTTCAGGAAATCAGCTTTATTTTCTCGTATGCATGGAAAGGCAGATAACTTTGAGACCCTGGAAGCTAGGAGGGACTCCGGGGTGTAACACCGAATCCTTCTGTGAAAAAACAAGTGACACATGAATGCTAAATGGACAGAGAGTAGGTGTCTCGTGTGTCATCTCACTCTAAAAAAGTTGTACTAGTAAAACAAAGATGAATCATTCTAGTATATAGGGCTCACAGCCCACCAGGCTATTAAATCTAGCATGTCATGCAAGAAAATAAAATGTTTTGCATAAGTAAAACAAAAAGTTGTCAAATAAGATGGTTATAATCAAATGAATGGATCTGAATGACTCATTTGAATGTTTGAATGTGCTGCCTGAGGTAGTTAAGAGAAGGAATGATTAATGGCAATGGATTAGTTGAAAAGCAGCATAGATATAATTAAATTATAATAATTTGCTTGCTGAGCTAATAATAACCATGAATTTTAATGAAATATTAATTCTTGCTAAATGGCCATGTAATTCCTATGAAACCACATACCACTGTCTCTGTTAGTGTATGCAATTGAGTTACTTATTTTGTGAATAATCCCATTAATTACTCACGAATGATCCCAAATACACAGGGCTAGATGCTGGGCTGATACTAATTCGTATAGCCCTATTTGGTGAAAACAAGCTCTCCTTGTGCAGACAAAGAATCAGTTTAACCTGTTGGCCCTGAAGTCCAGCAGTTTTAAGGACTGTTTCAGGGTCTCACAGGATGGGATTGGTTTCACCCAGCTTTTTCTATAGTCAGAAAGGAACATGTACTTTCAGAGGGTATTTCAGGCCAGCTGTATTAACTCTTGCTTTGTTTCAGTCCCACATCTTACAAGTACTTAACTGTACTACAGATTTGGTCAGAAACCCAAGGGCTTCCATTATAACGCACTTGTCACATAACTTCTTTGCAAGGCGGGCAGCACAGTTAATTTTTAAAAGGAATAATGGCAGCCCGAAGGGAGTTGTTGTCATTTGAGAAGACTGGTAGTTCCAGTGTGTTTGTTACACCCAGTGAAAGGGGGAATGGAATGAGTACAGGGATTCTGGAAGTCCATTTGACTTTTTTTAGCAGAGGATCCAGAAGGAAAACTCCATGTAACAAATTTCTCCTCAGCTTAGCTTAATCCAGTGATCAAGAGTTCATATGAGCACAACAAGAGAGTATTCAAATCATATTGTGAGCGTCCAGGAACAGCCAATGTTCTATTTAAGTGGATAAGTGTAACCACTGGCAATTATTTAAATAAAATGCCTTATGATAAAGATGCTGCTCAGGCATGCTCATACCCAGCATGATTTTATTTTGGCCCTCTACATACTTCTTGAGTGGTCTTAAATGGGTCAATAAATCCTTCTCAACTATAAAATAAGATAATAATGCCTTGCCTGCCTTGGCTTTGCAGAGTGTATGTGCTTCATGGAATGAGGACTGTTTCTGTGTATTCATACAGTGTCTCCTTTGTCAGTGCCATTCTTACACAAATACTGCTAATGAGGGAGCTATTCTCAGAGTGATGCTACTTTACAGGACAGAAATTGCCCAGCTCTCTCTGGTAATAATTCATTTTCCTCCCTATTCTTTAGATGTCTGCTGATTTGTAGGTAAGTTTTTAAAATGAAGTAATTGCCAGCGGTCTCCGAGGTTCAATGACTAATTCCTGGGTGGAGATGGGTGGCATTTCCTAGCTCAATAATTATATGTGTCCTGCCTGCTCCTGCTTTGTGCTCCTTGTGTATGCTATCAATCACAGTTTCCCCTTTGAATCAAAGAAACGGCACTTTGTATTTCCAGACTGTCTTCCCTTTCAGACAAGAACCTTTTTGCCAGACTGAGGGAATTAAGCACTTATTATGGAGTTTAAATTGTGATCTTTCCACCCAAGCAGTTTGTTGAAGAATCCATTCAGATTCATGCCAGCATAAATGTTATCACTGAGAGTTCTCCTCTAGTGACGTTCTGTTGTATGTGGGGAATATGTTGGAGAAGTATCACTCTCAGCTTGACTGACATAGAATACCTATAAACTGACCACAGAAGGGTTTCTGTTAGACTTCTGATCAGCTGAGCAAAAAAAGAGAGTGTAATTTTTATTTCAAGCTTCTGTTTGCATAGCTGGCAAAAAAATTTGACCCAGTCAAATTTTATCTTAAAACTTTTCTAAGAAAAGCAAGAGAATCATAGGGTTGCATCATTGTAAATGTTATATATGTTTAAAAAAAAAAATCAATAAAATATCTATTCAACACTAACATTGCCTGATTTCTTCCTTCTCTGCTCTTATCTGGTCATCCAGAAATTATTGCAAGTTTTTCAATCCTGTTTTTCATTAGAACGAACAGTATAACTGCTGACAACATATTCAAAAGTGACATTGGATAATACCAAAGCACTTTTTTAGAGCTGCTAAAACAAACTACTGTATTTATGAAATTCTTTTCCCCACTTTTTGTCTCTGAAATTTCATGAAGATGACAGAAGTTTCCGAAAGTTGTGCAATTCTGGAGGCATGGTATATAGGGAAAAAAAAAACCAAAACCAAACCAAAACTGAAATACCTGGTCATCTTATGGAAAGTTTTGAAAACTGAATTATAAGTGTCTTCTGAAGAGTAGTTAAATAAGTATAAATGCAATAATCATTAATTAATGGTTGTTAATAACAAACAAATGAAAATATGCAGGCATGATTGTAATTTCCTAAGGGAATTACTTACTTGAATTTTAAGCTACTGCTATAAATAGCAATAAGACACATAGAAAAGTGGAAAGTGAATAGAAATTTGAAATCTGGATGGGTAAAAGGACATGTAGTAATACCACAGAGGCAATGTAGGTGACCTTCAATGTAGTAGGTTGTGAAAGTAGACAGATATCTATTTTGGAGGATAATCTGTCATTCCCTTTCAAACTTCTCTGCCATCAGAACTGCCAGGTCAGGTTCTTTTGCAGATGATCTCTTGCATTTGCATTTATGGTGATAAGACTTCAGCTGAAGTGCTGAGAATCTCTCCCAAGACTTGATCGTTTACCCACTGTTCTTAATTACAAAGCTCCCAGGGGGGTACAAAACTGAAGATGCCGGCTGACTGCGAAAGAAGGTGCAGAAAAATTTCACAAGTACAAAAAGATGAAAGAAAAATTACTGGAATTCTTTTCACTTTCTTTGTCCAGCACTCAGTGATGTGGGAGTTGTCTGATCATCACAAGGAAAGTTCACAAGACTTCAGTACCTTGCAAGACACGTTTGCATTTGAGCTCTTACATCAAAAGCCACTCTACAGAACAAATCTCTACTAAGGGAAGCATATAGGTGTTGTTTGTGAGGCACTCTTGGACTTCTTTTGTTACTCTTTACTGTTAGCTCTAGAATTAAAATCATAAGATGTTCTATTTCTCCTCCTTTATTTTCATATTTCAGTATATCTGTGTTGGTCTTTTTAAAGCTGGAGTGAGATATTGTGCAAAAGTAACTGAAATGGTCTTTCTGTTTGTTTGTAGGATTACAATTTGATTTTCTATGAATGCAGTGCATATTCTGGGTACAATGTGGAAAAGTCTGTGTTTCACTTAGCTAGGTAAGAAGAAAACACAATCATTGAGTTTTTTATGTGCCTGACTGCCCTGTCACTGATGACATTGTGAATTCTCTTTGTTAAATCGGTTTTATAGGAACTCAGGGTAGTGAAATATTCGTTGCTTTTAAACTGCTGTGTAGCCTGACCCTGTGGCTCTGTAGCTGAACAGTTCCTCAGGTTCATAAAGTATTAAGTTGGTGAAGCTCTGTATAGATCCAGAAACATCTGAATTGGTGCTAGGAAAGCTGAGGGCCTCGGCTGTTGTGATAGTTCTTGCAAGAATTTCCTGAAGGTCTGGAGAAGTACGCTTGAAAATGGATGCTGCTGACTCCTTGCAGCAGGACATTGGATATGCCTCTTTCTTTCCTCTGCTCCTTACAGCTCAAATGCAGCTCTCTGCCTGGGGGCTGGGAGACAGGAAAAAGTGGATTTTTGAAGTTGTATAAAGGCTAGAGGTAAAAATACAGGAAAATGTGGCCCCTCTGAACTACTTACAGAGGCGAAGACACTGGTAATGAGTTGCCACCTGTCTAATATTTTCACTGAAATCAGTGAAATTTTGTGAAAGCGTTGGTAAGTGATAAATATCTAGGCAGCCAGATTTTAGTTTCGTTCCAGCCTCAAAAGTAAGAAATGAAAGTCACTGTTTTGAGGCTCTGTAATACGCAATAAATGTTAAAAATCAGCACTAACTAAATTTTTCTGACTAAATGAACAAAGGCAGTTGTGTTATGGGGTCATAATTGCACTTTTTTGTTTGTTTACTAGTTCACAAAATTTTATCATATTCTGTTAAGTCTCTGGACAATTTTGTACTCTTGGGAAAATGTTTTTTTGTTTGATCTCTTATGGGTTTTATTGACTTCTTTTCTCACAAGTATTCTTTCTTTCTCCCAGGATTTTAAAAGAACATGAAGATAAAGTGAAGGAGAAAACGGTCGAACTTCAATCTGATACGAACAAAAAGTCATGCTGTATCAGGCAATAAAATGCTGAGGCATATTTAGACAATTCATACATTTATACGACACTACCTGGCACTATCAGATTTGCTTTTATCTTCCAAATATTTCTTCTGCTGTGTTCTGAGTGTAGGTGTATGTGAAAGTTAAAATCTTTTTATACTCTGATCTTGTTTTTATAAATATTGTCTTTAGTTAATTGACAGTGTATTTGGGGCAGTAACAGTCTTTTATTCTGTTTGATGCCTAACACCACTGAATCCTGCTTTGCCATCGGGCCTGTAGAAGCTGCCACATTATTAATAATAAGAAATAATTTTATGGGAAGAAAACTATTTGGAATATGGAGTAAATTCTTATTGGTGTGAACGACCCGTCCTCTGAATACGGCTTATTTCATTTCTGTTCAGACCTTTAGATCCTGATTTTGTGCTAACCTTTGTTTAGAGTTTTTTAAAAATTGCCATAGGTGTACTTGTTTGTAGTACAAAACATGTTAAGGCTGGCAGAACAGCTCTTTGTCTCCAAAAGTCTGTCACAGAAGGTGTCATAGCAGATGTTGGAGGTAGAATTTTCAGAAACAGCCGATCTTATTTTGAGGAAGATTTTGAAAAACTTACCAGCATTTAAGGAGTGAAAAATCTCACCAAAATCTAGTGAGATATTGCTCTTTTAGCAATGCTAAGAAAAAATTCCTCCTCGTGTAGCTAAACAGATGACTGATTTTTCCAAAGCAGCTGCCACACAACATTCCTCCAGGGCCTGATAGCACTGAGACACAGTGCACCCACAGGGACGTGTTTTAGAAAATCATGGCCCACCCTGGATCATAAGAAACGCAAATGTCAATTATCTTTTGAAGCTGTTGTGGAATATAAATGGAAATAAGAAACTTGAGAGTGCGTCACCCAGCCACCACGTGATCAACAATTATTCCTGGTGGGATATGTCTTCACTGCATCCAGCTATCGTGGCAAGCATTCAGGAAAAAGTATTCAAAATGGTGAGCTTGTTGGGAAAGTGGAACCTGTGGTATAATTTATTTCATGAAAATATCACACGAGATGGTAGATTTCATTATATAGATTGTTATGGACATTATGTTTTTAATCCATTTTCTAAATGTTTTTTGAAAGTTATTTTTCATTTGAATAATGAATCAATTTGAAACTAAAGATGAATGTTAAGCACTAGCTCAATAAGTGAATCTATTTTTGGATAAAAACTTTGTCAGTAATTAATTGTGCTCTTGGGATTTCAGTCTGATCAAAGGTGTTCATCTAGTTCCAAGAACTGCACAGGAGGGGTTTAGAGACTTTCCCCAACAGCAATTTCTATATCCATACCAGCACTCAAAGGCCCTTTCCTGTAAGATGGGATCCAAACGTGACCCCTTCCCTATCAGGTAGAATAAACATTCTGTCGGGAATTGTGGATGAACCAAGCAGCCCAGGATAAGCTGATTATTAGGAGTTTTTCCCTTGTTGATTCCTGAGAATCTGCTCATCCAAATGAAAAAAACCCTCCCCTTGCCTTCAGTGAGGTGCCTAAGAAGCTCTGAAACACTAACGGAGCAAAATGAGCATCCATTACTGAAAATCAATAGGCTTTCTGTTCACTTCCCGGGGTTGCTTCTTGAAGTCCATTACTGGTTGTGGAGAGTTGAGTCACCTTATTGACTGTGGCATATTATCCATCATGGAAATCTCAGAATTGAACCATCTGTGTTCAGTCCTGGCTGGAGCTGAACTAATACAAACCATTAATTTAAACATCAACAAAACCAACACTTTATCCCAATTTCAATTAAGAAAGAAGTGTCATCAGTTTAAATATTGGCTTTTCTAATTGACTTTGAGTGATCTGTTCCCCCATCGATATTGGAACCAACAATACTTCCTCCAGCCTCTGCCAGCCTCAGGAAGACAGTCTGAAGGCTTAATTTTAGCTTTACTGCCCATGATTCTAGCCCCACGAACTCCCAAATTCAGATCCTTAATTTCTTTTTCCCTGAAGTTCATCTTGATTTTGAAGGACAGTGACAGGTGAAGTGGATCTTCTTTCTGTGACTTCCTTGGGATCATTTTTATTTGGGTGTCTTTTAGCATGCTCCGAGACTGTGCCAGCAGGATGTACACCATTTGAGGGTAGACAATGCTACGGAGCAGCTGAGTCCTGGCATGAGGGGGATTTCTTCTTCTAGAGACAAATCTGGTGCAGTCTAGGATGCAGGCAATGTCTTCCATCTCAGATTGATAGCTGTGGCTGCTGCTGATCCTTTTTGCAAGTCCAGCCAAAACCCAAGCTGAGTGCACCTTGCAAAGGTGCAGATACACACACAGCCCTGACGTCATCAGCCACACTGACAACACAGAAATGGATGTCTTCACTGCCTGTCACCCACGAACTCACAGGCACATGAACACAGATAACCTAATCCTACTCTTCCTTTCCAACAGATCGAGATTGAAGTTTGCTGATGAAAACATGCACGTACACAACTCCTATGACTTGCAGTGCTCTCTTTCTCCCACTCTGCCCAACACCTCTCCCCAGGATCATGCAGAAAATAAGGTTTAATGAAAAGGCTGGATGTCCTGCAGCTATGGGGCACAAGGCTCAGTCAGATGAACTCTGACCAGCAGATTGCTTGCATACAACTCGTCTCTTTTCTTCTACCTTCTCTTGATTTTTTTCCATGCCTTTTCTTCTCCCGTCTACCCTGACCCCTCCCTTTCTCTGTCCTTCATATCCTAAAGAAACAACTTGTCCCTAGTTGCCTTTTCCCTGTTAGTCCCAGGTTTTCTACATCTGTACCCACATACCTATTTCTTCTACCATTTCCTAAGTCACCTTGGCTTTACGTGCTGCTATTGATATAGTTACTGAGGTGCTGCTGGCCTTGCAAGTTTCCACTCCCAAAAGAGTCCCAACTATTCCCTTCCAATTATTTGTGAAGTTACACAGTAATTCCCCCTTATCCGCCTGTGAAGTCCAGGCATTTCTCACAGTGCTGTCTGTAACTACTTTCAGCTTCTCACTCTGTTATTTGCAATGTTGAGAGCTGCTTGTGTCATGTCCAGGGTTTCCTCATGGTCTGTTTGGTTATCTAAACCTCAGGCTAGGGCTTAGTCACCTGTTGGCACACCTGAACAAACAGCAGTTACTGGTGGATCAATGCTCACAGAAATCAGGTATGAATAACATGCTACTTCTGGACACATTCTGCTGTCCAGCTGGCCATCAAACTGGTGGGGGAATTTCCAGGTTCCCGTGTTCCTTGCTGCTAACTGTGTTGCTGGGTTGCTGTCTTCTGACTCTCCACCAGGGTTTCATACCTCCTGGCAGTATTTTTCTCAGCTCTTCAGAAAGTTAATAGTGGCTTAATAGTAGTGAAGCTTCCTTATAATTTTTCCTTTTTTTCTTTTCCTTTTTTTATCTTTTCATTTTCTTTTTTTCTTTTTTCCTCTTTTTTTGTCCCCTTCCCACTTTTTTTCCCTTCCCGTTCTCCTTCCCCTTCCCCTTCCTCTTCCCCTTCCCCTTCCCCTTTCCGATTTAGCTTTAACTTGCTCATCGTCTCCCCCTCCTGTTTCCCCAAAACTTTTTTGATAAAGATAAGCCAAGATTGTGATGCAGCTGTACACCATGAAAGTGGCCTATGGGTCATGGAGTCCTCCCTGAACAAAACTCATAGCTGGTGTAAGATTGGTGACAGTAGTATATTCTTTTAGATATATGTAAGGCCTTGAAAATTTCCTTTACTAGAATGAAAAGCACCAGCAATAGAGAATGAGAAATTCTGCTGAAAAAATAGCTCCTTACACTCGGCGGGCTTCATCCTGCTCTCACCTTCACTGGTGTAGCTCTTTGACTCAGCAATGTTTCTTCTGATGCCACCCTGAGTACAGTAAATCAGCTCACAGGCTGTGTGCACCTACATAAACTCTTAGAGGGAATGATGAGTTGGAAGGAGAAAGTGGGAGAAATTTATCTCTGCCTGGTCAGGTACCCAATACTGACAGATCTTTGGGTATCATGCACAATACAAAGCCCATTTGCATGGATATAACACAGTGCTCCCAACCCTTTGGAACTGGACGTCCATGAATTACTGTGTGCCAGTCAAAACAGGTTCCAGCCTGCTCAGATGCGAATGGAGCATCTGAGTGGAAAAAAATCCTTGCACAGTATAACCTTCCTGAGAGAAGTGCACAGCACCTCGTCTTATACCGGATTTAAGGAGCAATCTGCAGTTGTTGAAGTGGGAATGCTCCACACACAAGGAATACGTGAGGAACAACCACACTGAAACAAGTTTGCCTCTGAAAGAGCTGCAGTCAGTGGTCACTGCCCATGCTGGAGCAGGGACAAATGAGGAGCAGGACAGCTGGAATCCCTATGCCCAGGACAACTGGAAGCATTGGGACTGAGTGGCAGAAACCATATGACTTGGGGTGGCAGAAAGCATTACACACAGCCCCTCCTTTTCCTGTGCTGCCTGTTGGCTCCCTGGACAAATTCTGACAGGCAGAGTTGACCTCACAGTGAAAACAAAGGAAGCCGAAACTCAGGAGCAGAGGAGAGAAAAAATGTACATGAATACATTCATCTAATGGTTTGCACTCTTTTTCTTTCCCCAGAACCTCAATCATCGATAAAAGATTTGTGTACTTTGGTAGTAAATTAACTCAAGTAAAATTTCCCAACTTGGGACCGTTTTTGTTTGCAACATCCGTATATTGGCAGAATTTTCTACCATGTGAGATCATTTTGGAATAAATCCACTTTATCATCTGCACAAGTGGAAGCTTGTTTTAGAAAGCAGAAACATGCTCATAAAGCTCATCAGTAGCAGCTTCCTGAATTCATCCACAGCTGTCGAAATAATGGGTCTTTCTGATTATTGAAATTACAGGAATTGCAATAGCATTCACATACACTTCTGAAAAAAGGAGAGAGTTGGGCACTTTGGCCTGTTTACACATCAAACAACTGAAGTTCTTTTAATATGAAGCTAGTAAAAGGCACCTGGTTATTGTATGATGAAAATAGGCTTCTCAAGGGGAAAAACAACCCCAGTAGGTTAAGTTTACAGGGCAGGTATAAAAATTCATTCCTCTTACTAATCTGAAGTATTGTATGCAGTGACACTGAATCCTTCCAAATGTCCTAGAAGTTAAAGGACATTGGATTAGTCAGCTAAGCATTGCTTCTTTCCTTTCAAACACTGAAGAGGGAAGTGTTTCAAACAAGTCTAGCTATAATAAACAGCTGTGTATAGCTTTTGCAGTTCTCAGTGCCTTTTCTGCGACATGCTTCTCCTGAGCACAACAACGATTGCACGAAAAACTCAGATTCAGAGGAGCTTTCTCAATGGAAATGTCTGGTTTTCATGGGTTGAACAGGAAGGGAGTAGGGAATCCTGTGGAACCGAGACATTCGAGTAACACATTATGTGGCTCTGAGTGTTACTCAGGTACTCCCATTGCTTGAGCTGCTGTTCGTGTGTGTGGGTAATGAACAGTGAAGACCCCGCTGTGCTGTTTGTGTGGCTGATGGCGTTAGTGTGTTGTGTGTGCGTCTGCATCTTTGCAGTATGTGCTCAGCTCAGGTTTTGGCTGGAATTGCAGAAGGGAAGAGCAGCAGCCACAGCCATCATCCCTCTATGACATACTGGGTTGCGCCCGGCATTTTGTCTTGTGCCATCTTTACCTCACGGTGTGAGATCCGTGTTCTTTTGCTGGGAGCATGCATAATATGCTTTTTTAGGTCTTGTGCCGCTGTATCCAGCCTAATCTTATTTTTGCTGTCTTCTTAATGACCTCATTGCAAAGTGAGTATTATCAGCTTTGGAACATCAGTATGCCTGTTTTCAGGATTCAGGGCTGCTGCAGCACTACACTTAAATCTTGCCTTTTCAGAGCAAATCATGTCTATGAATCGGGAATGTGAATATTGCTGTGATTCTATAGCTGCTGTTAAAGCTCAGGTGCCGCTGTTTTCAGAGGGTGGAGTACTGGGTAGGTTTGCAGCTCTCCTTTCCTGCCAGTCATTACTCCTCCATTTTACCTTTTACAAGTTGTTGGAACCCTGCAACAAGCCATTTTAGGCCTTGGCAGAATCTCAAGGGGGAAAAAAAATAGAGAAAAAATCTGACAAATACCACAGTTAGTGGGAGGATATGGGCGGAAAACACAGCTAAGATCACAGTTTTGAGAAAAGAAGTCTAGAGGGGTGGGCAGCCCGTTTTCGGTATCAGGAAGGTGTTTCATTGTCTTACCTCTTTGTAACCTCATCTTTAAATACTAGTAAATGGAACTGGATGTGAACCATGTTTCTCGGGTAGCCTCGGGAGCTCAGTATTGCTGCAGCCAAACAGAAGTTTGGATACCTCTGCTGGGGGCTGGAAAGGCTCAGGACGAGCACTGCCTAGCTCAGAGGTGAGGAAGGCTCTCAGTTGCAAAGCTCAGGTGCCTCCCCTGAGAGTATGAGGGAACCGATCTGTTTCTGCACGGCCTTCTCCCAGTTCTTACAGGTGCAAATGACTGAACTGCATTGAACTGCACTACTTGACAGTTTTGAACAAGGTCCTTTGAATCTAGGCTATTAAGGCTCATCAGTTGTCATAGCAACCCTGTATTGTATGGATTTATATTATGAAGCTGTAATAAGGCTGTTGCTCATCCCTCTGAAATGAGGCATAAATCACTAATGCAGCTTCTCAGTGACAGGACTTCTTTAAGTATTATTCTGACAGAGAAACTGATTTGCATTAAATGACATTTCTGTCAGCAAAGACGAATGATAGGAGTGAAAGGTATACTATAGGCATTTTTATTTGTAACCCTCTGTAAAGTCACCTTCTGCACTGAAATAATTTGTGTCATTAGAAGCCCCAGGGGAGGTTGTGCAAGGAATTACTAAACTCAGGTAAGATGTGTGAAGCCCTTGCTCTTGGCTTGTCCCATGCAGGGAGTGCTGCGCAGCAATCGAGTGCTGCTCACATCAAGGCACATGGAGAACATACACACAGATGATTAAATATTGGAATTTTTGTTTAATATTTGTTCCTTGCTGACACGATTCTTGTGCAGAACAGTAGCTAATGTACCTTATTGTCATTGCTGTGCAGACAGTGCAGCTGTGCAAACACAGTATACTTAGATTTCTGTTGGGTGCCATTGATCAAGAAAGTGAAGTCACACAAAATTACAGACATCTATCAAATGATTAAAAATTAGCTGCTGGCAGGTTTCCAAATGTAATGCTAAATAAGCTAGCCATGGTTTATTGGGAAGGGGAGTCGTATTCGATTTGCTGGTAACTTATAAAATCCCCACCTTTGAAAGTTTTCAGGACAGATTTTATACAAAGCCACAGTGATTTGACATAGCTTTGAGGAAATTTCTGCTTGGAGTAGAAAGCTCCCAGGTCTCCTTATAACCAACATTTCGATGGTACAGATGGAAAAAACCCCAAACAAATAGCATTTTAGTTAAGCAGACCGTTCTGAATGTCTGCTTTGTATACCAACATTAAAGCCTAGCAGTTAATCTCAGATCACCACAACATCTGCAACAGAGCATTCGAGGGTGTTATGAAAGCACTTTGTGGTGCAAGACATGTCTAAGAAAGCAAATGTCAGTCCTGTCTTCCAGAAGGGCAAGAAGAAGGGTCCAGACAACAATGAGCCTTACCACAATTCCTGGGAAAGGGGTGTACCACCAGTTCTGGAAACGATTTTGAGATACGTGAAGGATAAGATGGTGATCAGGAATAATCAGCATGGAATTGCAATGGGGAAATTGTGCGTAATGAACCTGATAGTTTCTACGATGAGATGTCTAGCTTGATGGATGAGGGGACATTCATGGATGTTGTTTAACTCAGCTTTAGTAAGGCTTTTGACACTCTCTCCCATAACATCCTCATTGACAAGGTGACAAAGTACACGTCAGATAATTAAACAGGAAAGTGCTTTGAAAACCAGCTGAATGACTGGGCCCAGGGGGCTTAAAGAAGAGAAAGCTCAAGAGGGATCTTATCAGTAAATGTAAATACTTGATGGATCTTGAGAATGACGAGAAGGGAGCCAGACTCTTCTCTGGAGTACCCAGTGACTGTAGAAGCGGCTACAGGCACAAATTGAGACATGTGAAATTCCATCTAAGCACAAGAAATTATCTTTTTTTTTCCCCTCTGGGAGTGGTCAAACACTGGAATAGTTTTCCCAGAGAGATTGTGGAGTATCCATCCTTGAAGATATTTCAAACCTAACCGTAAATGGTTCTAGGCAACCTGGTCCAGCTTGTCTTGCTTCAGCAGTGGGGTTGGATGTTTTCAAGAGATTGGTAAATCACAGTGGTACTTTCTGTCTTCTAAAATTCTAGCTGTCCATAAATGTTCAAAGTCTCATGGGACTGGCAGTATCTCCAGGCCAACTAGATTTATCCCCACTATCACAGGCACTAACGTGAGTGGACTGTAATAAAAAGGACACATGACACACAGGCAAAGAAGAGATGAGGACAGCTTAGTAGAAAAGTTTGATATAGGTCTGGTTTTGGTTTATAAGCAGACTCCACAAAGGGAATCCTGTATATCACTGAAGTACAAGCTAGAAACTTCTCAAGATGAAGGAAAAGAAACAGCATATTATGCCAGCAATGTTGAAGGAACAAGAATGGGAAGAACATAACACAGTGTCAGTGTTCTGGCAAACAGAAGTGAATTTTGCATTCGGACCCATGAACATTAGGTTGCAAGGGTCTAGGAATTTGCCCAGATGGAGAGCAGACATCCCGCTGCTTAACAGAATTCCTGCTTAATGGTATCATTTAGCAACAGAATTCAAATGGAAATTTCTCCCAGAAAATGTTAGGCCTTAATATCTTCACTGCCTCTGTTAGTGGGTTGTGTCAGGACAATTTATCCAGTCTTCTGAATGTTTTCCAATTATTTTCTGAAGTTCTTGCCTCAGTTACCTTCACATCTCTACTGGTAAAGGATACCTTCACTTTTTGGATTCTGCTGCTTCCATACCCTGAATCCATAGCTCAAAATTTATCGTCATCACGTGTTTTGTCGTTAGCTACTTGGCATACAAATGCTATCCTTCACATGCTGCTGCTTGAGCTTCACACACCACTTACATTTCTTGCAATCTACGCTCAGCCCATAGGAAAGCAAGCGAAATAATGAGCTTTTTTTCCTGAGATACTCTCTCGGTGGTGATAATGGCAATTATATTTTATTCAATCATATCTCATTAGCTAATGACATTGATTTGTCATGCCAATAAACGTGAAAAATGTGCCACTATGATGATAAAGTAGTTCTGCTAACTGATCAGCATTGCAAGTTACTGTTAATGAGTTACATGTGTCTTTCTGGGCTGCCATTTCATATTCCTGCATCAAAATGTTAGGGCACGTATGGTTTGTGATTAAATTCTGTTGTGGCCTTAACACAGGGGGCCATTTCTGGTTCTAGGGCTGTGTTGTACTGGAAATGCGGATGGTTCACGTGAGTAAATGGGAAATGGCTGGACACAAAAGCACAGAACCAAGCCGCAAAAGAGGACATGTGTTCGGTTTTCCACATGAAGATTTAGGGGTCAGCTCAGGCTTGTTCTTGCTGATTGCTGTGCTTCTAGAAGACCACACTTGATGATTCAGAGGAGTGACTTGGATTGTAAGCCAAACCTGTGTGCTGTGAGGAACTAAGACTGATTTTCTGTTGCAGGTGTTATCTCAAAGCTAACGCGGTTTCTTTCTGTTTCATAATCACACTATAGTATCCCTCCAAGCTTTCTCAAAAAAATGATATCTTCATGTTGTTTGCATCATGACTTATCCCCATTGTTTGTTTCTGCTAAAAAATGAGAAAAATATCAAACATACTAAGAAAAGGGAAAGGGAAGGGAGTTGGGGAGATTGTATTGGTACCTGTAGAGCCTGAAAGACGTGCAAAGAGAACAGCAGAGATGGCACAAATTTTGAGATCATAAAAATCTTTTTCTTTCCTGTCAGCTGTATCTGGACCCTAGAATAATTTTTTTTTTGTCTAAGAGACGGGTGCTTTGCTTTAGCAGTCATCTGTGAGCAGTGGTCTGCTTCTTTCCCTGTCTCAACTGTGTAGAACACATCTTTTACCTTTTTTGTGTCTATCCTCAGAAGCAGCAGCTATTTTCAGGGAACACTCTTGTTCCCTGTAGGCGTACTACTGCCCTGGCTCACCCCAGTCATCATACTGTGCAGAAATACCAGTTTTCTGGGAAATCTCTAGCTGATGATTCATGTTCTCTTTACTCTAAACATATTGTTATATCAGATCTAAAACATCAGGTTTATTTCTTTAGTTGCTTTTAAAAAAGATTTGTAGGTGCTGTTAATTCACATTTAATTTCTAGGAAATTTAGATGCAATCTAAAGGATTTGTCTTCCTCCCACGTACCTGTGTGCTTAGCAGATCAATATCTGAGATGATCTCTCAGAAATGTTGAAAAGAAATGTTTCAAAAAAGGCTAAAAACCTCCCACTTTTCCAGTTGGAACTAGTCTGCGAATGCTTCATGCCTATTGAAAAAAAATCACCTGGCTTAGTTGTATATTCCAGCTAGGCAAGTGCACACGCTGGCATAAACTCAGACCTTATAAGCCAAGGGAAATTGCTCATAAAACATCTTCTCCATACTACCAACACAACAGAGTAAGAAAACTGAAGTTCTCTAAAACAGTGATCCTTGGGATCACATTTGTTGAAAAACCCTTAGATGCATTTGCTAAGCATTGTGTAACAGCAGCAACACAGACTGTTAGAAGGAAAAATGGAGGAGGAGGGATTACAGGTGGATAGGAGGTGTAATTCATGTCAAAGGCTAGGATGCAATCATGGGTTCTGTAGGGAAGAGAGGAGTTACCATGAGGGGACTAAGGTGGGAATTAATTGTATCTTCCAGTACCTGATGGGGAGTTACGGTGAAAATAGAGTCAGGCTTTTCTTGGGGGCAAGTAGTAAAATAACAAGAAGCAACAGTCCCAAGTTAAAACATGAGAAATTCCAACTGAACATTAAGGGTCCCTGTGAGATTAGCACAGCACTGGAACAGCTGCCCAGAGAGGCTGGGGAATCTCTGTTCTTGCAAATCAAAGAATCCCTGAACGGTTAGGTTTGGAAAGGACCACTGGACGTCGTGTAGTCTAACTCCCTGCTCAAGCAGGGTCCCTTAGAATACATTACTCAGGATTAGTTTCCAAGTGATTTTTTAATATTTCCAGGGAAGGAGGTTCCAGAACCTCTCTGGCCTATCTGTTCCAGTGCTTGGTCACCCGCATAGCAAAGTTCTTCCTCATGGAATCACAGAATATCCTGAACTGGAAGGGATCCATAAGGATCATTGAATCCACCTCCTGGCCCTGCACAGGACACCCCAAGAGTCACACCCTGTGCCTGAGAGTGTTGTCCAAATGCTTCTTGAATTCTGTCAGGCTTGGTGCTGTGACCATTGCCCTGGGGAGCCTGTTCCAGTGCTCAGCCACCCTCTGGGTGAAAAACCTTTTCCTAACATCCAACCTAGACCTCCCCTGACTCAGCTTCGTGCTGTTTCCTCGAGTCCTGCTACTGGCTGCAAGGATGCAAAGGTCAGTACTTTCCCCTCTGCTTTTCCTCATGAGGATGCTAAAGACCATAATGAGCTCTCCCCTCAATCTCCTCCAGGCTGAACAAACCAAGCGACAGGCTCACGTGGAACTTCCCGTGCATCAGTTTCTGCCCATTGCCTCTTGTCCTATTGATTGGCACCACTGAGAAGAGTCTGGACCCATTCCCTTGGCACTCTCCCTTAAGGTACTGACAGGCATCGATAAGGTCCCACCTCAGTCTTCTCTTCTCAAGGCTGAACAGGCCCAGCTCCCTCAGCCTTTCCTCCTAAGAGAGATGCTCCAGTCTCCCAGTCATCCTCATTCCCCTCTGCTGGACATGCTCCAGGAGCTCCATGTCTCCCTTGGACTGAGGAGCCCAGAACTGGGCACAGCACCCCAGATTCGCCTCACCAGGGCTGAGTGGGGGGACAGGATCACCTCCTTCAACCTGTTGGCAATGTTCTTCCTAATGCACCCCAGGACACCTTTGGCCTTCTTGGTCACAAGGACACATCGCTGGCTCATGGACAGCTCGTTGCCTACCAGGACCCCCAGGTCCTTCTCTGAAGAGCTGCTTCCCAGCAGGTCAGCCCTGTACTTTCTAATCTTTTTAAAGCAGGGATTTATTCTTCATTATATGCATGGAATACTGTGTCCTTTATCAACTTACCTTCTAAGTGAATGAGGTTATCTATAATCAAATCTGTATGTGTTAAATTAATTTCTGAATTAATATTAAATTTAAAACAAATCCTGTAAGAAATGATCTCTGAGAAAGTTCTTCAAATTAGCTCTGTGGTAAAAACATGCCTTGGGTATTACTGGGTAAATATTACTGCCTTGGGTAATATTCTTGTTCATATTCTGGACAGTTTCAACTCCTATTAGAGGTCTAAGACAGTATAAAAAGGCTAGAAACCCCTAATTCTGTGCATAGAAAGGTCCCCAGGACAACCCCTGCAAAACCTAAACCTGAAATTAATGATATCTGGCAAGGGCTAATTGGTGCTGGGAGTAAGAAATGCTTGTGAGAATAGAGCCATACTACACTGTTCTTCAGAGAACCTTGGGAATACAGAGTGGCCCCCCTAACACTGTGGGCTCCTTCCTTAATCCTATCAAGCACAGCCAGTGTGAATTGCCCACTGTGCCTTTTAGAGGCATGTTCAGCATGTAGCTTTTTTTGGATGCTCCTTTTTGTTTCAAGTGACAGAACAATCCCTGAGAAGAGTTTTAATACTTTTGCCTTAAGATCAGAGTCGAGGCAGAAGCGACCCCGCTTTCTCTTTTCTCCGGCGCTGTGTTACTCATCAGGGACAGTCTTTTGTGTAAATACTGTATTTCGGTTTCTTTCTCATGCTCTATCCTCAGCTCATGATCTTCTTTTCCTGTCTGTGGGAAGGGAATTAAACGTTTTAAACATGTGTCTGTTTCAGCTCTCGACGGTCATTTTGTCATTATATTTTAATGCAAAGCTTTGAAAATCGGTGGCTTTGGTTCAATCATGGAGCCCACAAGAGACCTTCTTATTCAAGCCTTGAGAAAATGAGGCTCAGACTCTATGGTAGTTACCCAGACTTGCTGGATTGCTGGAAAGCCTTGTAGCTGATTTTACCCGACCTGCAAGGTCTTTGCGTATCTGTTTCACTGATGCTGACCTAACTGATCCTCTGTGTGCTGAACTCACCGGTGCTTTCAAAGCCTTGTTGGTAGGTAACAGCTTTAATGGCTTTGGAAGCCTGAATTTGCTTTTTGATCACTGTGACATGAAGACACTCAGCTCTGCAGTAGGCACTCTCAGTTCTTTTTGTGATGGAGAAATACATGATTTTTTTTTTTGATGTGAAGAAAAGCACAAGCTAATTTTCCAGGACGGAAGGTGCCTGAGATGTGGTGACCACTTCAGAACTGTGCCAGTAACAATATCAGTCAGGATTTAATCTTGCAACACTAAAGTGAATGGGCACTTCAAGTGCTGAGGCAAGGTGGCCACTGTTGAAGAGAGACCAACACTTCGCTGTCAGTAGTTGAACGATGAGGCAGAAAGGGCAATCAATGGACAGCAGTGCTTAAATACTTCTCAAATTGGTTAATGAGCTGTTCTGATCAAGTGGGGGTTTTCTGCTGCTTCTTGACCTGTGCTTTCTGTCAGGCAAAAATGACACATTCTCAGTAAAGACCCTTGGGAATCTTATTTTTTTTCTTTTTTTTTTTTTCCCTCATTTTCTTTTTTTTATTTAAACAAGGTATGAGATTTTTTTCTGTCTTTGTTAATATTTGTTAATATTCAAGTTATTAAATATTTATGCAGTGGGCTAGAGAAGTGGATGGTTTGAAGTGCTTTCAAAGTATAATTTAAGCAAACAAAGCAAGAGTCTTTCCTCTTTCAGTAATAGTCAGCTCAGTGATTAGTGGCTAAGAAGAAGATGAAAACATTGTTTGAGGAGATTTATATAAATGGAGGGCCTGAGAAAAAAATCTGGTAGAATTCCTTACCTTAAATTCCTAGAATCACAAAAGTGTTACTAGAAAGGGACCTGTAGAGGGGTTTTTTTTCAGTCGATTACTGAAAGAGTAGCTGAACTCATTTCCTGAAAATGACAGCGATATTTGACAGATAAACTCGATTTTGTGAGGAAAGTTGTTCATCCACACTCCAAAAATATGAAAGAAAAGTGCTTTGAAACAACAGTGATGAACTAAATCGAAAACAGTATCTTTTACTGCTGAATTACAGTTTAATTTCACTCTACATAGATACCATGTGATACAATCCCTAGACCATATTCTTTAGACCGTAAGAAAATGGAGGCACTGTACAGTTTCTGTGGAGGGAAAAATCAATAGAAATAGGTTTCTAAAAAGTGAGAAGTTGACAAATACTGGCAAAATACATCTTCAAGTATGCTTTATTTGCAGGTGATTAAAAATATTTTTTAGGCAAAAAACTAGTCAATCTTATCCAGTACATAGTAGAACATGATTTAGTGCCTAATGCCAGACGGACTGGAGAATGTGCAGATAGGACTGGTGATGCAGTAGTTGATGAATTACATGTGATTAAATGGCCCACATTCATATAGTAAAAAGACCTGATACATACATATGAGGAATTATAAGCACTTAATAGTTTAACAATAAGCAGGAGATTTTGTAAGAAAAACAAGGGACTCAAGGGGACGGGGAAGCTACAGACATCTTAGTAATATCAGAAGCCATCGACATTTTTTTTTTTAAAGACATTAACTTGCTCCTGCAAATTACTGCACTCTTGAGAATAGTATTTGCAATTTAAAACTTATCTAAAACATCACCAAAAGGTAACACTAATTCCTATTTTTTTAAAATTATTTTGTATTAAGAATTTTGCAAAGAACTGAAATATGGCATGGCCAAGAAGCATGAATTATCCACCATTTCAGAGACTTTGCATTCATCACATTTAAATACTAGGTGTCTGATTTCTGAAAGTCTCATGCAAAATCCAGCTATAAAAACTCACCACAGAATATTTTCAAGGATAAAAAGCTAAAGTTTTTTAAAGCTCTGACAGACATCCAGTTGTGAAGGTGAATTTCAAAACTAATGGTCCACATTTTTAGAGGACATTCAAAAATAGAGTTGTTGAACTTCCTGTAAATGCCCAGCTCTTATCTACACTTTGCATGGAATATTTACCAAAGCTATAACATTGGACAGTTAATGGAATATATCACTGCCTAGAGTAGTGCCAGAGGTAACATCATTATCTTTCCAGAACTGCATAATGAGAATTAAATAATCACAAAACAAATCCCTATTATGAAATGACTTTTTTTTTTCTCATGTACAATATATATATTCATTTATATTGAATATAAGTCCAGTAATACTATCACAGTAATGTGCTGTAGTAGTCTTTCATAGTGAGAAAACTGCCCTAATCATCTTTAACATGCAAAGCTTGGAAGAACCAGAAATTCACAGTAAGTAATACAATTGGTATATGCATCTTCTGCCATCCTAAAGTTAACCAGAACACTCAAGACTGTTGCTTATTTTTTTTTTCCTATGTTTAACAAAAGCTACAGTTCTGTATACTGTACATTCACAGTGGGATCCCAGCCCCCTGTACTATCTGCAAGAAAGATCAGGTTACCACCCTCCAACAGAGTAAACATTCTAGTATTTAATATAATAATCTTGTGAACAGTTGTTCCTAGCTTGAAGCTCAGCAGTTCAAGACTCGATAAAATGCTCCTTTTCATCTCTCTGAAAGGTTTCTTGCTAACGCATTTTGTAGTCATTAGATACTGACATTTCACATAGCTGTCCTTTAAAATCCAAGTCTACTGTGAAATCCAGGTCACGCTGTAAAAAGATTTAAATGTAACATGTAAGTAAGACCGTAAGTTTAGTGTATTAATTCAGCTATCATTGCTCGGGTTGAAAAGACCAGCAGATTCAAGAGATTCCTGCGGTGGTTTCTAACTTCTTCTGTTTTTAAATGGTGCTAACACTGAGAAAGCAGGCTGTAAGATGTGTAACAGCATTCACCACACAGTCTGTGCTTAGGTCATATTTCTACACTCTCCTGAGGTGGATTTAATGTCCTGGTTACTACCAGGAAGCTTCTGAAATGCCGTTATCATACGTAGCCTATGAAAATTTTTGAAGGGTATCCCCCATTGAGATGCTCTTAATTTAGGCTAAAGGGCTTTCCCACTAGGGGTTATTCCAGAATAGATCTGGTAAACTTCCCATTGTACAGAAGCCCTTAGTAATTTTTTATCTTGTAATGACACGTTTTTAGGGAAGAGGCACTACACAGCCCTACAGGAGGAAGCTGTGCCGATGCAAGCTTTTGAAAAACTTTGTGTTTCAGAAGAACAAAGCATGAGCAAATCCTTTTGAACCAAGGTGGTTTCTCTGTCTTATGGCAACTATCAAGAGCACATTCATTTTAGCACCTAAATCTGCATTCAGGTGCTTACTGCTGTGTGAACAAATTTGAGACATTTTATTCATTTTTCCCTCAAAGAAAATTGATACATTTAACCCAAAAGAAACTATTCCAGTCCCCCTAGGACAACAGAAGGGTGGGAAACAGATTATTTTCCTCTCGCAGCAAGTAGCTTCAGGGGTGAACGTGTCTGTTTAAATGCCAAGTTTATTTTGTGTTTATTTCTCCCCCTCTATCACCATTACTTTGAAAACCATATCCAATCTGTGTTTGGTATAAAAACGGAAAAGCAATGCAAAAAGGGAAGACAATGAAATGTTATGATTTGTTGCAGTCAACAAATGCAATTTTTCAACAATTACAGCAACCACGTAGATGGATAACCAGGTTATTTAAACTGCTGTTTACTGTAATAGAAAATGAAGAGGCACTGCTCAAGATTTTTGGCAGAAAACGGTGCCAGTGTTTCTCCCAGAAGCTGCACTTCTCATGTCTTGTTCTATCCAGCCATGGGTTGTCTATCAGACCGTGTCTCACAGTCTCCTTACGAGTTAAAAGAAGCACCAGGGGGATTCAGCCCATAGCAGAGAAACTGAGGAAGTTTTCAGCAGTCATGGTAGTGTGATATCTATCATGCTTTAGCTTTAGTCTTAAATAAAGCAGCTGTATTGTCTGTGGAAAGGCACAATTTTTAAACAACCCTATCACTCAATTAGTGGGTTCAAGTATATTCGATCAGTGAGTTCACACAAGCATTCCTCTGAAATGTGTTACTTAATTTCCTGTTGGACTGTCCTTGGGCACCGAGTGGCAAATCACTCAGTGCCCATAGACGTGGAACTGAAGCACTTACTCTTGATCATCCTGTGTTGGCAGAAGGGATCTTTCCACTGATTTCAGTGACAGTGTGAAAAGCCCCTTGCCTGCTTTCGTCACGAAACGTGAGTCGAGCTGATTGCAGAGGGCAGCCGACTCGGTGATGTGTTTGAATCCTTTCTGCCTCCCCATGCTAGCCTGTGTGCAGGCTGACTTCTGTGACATCAGCGCTGCTTTGTCATTGCTGCCATCAGCTTTGGTGAAGCTGTGGCTGGAGCTCTTACTGATAAACATGAATGCCTTTAGCATGCTCATTGTTTTACTCCTATTCGTTTTCTTTATTGCTGATTGTAGTTTGTGATCAATAGAGGTGGAATTAGGATCAAGGATGCTGACTTACCACATTTTTTGCATTTGGTTTCATGGATATAGTCCCATAGATTTCTTCTCCTCGTCTCACAGTTAAATAGTCCTCTAAGTAGAAGACAGTTTGCTTCCAGTGAGTATAAGGAGCATCAGGTGCTAAAAAATATGTATGAGTATCACTTACTGAAAATTCCTACATGCCTTGAAAATCAAATTATCACTTGGGAACAATGGGGAAAAAACCTTTCTTTTCATAGAATGCTTTACGCACTATATCAGCAAACATACTTTACCACAGCACAATTCTATTGAGTGTCAGTGGGTTGTCTTCTAATTTTTACTGGAATATGTCAGAAGTGAATCACACTCAGCAAGAAGGATTCTACAAAAGGGGTTACAGGGCAAGATAGGCACTTTTTTTATGCTCTCCTTTCAACCCACACATGTTCAAATTGGGAAAATCTTTACCACTAAGTGCTTTGAATTTCAGAAGTCTAAATTAGTTCAAAAAAGAATTATACAAAAGCATGAAGGAAAGGTTCATCAAAAGCTATTAATCACCATTTCGCAGATGAAACATTTGACTAGTGATCCCAAACCAGCAGATTTTATAGTTTCCAGGAGGATAGAGCTGATGAAAGGGCACTTGCACCTTGATCTGTTTTGGGACTTTTAAAAGGCGTTTTGGGCAATTTGCCAGCGATGGAAACTGGTCTAAATTAATTTCTAGTCTTGCTTAGCAGAATCACTTTGACGACCCTTTGCTATTTCAGGCTTTTAATTTGCTTATTTGGTTTTATTTCTGATTTAAATTCCAATATTTGAGCAGTGCCTAATGAACTTGGATTGGTCACTTCTGGTTCCTACCACTCTTGCAGTCAACAGGATCTAGGAACCTAAGAATAGCTGTACAAGCGCAAAGACTTCCTAGCCTGGCCAAAAAAGCCTCTGATAAATTCATTTTTCTT
Organism: Mohoua ochrocephala; assembly: GCA_013398855.1. Taxonomy (NCBI): domain Eukaryota; kingdom Metazoa; phylum Chordata; class Aves; order Passeriformes; family Acanthizidae; genus Mohoua; species Mohoua ochrocephala. The sequence continues at coordinate 484,576 of VZTA01016864.1, forward strand.
CCATTTGTATCCCCCAGTCACATGAGTTCACTGTATTGTATTATTATTAACAATGCTTAATAAAATAATGATATTATTTCATTTCAACATCAACGTTTCAAAAAAATACTTGGCCTTCAAAATTGGTTGTGACTGGAGAAATACTGCTGCTTTTTTAAAAAAACTGGCAGGACAGGAATTTTTAACTGCTTTCTAAAATTCTAGAATCAGAAGACCAATATAAACCAACTTTTTTCATAAACTGTGCTGGCAAACTGGTATCTTCTAAAGGAGAGGGATTTCACCATAATTTCTGTCTATGTGTCCAGACAGTTTTAATGACTGTTAATTTCAATTGTTAAATGAGAGATCTTCTTGTAGGAGTTCAGATCCAGACTATTTACTATTTGGACATGGCTGCATCAAATTTCTAAATGAAAACACGTTAGACCAAAATGAAATTGAATTTATATTCTAATTCATAACTAATGACGACTAACGAAGCCACCCCCATGCACGTGCACATGCCCCTGTGCAGAGCCACGTTCCCTAGAAAAGCCTGACATAACTGGAAGCTTGTGCCCCATTAACAGGGTGGGGGTGTGTGAAACGCAGGCCCCAAGTCTCCAAGTCCACCCCAAATTACACACTTATTCAAAATTAAAAAAATCGCAGATCAATGAAGTGGGGCCTCGTCACGTCCCACAAACTGGTGTATTTTACTGGATTCAGTAGAGCTTTGCCAACAGGCACCTGGTGAGAATCTGCACCAGTCTTCTACACAGTGGTGACCTTCAGCAGCAGATGGCCAAGTGACCTTTTAATGGAGTAATTTCTTCTGCACCTACCTTGTCATGATAAACTGAACAGAGGCAGAGAAACCCTTCCTTCAACCTCCTGTCTACATGCAGGCTGTCTGCAGGATGAGGTTTTTGCATTTATTGCAAGACTCTGGTTTATTCAGTCTTGTAAACGGTGCCTTAAGGGAATGGAGTTATTCCTTTAAATATCTGCTCACCAAGGCAAGTTAGAGTTTCACATCTGGGTTGTTAGAGACGATTCACATAATCAGTATGTGTGTTTTTATAGCTTGGAAAAAATGCTAGTTTTGTTCTAGACTCCAGGGCAAGCAAGAGCTTTGTTGAGTTTTCGATTTGGGGAAAACTAGGATGCAGAGCTGCTATCTGTCACAGAGCCAATAACTCCCTGTCTAATCTGAGAAATTTGACACGGGATTTAGATATAACTGGTGAGGAACATAAATTCACAAGTCAATAAATTCCTGCTGAGCTCTAAGCTTGATAGCCATTGTGAAATTCTGCCTCTGTTTCCACAGAATTCCTATAAGCAGTTGTCTTTTTCCCATCCTGCTCACCTCTCCCAAAATTACAATAGTTTTTATCACTGAAATTCAAACGTGGTGGTGCATTAAACTTTCCTGTACCATCTAATCAGCAGCAGTGATAGACTGATAGCAACAGAAATAAAATCAAAAGAAATACAGATTACCTGTAGAAAATCCCATCTTCTTGTGGCACTTTGTAAATTCAATATTAAAATAGGTGACCAAGGCATGAATGTAATCATTGCGCTGAATTTGGAGGCAGAATGCAGAAGTAAATTCCAATTCTTCAGTCTTCACTGTATAAATATCTACTTCCTGTTTTGAGGAGAAAGAAAAAGACATTTACACGCAGATGTCTGTGATTCTCAGGTAAGTGCTAAGTGAGGTACTTTAGTATTTCATTTAATGATCAGACACAAAGATGACTGACAGCCTTTTAACACTGTAAGAAAGCAGTGGTACATTCCAATATATCAAATCATGAGCAAATGATCCAGTTATCTTGACAGGGAGGACACTCACTGAAGAGCCTGTGTTCTTGGGAATGGCAGGGAGGGGCTGCAGAAGCTGGAGAAAATCAAGCTAAAAAGGTGCTTGGACAAATACTGGCATGATAGGTGTTGAAATAGATACAGGTCCCAGTTCAAAGACCTTTTATCATCAGGGACTGTCAGCATGAGGAAACATGCCAGAGTTGGATTTTTAATTAAGAAAAACTTGTTTGTTTTTGCATCTCTGGAAAGGAAAGTGATTTGACTGTGTCAAGCAGTCAAAACATTTGAGGCGTGAGAATGGCCTGCTTTTTGATGCTTTCTACTCCTGTGTCAGATAACTGATTCCAAACAGTGAGCACAGGGATCTTATTCTTGAGCAAGACAGAAGCAAATTATGTAAATCATACTATGGCTTGATTGCAGTAGTTGGAAGCAATGATGTAGTCTTCAAGACTGCTTATTTCCATCAATATTTAAATCTCACTGTTCAAGGCTTAAACTGTGTTTTTCACGTGGATGCGATTCTCCCAGCCAGGTACTGCTTTTATCTGGGTTGTTTCCAAAACTTGTAGTCATGACAGGGAGGATGGTAAGCCTGAAGTACTCTTCTAATGCTGTGGGAAACGTTTCCTATGTACTTTCTGGTACCCTCATTGCTCATTCTCATACCCTTCTTGCTCAGGCATGCAGGGAAACAGAATTTTTGTAGGCAGAAATCCAAATTTTCTCTACTCTACCAGCTGAAGTCAGGAATCATGTCTCTGACCTCACTATTGTTTCTTGAGACTCGCACTGGAAAACTGGAGAACAGAGTCTAGACTGCCCATTAGAGGGCTCTTTTAGCCTCTTTTAGGGCACATTAGAGGGCTCTTGCAGAAATTGCCTTCTGTAATTTAAGCTAAGTCTGCAAAAACAGACATAAAAAGATGCAGCCGTATTTCAGTTACTGAGCTCTTTGCATGGACCACATTTGTGTTTCTGAGACTTAGAAAACTTGTGGGGAGATGATTTAAGCAAGCCATAGTTTTGGCCTGTCTGGTTAACATTATTGTTCAAGAACAACTTAATCATCGTGAAAATTATTCTACTGCATTGCAATGACACCCTGAGGCACTAGTGTTTATCAGTGACCTCTGCATACAATTGATCCTTTAAAGCTGTGATAACCTTAAAATGTTTTTGGTTTTTCCCCCTGAAAAGAAGGTAAGAAAAAAGCGTGCTAGGAACGAGAACTTCTGAGGTCTCCTGGCAGAGCTCCATGGCAGCCTGCAAAATTTGCTTTGCCAAGCTAGACTGGACTGGTGGGTGACTGCAGACTTCTGTAATTTTTGGTGTCTTTTTAGTGATCTCACTGTGGGGAAATTGGGACTTAAGTCTAATGGCGAGGCACATAAAAGGGAACTAGCTCCCTCTCTCTGAGCTCTGTTGGCTCTGCAGGGTAAAGGGGAATCAAAAGCACTAGGAAGCATTTTCGTTAGAGAAGCCAGTAGAAATTCCTCAAAAAGATTAAACAGATGTCCTGGATGAACTGTTGGTCACTGCTGCAGTCCTTTTTTGAAGGACAGAAACATAGCTTTTTTACAATGCTAGGTATGAGACAAATGTGGGGGCTTTTTTATTAATTAATATAATTTTGAGAATGGCCAAGTCCGGTTTTGGTGATCTCTTTGAATTATACTCTGACTACTATAGATTCTTATATAAAATGGCAACACTCACTACAGCTAACTGCACAGGGGACAAAAGATACAAATTGGAGTTAGGGTTGCTTCTAGAGTGCCATGGGACCTCTTTCCTGATCGCCTTCCCAGACAGTCAGGTTACTCAGCTAGGATTTCGTGAGCATGGAAATAAGCTAAACATTCAAATCTCAGTGGATGTCCAGGTTTGGCGGAGTTCTTTTGGTTTCTTTGTTTCTTTGTTTCTTTGTTTTTGGGTCAGAGAAGAAAACACAACTGTTTTACTAAGTAGGAGACAAACTTTTCCATTTTTTCCTGGCAGTGTTGCTGAAAGCAGTAGGCCCTCAGCAGGACACCCGTACACTTTTCCTGAGTTCAGTTGTTGATTCTGGTGGTTTGAAGAGGCTTTGTTCCCACTACTCTCCCTGGCTGATTTGGTTTGGAAGTTAAACAGAGGACTCCTATTTGCCAGGACAATGCCTGTGTCCCTCAGATGTATTTAAGAGACCATGCAAAAGGGAATGGCTCTCAAAAGAGAGAGGATGCTGCATCCCCTGCATGCACCCCCCTGCAGTGCACCTGTGGCCTAGTGCCTGAAGTTCCTTAGAGCATTCAGGACCTGAGTAACATCCAGTTTCTGAGGACTACAAAAGAGGGAATTGTACTCAAGTCTCCGGCATTTTAGAGAAGTGTCATGGCTGCACAGCGTGCACAGTTGATGTCTTATTTTGCTGATTTTGTAGAACAATTCAGAGCATCTAAATTGGGAATTGAAACAACTGCAGAAGCACAAGACTCTGACTGCTCTCTGAGGAATGTGTCTAGTGACTAGTCCATCCACTGACTAATGTAGAGAGAACCCAAGACTCATCTGGTAGGCACCCTAAATTAGCTGGCTTTGGGTTGAATACAACCCTAAAAATCCCTCTGTGAATCTAATATGAACAAGCTGTGCTATCCAAAAGTGCTGTAATAAAACATTTGAATAATTAAACATTATGGCTTTGTTTATTCTCAAATGTTTTCTTAGGCTAATATTATTCTCTGAATTCACAAATATTTTCAGGATGAAAGAAATGCACTTTATATAAATAAACCATATGCAAAAGTAAATTAAATTTAAAGATATATAACTGCAGAGGCTGTTTTTTCTGTTTCCATATTGCTAGCTTGAACATAAACCTCCCTCCTTCCTGCTTTTCATTGACAATTTTCTCTTTTTTAGTGATCAGTTTGTGAGATTAGTGACTGATTCTGGAATGGAGGGTGGTTTGTGCTTGTGTACTTATTACCTGCTTTGCTCTCATGGTGCCTCTACATGGTACAGCACCATTCAGTTTATGGACAAAAGATGCCAAAACTAAATATAAAACCTGAATAGAAACACTTTGAAATTTTTTGTCTGTCATCTTAAACCAAATTACTTTCAAAGACCTTCTAAATAAAGCGTTGGATTTGCACTTCAATTAAGGGCGTGCAGCTTTTTGTTCCAGAGCAGCCAACCCATTTTGCTCCCTGATCTCTTTCTCTCTGGACATATTTCATACAGTCTAAATAGCTGTTTCTTTTGTGTGTACTGCAGTTTTAAATTGCTCTGGTTGAGGCTGTTTTCAGGCACAGCCATCTTGTGTTCCCCTCAGTGCAGATGGACTGTGCATGCATACGTACTCATGCAGAGTTTCTACTTCTGTTCCTTTTTTGCTGCTTTCAGTAAAGGTCTTGCAGACTGGAGGCATGGCTTTCCCTTTTGCATATGGGAATACTTAATGCTGTGTTTGTTACTGGCAAAAAGTGAAAGGGAGAAGTTAGAATTGACTCTTTGGGATAAGTGAGCATACTCTTGGATTCACGGACCTGGTACTACCACTGCTGTTGATGCAAACAGCCTTGCTCATGAGAGTTGTCCCACATGAGGAGGATTCCTTCACGTGAAGGGAATTTTAGAGCTGTCAAGTGTTCCTGCAGGCAGTTCCTGCATTGTTAACATGATCTTGTGAACAGGGATTAGTGACCATTCTGTCTTATATCTAGAGCAGGGTACCAGTTAACCTCTGGGTGCGGATGTTGGGGCTGAGAGAGCACAGTAACATTCGATACAAGGCTAAGAATTAGGAAGTTAGACAAATAAATTGAGTTCCAATTCTGATCACATATTCTGGTGTTAGTTATTTCATCGTCAATTCAGAGTTGTTGCTTCAGACTTTCTTACTGCAAACAGAATCATTTACCCCTTCTCCTCAGCAGCATGCAGTCAGTAATTTCCAACCTCTATTTACAAGAAGGTAGGGCAATTCAAATTCATATCTAAGTACACCACGTCTCTCTTCGTCCAGTATTTGCACATGCAAAACTTGTAAGAATCTTGAGTTACAGCCTGCAGTAACCAGATGAGTAGGGACACAAGGCCCATCTTGCCTTTGGGCATTCCATAAATCAAGGTATCAGTGTTCGAGCTCAGGTCATGTGACAGTATTGAGCATGTGCAACACGCAAGTACTGGCTAATTAAAAACTGCACAATTTTCCTTCTTAGTGTGACAGCATTCTGTGAGGACAGCATTCTGTGATGGCAGCGTTCTGCAGATGGTTCAAAGCATGCAAAGGTAGTAGCAAAACAGAAGCAGCAGGTCCCAAAAGAATCCTACAGTCAGGTGTAAATATTCATGGTAAGGTGTATTCGGAATTACCAAACCTTTATTAAGCAGGCGTTGGTCACCACTTGCTTTGGATCTACTATGTCCACCAAGGGCTCCTTCATGGCAACATCCCTAATACAGGTCATGTCAAAGCCGTACACATTCTCCCACCCTGCCAATGCAAATGGATTTCTCAAGGTTACCAGTAATAATAGAAAACATTTTTTGCTTCTCAAAGCATTTTTCTTTTGAAAGAATTTCTACCATCCCCTAATTTTCAGACATCCCCTTCAGCACTTTGCTCCCTGCCCACATTGCCTATGTCATCATTGTTATTTTACAAACAATGCAGTTGTGGCAAAATAAGCCTTCAATGTACATCTTTGAACAAGTGACCCTTATTTTTTAGTGTCTCCAAAACTGTGCTATATGAGATTTGTCAATGATTTTTGTGACTTCAGACACTCGTGATTGTTGCCCAAAATCATCTGATGTCAGGCTGAGTCTCGGGAATAGCTGTTAGGGGTTCTATCCTTTGCTATCTGTTCTGCTTAATGCTTTCTTTTTTTCCCTCCACCATAGATTGCCATTCAGTCAGCAGTTTACATGCTCTTTTGATTATTTAAGTAGTTTTAGTTTCAGCAAGTGAATTACTGTCAGGAGGAGAATTGCAGGTGTGTTTCAATAGTTGGGACTCCAAGTTTTAATCTGCACATACATCGTGACAGAAAAGCAAAAGGTCCACTTTGAAAAGATTTAAAAGTCATGACAATCCTCTCTATTTGAATTGGTCTTCTGATTCTTCCAATAGATGCTTCTTATCATGCTGAGGATTTTTTGCACAAAATGAAAACATTGAAAAATGGAAAAGTGCACTGGCTTTTCTTTTAAGGTTGTTTAACAAAGTGAAAACAAGAACCTTCAAACAAGTGAAACCTTAGTCTTATGAAGCATGTAAGTCAAGGTCCATTCACCACTTCGTCTAAACGTCTAAACTGAATACTGAGTGTTCTAAGAAATGGTTTGAACAAAAAGCAAAGTAAATGGATAAATATATTTGTGAGCATGTTTGAAATGTCTCATTTTTTCAGAGCATACCATTTGTGCTACTGGGGTTTCCAGAGGAGTATGACTGAAAATGTAATATGATATAAAAATCTGCATAGTCTTAAACTGGAAAAAACATGGACATGAAAGATTCTTTGATGCCTCTTTATTATCTCTTTATTGGGTTGTGAGTTTCTCAACATTTCAGGGGAGCTGGTGTTCAAAACTTTTGTTTCAGGCATCATGAGCATGTTAGAACTTCAGATTACATTTATAGGAGTCATGTTCTTATGTGATTACTCAGAAAAGATTAACTGGGAACCCCTGAAGAAACTATTTATTGATTGTTTATTTATTATTGCGGCCTCTGTCATTTACTGTACTTCAGCCTACATGGGATACCTTTGAAATATGTGCCCCCACCTGTATTAGGCAGAGAGCCGTCACAGGAGGCAAAAAATAAAATTTTATGTTTTACATTTTGTAGGAAATCAGAGTAATTAACTATAGCAGTACTCAGTGGCATTAATCTTCAGTTGGAAAAATCAGAAGTTAGATTTTTTAAGGAACCACATATTGCATTATTTCTGAATCAATATAAAGGTTCTTGAATGCCCTTTAAAATGCTTAGCCCCACATCTCATATGAAGGCAAGATTCTATCCTCCTTAAGAGAGAAAAAGATGAAAAATTGAAATGTAAGGAGACACCATCAAGGATTTGTAAGTGGAAAGGAGAAACAAGATGGTGGTGCATACGGGTAGTGAGACGGAAATAACTGAAGACACACAAGAATATAAGGTAAGGGGGGAAGGGAAATCAGAGGTGAGATCAGAAAATAAAGTGTCTTAAAGGAAAACAACATTTTAGAAGAGGAAAAAACAACCTGAAACATTTTTTCAAGTGATGAAAAAAGAAACAATTTGAAAACAGATGTATCATCTGTCAAAAAAAGAAAAAGAGTCAAGGTCTAGAAAAGAAGGGATTCAAAAGCAAGGTGAAAGAACACATAAAGGATTTTAGGCCAAAATGGCTCTGATTCCTTTACAGAATGGATGCCTCATACATCCATTTGAATCTGTGGATTTTGTAAGGAATTTAGCTGTCAAGGTCATCACATAACCGAGGAGAAAAATTTAGACTGTGCTTGAGGAGGAGATATAATCCTTCCTGGCACCTACAGAGACTTCTTGTCACCGCCCCACTGCACTGGGCTCACTTTTGACCCAAAATAGCAATTTTGACCAACTGGCAGCTCTGTGTATTAGCACGGACTTTGATTACATAAACACCAAGCCTTCTTTTCTGGGAGGAGGTGAGAGGCAAGGAATGAGGATTTAGGCATTTTTATTTAAAGGTTGTCTGAACCCACTAATTTAACCCAAACTTCCACATGTATCTTTGGTTAATAAACCTGCTTAGGAATTTTGTGATTTTTTTTTTTCCCTAATGGAAAATACCTTTAAGTGAAACTGCCCAGCTCCAAAAAATAAATAGAATCAAAAAAAGTTGAAAGGAAAAGAAGAATGAAATAATGTAAAACTTGTTCATTTGATCAAAAGTATTATGATCTTATGATCAAGTAAATCCAAATTTGGGTGACCTGGGGACAAGTTGAACACAAACCAGCAGTAAGATCTTGTGGTGATGGACATGAACCCCAAGCTAAGATACAAGGAATGTCCAAGAAAACTGGCTTTGCTTAACCTGAGACAGCAAGAGTAATGGTGGGATCTAATTGCTATCTGCTGCCACAGAAACAGTCAGATTCTCTTCAGGTGAGGAGGGAATGAAAGCAAGTTTCAGCAAGGAAAAGTCAGCCTGGATACTCAGAAACTTGTTTACTCCTAAGGGTGCTTCACTCAGAGAAGCTGTGGAATCCCAGTCTCCTGATTGCAGGACAGGGCCCTGCGGGTGACCTGCTTTAACCGTGAAGTCTGGCTTGCTTGGAGCAGGAGCCTGGACTGGGTCACTTGTAGATGTCACTAACAGCACCAGTTATTCAATGATACTTCAAGGAAACCCTCTCAACATTTTAAAAGCAAAGAAAAAGTCAATTTTATGCATCCATGAAGTATAAAAAAAATTAGAACCCTTTTTTAACGTATAAGTAAAATTTAAATTTCTGATCCTTATTTTTAATTTGAAAATTCTCACACAAAACGTGTTAAAAAAAGTGTTACACGTTGTGGGGTTTTTTCTTCTTGACAAGCTTATCATGGAGATATAATTTCTTTCTAGGTTTATTTCTTCACATTTACAATTAATTTGCATCTTACTGGTTTTATGTTTTTGTTATGTCAAAAACAAAAATAAGGACCTGGATGGCAAAAGAATATTACCGGGTTTTGTGGCTGTTACGATTGATTATATATTTATCAAAACAACAACAAAACTAAATCTCCTATAATCCACATTTTAAATACATCTAGAGGTATTAACATAACTCTAGGCAAAGTCTACATCAATTTATACATGCCCCTTTCCTTTGTGCGCTTTAAATTACTGCAAATTTCCTGCATTTATCAGCAGACCAACATTTTCTCAGTGTTCACATTTATGTTGGAATTCTGGCCTGCAAAGAGCTTACAGAAGGCCACTACAGATGAAAGATTTTAGGGAAATAACCACAGAAAAGTGTTACTGGCAGGCTCTTACTCACAGTGAATTTTGAAGTCCTTGTACTGTCTGTCTTCAATTGCTACCACGTACAAAGCAGCTCGGTCTGGAAACATTAGCCCTCCAGGTTTCTGTTGATGAATTGTGGGGAAATGGATCTCGTAATCTATTCACCTGACAAAGACATCACATTTTGAACTGCACATACAAAAACCAGACAAGCACCCCTTGCATGCCTTTATTGTTTTCCGTCAGATTGTCACACCAGCTTTAACCTCAGCCACTCTTGCAGCCTGTGGCAGTGTCATTAGATAGTGTCTAGCAAACTTCACCAGCCAGCACTTAATCAAAAGCAAAGCTCTTCCACTGAGGTTCCCTTTGTTATCTCCTCGTTAAGGCCTAAGAAATGGCACTTGGAGATGTAACCGTGTCTTGTTATGGCGACAGTAGGGAGGGGAAAGCTCGTAGTCAAGAAAATAAAAGGTGATTGCTCCAGCAAGGAGCACGACATGCAGAGCACCTACCAGCCACTTGTCTCGTGCGAAGATGACCGTGTTTAACATTGACTCATAGAACAGACAGTAACCCATCCACTCGCTGATGATGATGTCTACTTGATCCACAGGTAATTCAACTTCTTCCACTTTACCTTTAAATATTGTGATTACTGAAAAGAGAATCCAAAGAAATACGTTTCACATAATAAAACACCTGACTATGTTCCTTTCTGGTGAATGTCAGGCTGACCTTTTCAATACGATTCTCTTCTTGAATGCCTGTCGATAAGGGGTGACTCCATGTGACTCAATGCATTTCACACTTTTTAAAAACTATTCAGAGTAAGTATAATAAGTAGAATTTTTAGTAAAAAAGGAAAAAAAAACCCCCAGAATCCAAAGGCCAGACAAAAAAACGCATCATGTCTAAAAACAGCAGAAAAACAGGCCTTACCTGGTTGCCTGTATGATCTCATTTTACAATGCCCTTTGGAATTGGGAAGATTTCTAGATCACTGACCAAGTAAGGCAAAGAATCCACCTGGAAGCCTTTAAACATCCCTGCACGTTTACACATGAATGTTTAAATGGTGGGCCATGCTTAGTTCGGTTGTAACAAATAATTTTGTTTTAGGACCACTACACAAGTCATCAATCATTCCTGCTTTTTTAAAAGATATATTTTCTATTTACAAATGCATTTTTAGCTTGTGCTAAATAATTTTCAGCTTGTGTTTCTCTTTTGTTTATACTGTTTGTTGCAGTGGATAAAGTCTCATGGTTGTGGATTCTTTCTTGACAAGGTAACAGACGCATTTGAAATTTAGGAATAAGGTGAATATTCTGCTTTCCATTACTAACTGATAAAATTACTACTCTTAATTAATGGCAATTTTTAATGATGGCAATTTTTGTTGATGAAATGGTCAACATTCAGTTTCAGAAAAATGAAGTTTAATTAATTAAATTAAATTTAATTTAATTTAGCTAGAACTAAGTTAACTGGCTGAGTGTGGAAGTGTGGGTCAAGTGATTTTTAGAACTCAGCCCAGGGAAAAGGAGGTTCTGTCTTTCCCAAATACATGCAGTGCTAGTATTACTCTAACCAGACGTGACCACTTCATTTGCGTAGCAAATTTTTAATCCAGACTGGCCCCCTAAGAAATTGGGAACACTCTGACTCCGACTGGTACCACAAAATATCAGCTGATAAGAGCAACCTGACTGAAAAAGAGCAGAGTTCTCTTTCCTGTTATTTAAACTCTTTTCTTTCACAGTTAGTAATTCAGCAGTTCATCTGTTGTTATACTGAAGACTCTTCAAGTCTATGAGCTCCAGCCACGAGTTCTCTTTAGTTCTCTTTTCTCCCAAGAACTTTCACTGCCACAATTCTTTTGGAGTGAATTTTAGCACTGTTGACAGCTGCCAGAGTGACACACCTGCAGACTTTGAAGCCCCCTGTTTACACCTAGAACAGTCACAGTGTAAGCAGCAGCACAGGTTCCTCCCACCTCCCTTCACTTCATAAGGCATCATGTGGGAACAGACTGTGCTGTCCCCAGAGGGATTGTATGTATCTGTTCTGGAAACAGTGGGTTTTCTCTCGGTTCAGCCCCTTTTGCTGACTCTGCATTTCTCTAAACATTTAGAGGGGAAAAACCAAGAAAAATTTTCATGAGCGACGAGATCCTTTGGCTCAGTAGCTGGCTGCATAGAAAGAAAAGTGAATGTGGGTCAGTGCAGAGTGTGAAAGTGTAAATGTTGGTTCAGGTGTGCAGTTTGGAGACCAAACTGCAGTCAGGCAGACTGCTGAACCTGTCCTGCCAAGTCTCCTGCCAAAGGGAGGGGGCTCTGCTTCTTCCTCCACGGTTTCCCAATGACTTGCTCCTTGTAGAAACAGGAGGAAGAAGCAGAGATAAATCCCTTCTGCACTCTCTGGAACACACTGGATCCTTCTAATTTATTCTGACAATGGTCCTTTCACACATAATTCCTGTTGCTGGAAATCCAAACGCAAATTGATTTGTGGCGAGCTATTTGTGTCTCTAGCGGATGAAAGGCCGTTCCGGGAACATACGGCCTCTGCATCCAAGGCTCAGGACAGCCAGGGAGGTCACACCTCACTGCTTTAGTGCCTTATCCCTACTGGGGAGAAGAGTATTTTCTGGTCCTTTGCCTCCTTCTTTTCCTGAACCAAGAGTTGCATACGCTGGCTGGCCTCTTATATCGCACGTCACTGCTGTTTCACACCACAACACTTGAACGCCGGTGATGTGCAATAAATATTCCTCCCAGAGAGCTCCGGGTGAGTTGGAAACTGCCAGTGACAGCAATAAAAATTAGAACAGATCTGAACCAGAACAGAAATCCATTCCCGCGCATGTGCGGGCAGAGCATCAGCGCAGACACAGCTAAAAGCGGGGGCACTCGGTGCAGCCCAGCCGTGACCTGTTCTGCAGCAAAGGCAAGCTCTTCACAAAAAAGCACTTTTAAACAGGAGCTGTCTCACAGCCTCAGTTAAAAAAAGACTGATTTTTTAGGTTGTTACAAAGATATCTTGTGTGCTGTGATTTGGAGGAGGACTGCAGGCATGAAATAGAACTTGTTGGGGGTTGTTTTGTGCTAAGGGCTTTCAGTAGCTTGGGGTTACTTATAGGTTTTTGTTGAGTTTTTTTTTTCAATTTAGAGTTTCCACAACCTTGGAAATTTCACCAGCTTTCTTTTTCAGTGAAAGAGAAGTTTTATATGACATTTTTATTTTATGAATAGAACATTTTCATTTGTGTGAGTGTGTATTTTGATAAGGTTTTGAAGTACTTTTTTAAAGTTGGGAGTCAGAAATCTTAGTGAAAAATTTTTGCTTTAAACCTCATTTCAATCTGAATGTCAGTATGTGTGTTTGTACGTCTATTCTGTTTAAGAGAGAAGGTGGAATTCAAACGGCAGAATTAATTTGATAAGTTCAGTTCCAATATAGGGTCTTCCTTCTGCTTTGCTAAACCAAACTGCCTGTTGATAAGTCCTATTTACTTCTGTTTTCTCTGAGCCTAGAAATAAATGTAGAAGTAACAGTAATTCCTGTGAGGAATTGTTGTAGTGCCTAGAATGAGGTGTTTAATTTGGTATTTACTTAAGTAAACTCTGCAAAGCTACCATTTACATGTAAAACACACAACATAAACAAATCAGAAAAAGCAAAACTGTTATCTTCTCTTTTTCCTGACCAAAAAAAAAAAAAAAAAAATACATATGCCTTACTGCTGTCCAAGTGGTTGGCCTTGATAATTTTTTCCGAGTAGTCAGATATACTTGAGCATTCAATCTAGGAAAAAAGAAAAGAAGAAAAGCAAGATAGAGAGCAATTTATCTGTTAGAGATCTGAGCTATGTGAATAAAACAACATCTACTGAAGGCAGTGAAGACTACAGAGCATGTAACCGTTGATAAAGAGTAAATCAAACCTGTGGGGAGGATCATAATTAATGATATCTTAATATTTAAATTGCAATCTGTGTCTGAGTTAAACTGGCTCCTGTAGAAAAGATTGCTTTTAAAACTGTTGAAATGTGAAAAAAAAAGAGGTTCTACCTACAAAATGTATGTAATTTATTAATTATATTATTTAATTTATTCCTGCTACTTTAGACTATTGCCTTCTCCCCCACAAAAATCTGCTGAATGGAATGAATTAGGATGGTGCTACATTTCCGTATGTATTTTAAAACAAAATACATTCAAACTTTGTGAATAATATTAAAATTCAAACATGCCAATACTGGTCTATGCCAAGAAACAATTATTTTCTCTGTGAAAAATCTATAATCTGTAGCAAAGCTGCTATTCCGAAAGAATGCAGGCATTTTACACATAAGAAATGACTGAAATTTTCTCTTTACCAGAACATCCAGATCTGCATGGCTTTTTCTCTGACCATTTCTGTGCTTTTTCTAGGAAAATAATTACAGAGTTCCTCCTAGTTTTAGATTTGCCCTTAAACTTGGTAAAATCTGTGTACTAGCATAAAAGCATGTTTGCAATGACCTTCAATATCTTTTAGAGAAAAACTACATTCCATGAATCTCTCTGGGTTTTGTGCCCCTTGAAAATCATGAAGGCCAAAGTTGCTTGTAGTCACTGAATCAGTTCCTAATTTACCTCTTCCAAATTCGGCATTAAATGGACGATACTACTTTGCATAATCCTTGTCTCTCTAATTCCCTTATGGGAATGTCAAATAGAACTATATTATCTCTAATGAAGTGGTTTATATATCCAGTGAATCCCATTTAATCTCTGAAAGCTAAATTGTGCTTGACCTCTGTGATAGCACTCACAGATGGCGGGACAGCGGATGCAAGGACACACAAATCCTTTATTGTTTTTATATTGTCCGTGAAACAGACGTAATTGCAGCCATAATATCAATCCCAGTCCCCACGGGAACACAAGCATCAATTCTGCTTAGCTTGCCTGTGGATGTAAACCACTCCTTAAAATGTCTGGCTCTGTGGCCTGAGCACAAACCAAAACTGGCTTGTGGAAAGGAATATCTGAGTGCCAGTCCAGAGAGTTCAAGGAAGAAATCCCTTGGGGTGAGGGCCATCCTTTTGCTCCATCCAGGTTCTTCCCTTACTGTAAACTGCACAGACTGTATGCCCCAGCTCTAGTTACTGCCCTTATACTCATTTTCCCTGTCTTTATTCACATCTGTCTGACATTTTTAATTACATTGCCCATTTTGGATGGTTTTAAATAAAGAATGCATACGTAGGTGTTTGGAGGTTGCTTTCCAGCCCTTCTAAAGAAAAAGGTGCAAAGAAATAAAAAGTTCTCACTCATGAATGATGACAAGTTTCCAAAAACCTGCTTCTTTCACAAAGAAGCAAAAGAATAAAAAACTCCAACACTTAAATGTTTCATGAAGGAATACATATTTCAGAAAATAAACTTGCTTTAGGGTGACTAAAGCTGTTCATCTGCATTTTGACTTAGACTCTCTACTTTGGTTGAGTTTTATTTTAAAAAGCAACTCATTTCAGAAAAAAGAAAACTGAATTCTGTAGGTAAAGAAATAGAGGAAAAATCAGTGTTGTCAGGTTTTTTTTCTCAGTTTTCTTTCAAGTCAGTGATCTGCTCAAATCTGTCCTATTTTGCAAAGCATTTGGATTTTATGAAAAGTGCATGTTCCTATAAAATAAGTCCGTACCTGAGTGAATAATCACAGAATCACACAATGGTTTGGGCTTGAAGGGGCTTTCAAAGGATTGCCCTGTTTCAAGTGAAGGTCCCTGTTCATGGCCATGTTGAAAATCATGAGGTTCACATAGGCCCACTCCTCAAGCCTGACAAGATTCCTCTGTGTGGCGTGTTTTCCCTCAAGTACATCAGCTGCACAATGCAGTTTTGTGTCATCTGCAAACGTGCTGAGGGTGAACTCAATCCCACTCTCTACTGTCCTTAATGAAGACATTAAACAGCAGTGGTCCCAGCACGGACCCTTGAGTTGCTTCTGCTGTATCTGTCTCTGTGTGTGCATATTCACCTCTGCTTTCATTTTACTTCTCAGTGTTCAATCTACTGCTGCAAATGTCTCCTCTTTTGCTGTGGTCTCTTCCTGAAACAGTCACAAGATTCCCAGATTTCCCCTGGGCCGTGTCCTCATCACCACCCTTTTACGCAAAGCAGCCGACATCTAACATGAGCCTTCATTTTCTGTGTCTGTTTAACTCCTCCTTACCTGCACCGTCTTGTTTGTCTGAAGATGCCATAGAATTCAGACAGCTCTACCGCAGAGATTGTCCTGAATTTTGTATGACTAAATGTAGCAGATAAACCAAGGCTTCAAGGGATATTTTATGTATTTTTGTGTCCCTCACTGACCCTTCCCAAGAACTGACAGCTAATCCTATCTCTACATTGCTTACAACAGCTCCCCATTTAGATGAACATCACTGCATGACATATTGTTACCCTCCCACAAGGGTTAGGGCTCAGAGCAGGTGAAGAAAGAAGAGAAAATGAGGGGGCTGGTTCTGTTCAGGTTGTAGAAGAGATCCCACTCAATCTAAAAGCTATCTAAAAGTATCCCAATAGGGCTTGCAGGGAAAGCAAAGTCAAACCCCTTTCAGAAATGCACAGGGACAAGACAAAAGTCAGTAATCATGAGCTGTGGCAAGGGAAATTCCTGCTGATTTTAGGCCCGGAATAGGTGCTGAGATTTAGGATTTAGAGTCTCTGTCCTTGGAGATTTTCCAAATTGGACTGGACATGTCCTTGGGCAACTTGATACAGCTTTAAGTTGATGATTCTATGATTTACGTCTCTTGAAGGCCCAGAGATGATTCTAGCAGTTGGCTTAGGTAGTGGCAAGGAAAAAGTTTCGACAGTGAATAAGAAGGGATAAGAAGAACCAGACAGAGTGGTGGATGAATTTGAACCCGAAGAGGGAAAGAGTGAGTAAGAGGAGAGTGATTTTTGTGGTCAAAAAACCAACACTCTGCATTTGTCAACAGTTCCCACATCATGCTATTTGAAAAATCACATCTAACTGCAGAGAAGAAACTGGAACATCGCAGCTCTGTGTAATAACTCATGGCAAATGTTTGCTTTTTAAACGGAACACTCACAGTTTCCATTGCCACTCTTTGCCAATAGGACCATAAATTCTCAACCTGACTATAAGATTGCCACTGCTAGATCTCAGAAACAGCTGCTTGTCCAACACAAATCCGCTCTGCAGCTTGCTGTGTACAGGGTTCATGGTGAGACAGCTCATCTGACAAGAAGGTTGAAATTCTTCGGATGCAGCAGAAGAATTTCACACCTAAGGGAGTTCCTCTGAGAGCTAAGTTCCATGGATAGCACACCCACTAGCTTCAGCGATGAACAGTCCATGGGTGAGCTGGCACTGGTGTGTCACTGAGCTTTATAAAGGCCTGAGGTAAAGCCTGAACTGTAAAGAAGTCCAAAGGAAAGAAAAATAAACACCACTCCCCCCCTCAACAACAACAACAAACATGTGGAAAAGTATTTACTTTTCTTTTACTTGGTGAATTTTCTGCCAGTGAGCTGGCTCACTGTAGAATCAGATAAGCATCAGTGCCAGCACAAGGGAGGGAGGAAGACCATATGGCCAGGGATCTGAGAGATAGGAAGGTGGGAGCACAGCATCATCATTTTGTATATGCTTATACTTCTAGAGCACTGCAACATCTTTGCATGAGACCTGCATTCCTGCATCACAGAAAGCTGTGGGTTTATCCTCCCTGAGGCTTTGAGGTAAAAAATCGTATTAATAAATAATACTTGATTTACAAGAAAATACATTCTAGCTGCCAGTCTCAGGCTTAAACTCTGAAACTTCTTCCAGCACCTTTTGATTTCAGCCATCTATAGTTTCACGCTCTAGTCCGATATTCAGAAGAGATACTCAGAAGTAACACCGGATTTTGAAAATATAAGCCTGAGAATTAAAATGGCATTTCATGTATCATTACCAGTAATAAAGACACACAGTTTGGGTACTTAGTGACATCAGTGTCTTCAAATGCACAGATGTACCCAATTAAGTTTTAGTAAACAATTTTGTTGAAGAGAAGTATCCTGAGAAATAGTATCTATTTCCCCTTTTCTATGTTGCATGGTGTCTTCAGGGCAAACAGAAGTCCAAAGCAAAAAAGAAATTGCACTTGTCATTTTAGAGTCAGTACAAATAAGTTTGAGTATACTTAGTAAGCAAATCTATGCTCTCCGTAATGACTTCTCTGCAGAGAACAGCACATTCATGCTCTTAAAGTTCAATGTATTTAAGGTAATAATTTCCTTCTGCCTCCGAAAAGTGTTATTGTTGGCACAGAAAACATGCACATGCTTTCTTGCACAATTTGCTGAGTTGTAATATGCAGGGAAAAGTGTATTAAGGAAATTTGTTTCCAAGACTACAAAGTTGCAGACCTTGAAAATTTAAAAAGCGAGACAGTTCCCTTAACCCCTCTGAGTAGGAGTGAGTCTCTTCAACATTTTTTTTCAGCCAAGAAGAAACGTGGATATCTACCAGATCACCAAAAGTTCCGCACATGAAAAGACATTACATCTCAATTTGGAAAAGGCACAGCAGTGCAAGTCATAGACTACAACAGAACTCCACTGAGGTCACTATAAACCAAGCCATAGATGAGCTTGGAGAGAAGAATTTCAAACCAAGACGAGTAAGAAAAGGTAAATCATGAAGCCAAATTCTCAGGCAAAATGCACAAACAAATTCAAAATGTGAGAGAAAGTCTTCTTACCCCATATACCTTCTTGGCTCCTGCCTTTGCAGCAAACATGGAGAGGATTCCCGTGCCACTTCCAACATCGAGGACAATCTTATCTTTAAAAACATGTTTATTGTGATACATTGAGTTTCTATAGGTTAATGTGCGCACTTCATCTTTTAACATTTCCTGTGATGAAAATAAAAGCATTGTGTCACCATTTGAAGTGCTTACATGCATTCCACGCTGCTGCTGAATGCATTCCCTTGCAATCATTTAAGCATTATTAATACACAACACGAAGGGTTTCTCAGGTACTTTGGGGTGCACACCTCAGAGCAACTGTAAAACCCCAAGCTACTTAGAGCTGAATTATTAAGAAGCAGCATGACGTCCCAAGTATGATTTCATTCTGCTATTCACTCTTGCAGTCGACAACCAGAATGTAATCTAACCACAGCACTGCTTTGGGAATAGACAGAAGCCATACAGAAATCCAAACGTTCCTTTCCACCTAAACCATGCACAGCCCAGAGCCTCAGCAGAGGGACCTTCTGAGGTTCCTCTTTGAACGGAAAAGAAATTGTTCCATAAGCCATTTTAAGACAGCAGGCTTGACAGCCTTGCCCAACGTGAGGCAGAAGTCCATAGCAGAGCTTTGAAATCCTGTATTATAAGGTCCTCCCTCACTGCTCTTCTGTCCCCTCATTTATCTGACCAATTTCTGGAAGGTATTCATGTTCAACCTAGACCTCTAACTCGCCCCTTTAAGCTGTCATTGTTAGGTGCATGCTTGTAATTTCATGGATACCTTGCTTTCTCTTGTATGTATGTCAGTCAAACTGTATCAATACAGAGGACCCAGGTCAAGACCCAGGTGCCATTTTTAAGAGAAGTGTAGACCATTCAACACACACTTTAGTTTTCTGAAAATGCTTCTGTTATGTCTAGAAGGCGGAAGGTTTGCTTATACTACTGCCTAATTTCATAGTTTAAGCAAGTAGACAAGTGAGTTTTTCAATTTCAAGATGAAAAGGATCAGTTCACTGCCCAGCAGTCTGAGGCAATCATGAACTGGACTGTTACACGTTATCAGCTGCTTACTTACCTGTCTTGGCAAGACACTTTGTGTACTCAATAACCTCAGATGAATAAAAGGCTACTTTTATCATCATAAAGCATGGTTTGGTATCAGGCAAAGAGCAGTCCATCACCACTGGAAAGGTGTGAGTGTCTCTCATGGAAACTGTTTCCACACATGTTAAGGACAAGAAGGTGACTGGGAGTGTTCAGCATGGGTTTGGAGATGACTGACCACCTGGTATCTTTCTATGGTGAAATAATGGGTGTTGTGAATGAGGGAAGAGGAGTGGATGTTTTTTATCTTGATTTTTTGCAAGATTTTCAACATCGTTTCCCATAATATCCTCACTGAAAAATGGATGAAGTGTGGACTACATAAATGGTCAGTGCAGTGGACTGAAAACTGACTGAACTGCTGCTCTCAAAATGTTTCAATGAGCAGCACAAAATCCATCTGGAGGCCAGTCACTAGTGGTATCTCTCCAGGAGTCAATACCAGTGCCTTTTGTCCTGTTTTTTCAGGTGGATTCCATCTCTTCCTAGCAGACCTCAATCTTCAAAGAGGGTCCCACAGATACAAAAAAATGAAAACTTGTCATTGACACCAGCTGCACAAGCAATTGTGGACCTGTGGTAACACTTCTCCTCAAGTCCTTGTTTGTGCTGTTAGAATTGAGGCAAAAATCCACCTGGCACACCTGGCTGTTGATCATCATCCTAAGAGCTGACACTTGATATGCTCCAGGTCTCACTGGTGCTTATTGTAGAAGAGCAGCAGGCTCTAAGGGCTGGTCTAAGGGATGAACAAATGTCAGCAGCCTCTCCACAATAACCCAGCTCCAAATGCCTTGGCAGAAGGTTTTGTCAGCAGATGGGGGCCTCTGTACCCTGCAGGTGAGAGCCTTTGGCAGCTATCATTTGTCACTTGCTCCCAGTGCTTCTGCCTGGCTCAGAGGCAACTGGTTCTGGAAGTCTGTTGGACAGAACTTCCTGCTCCTCATCTGCAATGAAAACAGGGACCCTGTTCTGTAGCCAGGGATCTGCAGGCGGATCAAGAGCCTCCCTCCTGTTACTAGAAGTCACAAGTTTCCAGCCTTTACCATCAGAGGAGTCCCCACTTCCAAACCTCCCAAGTGCAGACTCTGACTGCCCCTCCTTTCACTACAATTGGGGTTTTAGGCTCTTGTACCTTCAGGCTCTCAGAGAAGATCCAGTCAGTCTCTTCCTCATAACCCTGATGCTTCAAAGTCTGCCAGCCTGCTCTAGCAGCTCCTTTACTTGTTGACACAGATCCTTTACCAGCGCAAACCTCCGGCAGACAAGGAGGAAACCTCCCATTTCCCAGCCTCAGCAAGAAGCTCCCTGCACTCCCTGAGACGTACATGCCTGTATCTTTCCATCAGGAGATCCATTCGGTTTGAGGTGTCTGCTGTGTCTTCAAAATTTCTCCTAGGTCTCCTTCCTTCCCACTTAATCGTTTCTCTATCTTCTTCCATTCTTGGATTGAATTTCTGAATGCTACACTGGCAACATGTTATTGGCAGATAGAAATCTTACTTTTATGTATACACCCCACAAACAATTACTAGAGTAATGGAAATAGATATTATTTGTTATGCTGTTTGTGAGGAGTGCACGGAGTCATTTCACATTTGGTTTTTTTTGCATCCTGCTCTTAAAGATCCCATTCTCTTGCATCACAAAAACATCAACAGGGCAAAGTATCAGTAACTTCTTTAGAACTCGTCTATAGTCAACTTTTTGATAAGAAATGGTCCATCAAGTATTTCAAATTCTTTCCGGGAGTGCATTCAATGGAAGCAACTTGGCTCAGTGTTCCCATCAATGCAGCCTGTGCATTTAGTAACATGCCAGGAGTCACGAAACTGCTTGGCTTCTCATGTCAGCTGAGGAGTTGCTCTGCTGATGTCTGTGTTCAAACACGCAAGAGAACAAAACCCCCAACCTAGCAATCAGGGAGTGTCCATGGTTGTGGCTGGGCTGGTTTTCAGCCCTCCTCAATGCACTGCATTGATGCACTCATGAAGTTCACCACTGCACAGACAGCTACAATAAGCTCTGCGGAGAGCTCATATGTAAGGATCTAAGTGGGACAGAGGTTTTGAGTACAGGTCTCTAGAGAAGTGGGTGATATTTTTGGCACTTAACCAGATTACACAATTGTCTGAGGAAAGGCAGAGGAATATAATCATGAGCAAGTGGGATACAGACAAGTAAGTAATAAATCAAAGAAATAATAATTATTATTACTATATTGTTAGTTATTTAACAATTGCTGAAACAAAAAGAAGCATTACCTCGTGAATTCCAAAGTGAGCATAGGAATCAAAGTAATAATCCCTGGATGTCATCTCTTCTGGATTGATGAGCTTTGCCATCTTGCCTCGGCCCGGGCAGCTTGGTTGTAATGGAACATGTATGACAGATTGAACTGGTTTTGGAACAACAGTAGGCTGTGGAGGCTGGGATGGGATGGGGCAAACCTAGGAGAACATGGAATATTGTTAAGAGGCATCATTAAAAGAAAATATTTCTCTCTGTGTTTAGCGTAGTGATATTATTGTTAGTGGAATTATTGTAACTATCGAGTAGATAACACATCCAAAGACACCTGGTGTAGCATAAGTGAAATTTAGCCTGCCTTCTGTTCCTGGATCTTTAACGTATTTGACGTCTTTGAAAATTTCCTTAATGGATTTTTCCTTAATGTTTCTCTGCAGATACCTAAATCAGTGCAGAGTAATGGCAAATTATTGGTGTTGGCTGAAGCAGGTTACTGCAAACATTGACACAAGGCAGTAAAGAGCTACGTTTTCTCCATTAGTGTCCTATTCTGTCAAACTGCCACAGCTTCGTGAGAGGCAGGTGGCAATAAACAAATAGTTCCCCTGCAAAGAAGAGCTCATAATCAAAGGATTCCAGACACAGTGTTGCCAACAAGGGCAGGATTCACAATCGATTCTTAATTATCAGGTAAGGTACCTGTCTCTATTGATGAGCTAGGTCTGAGAAGGTTCAGAATATCTGAAACTCCCTGGCCCTATCTGAAAGCCTCTCAGCATGTCCAGAGAGCACTGTAGGGAGCTGTGTGGCATGTGTGGTCCCTTAATGCAGTTCCCTGTTGTTGGGAAATGCAGGAGTTATGTGTTTCTAACACACCATGGCCCCCAGAACTCAATTTTTTGTTGCGTATTGCATCTCCAATACCAACATTCTGACAGATACAGAATGCTCACACTCCCTTGGCTCAGATTGGATACCTGTAGCACATAAGAGAGAAGATAAAATGTTTTTCAAATATGAGGTCAAACAGACCCTGGTCCGGCCCATGTGTGTATCTACATCTTGAATCCTCAACATGAAGCAAAATGCTGAAAACTGAGAAAGACTCAGCAATATGCTACAGCTTCAGCTATGCACTAAATCACCTGCAAATTATGGGTCAACAACTTCATATATGAAGGTCAATCATACTTAAAATATATCGTATCCTCTTGCACCTGTTTGTTTTTTTTTTTTTTTAAGACTCAGTAGTTTCCCAGTGGGGACCAGAGTTGCCTGAGCCTTTCCTTGCTACTTTCACAAAGTTCATGCTGTCTTCTGTAGCTTGGGACTGCGAGATATCAATCCCTTGTACTGTCTCTGAATAGCATCAATTAGCCTAGTTCAGTTTGCTTCAATTTAAAAAAAAAAAGAAAAAATAAAAAAGCCTCCACATTTTCTACCCTTGTTCATTTGAAGATTTATATGTGTCATCTTTTGATGGTTTCTTTGGTCCATCTGTTAAAAAATAAACACAAGTGGTTTATGTTCCTGTAACATTTTTCATCCCCAAAGATACAGAAGTGCTTTATTTATAAGTCTTTCCTATTTCTTGCACTTTTTACTTTATCACCTCACCCTGTTCACCTCACCTAGCTCACCTCCCACACAGAATACACTTGCTCCCAATTGGTGTTTGTATTTCTGTCTGGTCTAGTTTCAAAAATGTCCGTCTGCAGTAATTTCTATTAAGACATTGCTTCATTGCCTGTTCATTGCAAGCAGTAAGACCTTGATAACTCATTCTGTCAAAGTGCTGCTCTTAATATTCAACTCTTTCAAATATAATCCTGCTACTCTTAATTACAAACTTAAGGTTATATCTTAACTTTTTTCTCCATTGGCATGCACCCTATGTAATTTTTGCAGTTACCTTTCTCAGTAGTCCTTTCTGTATTTTTCTGCTTAAACTGTAGGTGTTTGAAATTTTGTTTAAATATAACACGAAATCTGTAAGGACTTACACTTTTCTCCTAAATCTTACCCTCTGCATCATTTTACAAGCAAAATACACAAGTTTATATAAATTACCAAATAAAAAAGTCCCTGAATTCTGTTCCTGTCTTAGGTAAGAAGGTCTCCGGACACAAGATCATGCATCACAGGCAATTGCTCAAAAGCTATGTCATGGAGAAAAGTTATACCAGTTTTTGTAAATTAAACCAGGGGGGTCCTAGCATTTCTGTTTCTGTCAAACTACTAATTTAAATGTGGCTTGCTGTGCAACAGAGAGCATTTCCTACAGGAAAAGAGGCTGGTCCTGAAGGCGAATCTCCTGTCAGGATCTGAGGCGGCACCAATTCTGCTCCTGGCTGCATGGAAGGGTCTAGACAGGGTTATGAGAACAAGGCTTATTCTGACTAAAGATACAGAATGAAATTAAACCCAGCAACTTAGGCTAGGAAAGTTGTCTGAATGAATGTCTCTTCTGTAAAAGAATTAACATGGTTATTTTCTAGTCTGCAACTGAATACTGCTACGGCCAAGGGGTGGCAAGATGACTTTTATTCAGCTACTGAGGCAGCACTGCACCTTTGACTCGCAGTACTTTTCAGATTTATCCAAGCTACCCGAAGACTTACTGCTCTCAACTGTGCATCTACATCTCCACCAGGAAGAACATATCCCACAGAGCAGAAGAAGTAGAAGCCTGTTAGTTCTGCTTCTTAGCTGTCTTGCTTTGTAGCCAAGCAGCCTGTGGTAAAATGTGTTGATGGTGGCTGTGTGACAATGTTAGGCTCTGAATGACCATAAGTCACGCACTGTCCATCCCGTGCTGTGGGTATCCACAGCCTCATGCAGAATAGGCAATAGAAAACTGAATAGAGGTGGTGATCTCAGCCAGCAGCACTCTGTCACAGGGACCTTAGATCAGCTGCTTCATTTCTGTTTCAGGCATACTAACACAACGCGGACCTTCCGAACTAAAATGGTGTAAGTTTTGCAGCATCTGTAATGCCTCCTGCTGAAATTTGTGTGTGTAGCCCCGTAATTCTGGAATTCCAAAACAAGGTCACAATTATAAGAATAATTTTGTCAGTGGGGTTCAGGAAATCCCTCTGTCAATAACTTGCCATAGACTCCATGAACAATTTCAGTCAAGAGTGACTTACGTCCTATGACAACAAATATCTGGGAAAAACAAACACAGTGGACAACTACAGAATAAAGAATTACAATGAAAGCTATTATTTGTATCAGAAACAATGAAGTCTTCAGGTGTACAGCTCCGAGATTGCAAACCAGAAACAACCATGCTTTTAGGGATATGGTAGAACTGCTTTAGGAGAAAACACGCTTTTAAGACAAAAGCTATCAAGGAAAGACAACTTCCTGTATTCTTTCCAGAACTGAAAAGAATCCTTGATGTGATTTACAAGCTTAGCAGATATATATAGCCTACATGAGGAACAACTCATCTTTTGAATAACACCTGAAAAGGCAAAGCATCTGGGCTGGGGGCAAGCCTCACATCAATGTAAAGAATCTGAAAAACTCTGCAGAACCCATGTATTCTGGATTCTGGCCAGCGGCACACAATTCCAGAACACTGGCTTGCTGCTAATGCAGATGAAGTCTGAAAGAATGGAAGCAGCTGCTTCGGAATTCGTTCTTCACTTTGCTAAACATGCAGCCCTCTGTATTTCCATCTCCCATTTGCTACTGAAGGTAGAGGTGGAGGGTCTGAAGGATCTTAGAAGCAATCTTTTCCTATCACTGCTTTGCGACTGATATCCTACTCTTGTGTACATTTTGAACATTTAAATCAAAGGAAATTAGGGAAATGTTTCCTTAATTTTAAAAATTAAATAAAGTTTATTTCCTCTTTCTTTGTGGACAAGGTTGGTACACTGCAGGTGATCAAACGTACTAGCACAGGACTGGTTTCTAGAAAAGCTTTGAATTCTCGCAAAAGACAAGATTCATAACCCTCATTCTTCTCAAAATCCCTCAACTCAACATCCTGATGTAGGCTTCTAAAACATATATAGGCACCTCAGTGACACCTCAGTGTGACTTCGAGATATGTAGGGTCGCCCATGTGCACCAATGGGTACTGTTGAAGTTCTTCTTTGAAAACTGGACCTAATCCAACATGGACTGACAAGGCTGTCTGGGTGTACAACTCCCAAAATACAAAAGAGAACTGGGTATTCAAAAATCATGGGCTATTTTTGAAAATTTGAGCCTTTTAGATAAATCCATCTGTCTACAGAGAGACAAGATGGTGAAATATGCACAATTCATGTTTTAGGAGGTTTGTGACAAAAGCTGTGGTGTGTAGAGTAAAAATAAACTTGAATTTCAATTCTCCTTTCTCGATATTACTATGGAGACACCGGGCTGGAGGTTAAAATTCCAATCCTTGCGATACCGTTGTTCAAGCTGCAGTGTTTTATTCTTGACAAATTCTTAGTTATTTATGGCATTTTTATGACATTGAAGAGGTTAACTGTACCTTCTGCTGGGAAATGCTTAACTTTTCCTTACTAAACTAATTCCGAATGGAATTACAGTTTAAAATTATTCAATTTCAGCATCGTTTTCCTTTTAAACAAAAGGTTTTAACATATCTAAATATTGATTTTACTTATTTTTTGAGCCAGGCAGCTTTCTATGTTACAACTCCTAGAACAGAATATGCCTAACACCATTTTCATTGGTCTGAATTTAATAATCAAGACCTCTAGTGTGCAAGAGATCATCAACTGATATGCAATCCCCATAGCAATTCCAACAATACAGCTTCTTCCTGCCACAGATATAAAAGCATAGGCAAATATAAGAGGTATTTGATATCCTCCTGCCAAAATTTATGCTTCAACAAAAACTTCTTGGCAGTCATCATGCAGGTTAAAACCTCCCTTGACTCCTTTATCTTGGATTGTTTTGAAGTCTTTGTCCAAGGCTTATCTTAAGTGATCTTTGGATAGAGCAAAGAATCTAATCCATTATCAGAGAAGTTTTAACCTGATTTTCTGAGGAAATGAAGCTTCTACAGTTTCGTGCCTATGCCTCCCATTAATAACTTTTGAGCTTGTCCAAGCCAGTCTGATTTGACAGGAGAAATATCAAACACAATTATATTTCGGTACATTTCTTGAAAACCAGAAATTAGGCAGAAGGACAATTGATTGGATGATCCACTAGAAGTGAAGCAGCTAGATTTCAGTTGTCGTGCTTTTTACCTGCTGTAGGTTCATTAAGCCACCTGGCTTTTGTTACACGTGTGATGTGCAGCCTTCAGTCTAACCATACTGGATGATAAGTAGTGAAGGTGTCGGAAGAAGACCAGGCATCGCTCAGAACTAAACTAGGATCTGGGGGCATAAAGAGCACATACTTGCAGGAAACAAGGCTTTGTTAGCTCCTCTACACATGGGAAAACCTTTCCATGCTAAGGACGGGAAGTTCACAAGGGATTCAAAATGGCAGGAAATCAAGGAGTTCCAACATTAAACTGCAGACAGATGTAACTGTTTGGGAACAAGGATATTATACATGCCTGTATTAGGTACAGGCTTTCAGGAACTAGGACCTTCGAAGACCAGTAAAGAACATTTGCTTAGTGGAAGCTTTATGTTGTCTCAAAATCAGGATGAAATTGCCAATTCTTCAGCAGCTATAAATCTACTTTCTGCTTGATGAAAATCAGGCTCAGTCTCTTTTAAGTCACACATAAGTATGAGTTGAATGCAAATGCAAATCCATCTAAACTCTAAGACTGAATCTAGTCAGACAGACTCTGTAAGAAAATCGGGAGAGAGAACCGATTCTTAAAATTGCTTGCTTTGAGGCTACCCCTTGTACAGCCACTTCAAAGTGGCTGCTCTGAACTTTCTACATGGATTGTTTGAAATGCCAGATCAACCCGTCATAGACAAACCTGTCCATTTGTTATCAGCAGGAAATTCACTGTCCTTTATACAGACAAGCATAACTTGTATTACAACTGTGACATCATATCCCTAAGTAATGGTGATAGCAAAAATATTGTGAAAACACTGATGCATGTTCTGAATTTAGACTAAAGCCTCTGCCCAGAACAACCGAGACTGATCAGTCACACAAGGAATTAGATTACACCTTAGATGTCCAAATCCCCAAAAAGTCAAAGTAAAAGATGCAAGCTGGTCTTCAGTATGATAAAGGTGTGGCTGGCATACTCAGGCTGCAGCAGAAATAACACCGAGTAGAAAAAGGAATGTAAAAATCACAACGGTTCGCAAAGTTGTTACTTACTGTGCAGAAGCTAAAAAGAAATTTAGATATGAAAATGCAAGATAGATGCTGTGATACCTTTATGGATCTGACCCAGGGTACTTCACACTGCCGAGATTTTTAATGGGTACTGTCTGTTGGGTAAAAGCCAGAATTTTCTTCCTGACAGGTCACAAAACAAGCAATCAAATTTCCAGTTTCCAATATTCCTGGGTATACAGGAATACTTCTTCTCCCTAATAGAGGTTAAGCACTGAAACAAACGCTTACGGGGTCTGTGGGGTCTCCAACTGTGTAGATTGCAGAACTCAGCTGGAGAATATCCCTTACCGGCCTTTAAAGCTATCTTTTATCTGAGCAGGGTGCTGGACTAGATGGCCTCCAGAGGTCCTTTCCACACATATTGTTCCAAGATATTAAGACATAGACAGTTATATTTGCTCTATGCAGGAGATACAGGTGGCAAGGTTTATAAGCCTGAGCCTAGTGCAAATTATGAGGTAGGTTAAAAATTTGGGTTAATAGAGTTGTAGGCACAATAAGAACAGAACCTGCTTTCATGAGATTAAAGAATGCACACTGTAAGAAGATGAGGACATGTCACTCAGGAATTAAAACCTTCTAAAGCTACATGTAATGGAACAGAACTGAGATGATAGGAAATGAGTTGACAAAACTTAAGGACAGGAATGATATTAAGTATCTGTATTATTTATAAATGTGTGAGCAGTTTCTAGATCGTTCTGTGTGCCAGTGCATGTAATTAAAATGCTCTTTATCCAATCTGCTCTCACGACTGCTTAGGGCACAGTGCCACTGGGAAAAAAAATAGCGACAAGTTACAGATGTTGACATTTAATTGAACTTGTGTTACTTTTCATAAAGATGGAGATTTTGCAATGCATGTAGAGTAGAATGTCCCATGTAGGACATGAGAAGTTCTAGTTCAGCACGGAACAAAAGGAAAATATGAGAGAAATATATAAGTATGAACTGAAATTTATTCTTTGCGAAGCACCTTATGGAAGGATAGTAAAGCATTACTTTAAAAATGCTGAGAGGCGCCTTTCTTTAGGAGAAGGATGCATTTTGATTATCTTTGGCATCTGATAGATATAATGTCTATTATTATTTTAGATTTAGTATCACAGCAACACTTCCTTGGTTTGCGAGATCCCTGACACAAGAAACAGCTGGAGAAATGCCTTGTGTTTTCACCTGTACTCTGTGGTGTTGAGCAGATGGTCTGTCAGTAGACTCTGTTGCCCATCTGTTTGTTTGGAGCCCCTTGAGCCTCATTAGGAGTGAGGTAAGTTGCGCAGTGAGGAGGTTCTGCTGGCTGAAGCCTCAGACCCACTTCTATCACAGCCAGGGTTTCACAGCTTCAGCTCAGAGGGGGATCGTGTTTTAGAAGCGTTGTCCTCTGGTGGATAATACCAAAAGTGAACTACACTTGGCAGATGGCTAAATTCATTCTTCTTTTCATAGGGTAGAGACTAATCTAACTGCTATCAATAATCTGGAAACGGATCTTCATGTATAACCATGCTGTTCCCTCCACATACGCAGCATATGGATTTGTTGTAGTTTAATGGTCTCTGCCACATAAGTCAAGAATCTGAAAGCTGAAGAATTAAATAAAGGAGAACTATAGATAAATAAAGAAAGCTGTGATGATCTGTGGCTAAATGTCCTGTGGTTTTCTTTCTATGTTTCACCGTAATCACGAACGGAAGAGGTGGATATATTCAAGCATACCAGTTATTTTGACACAAGATTGATACCCTTAAGTAAATCTGAAGGCTGAGAAATACAGGCTAGGCCATCAGGGCTAGGTGTTTCTGAGAGACATTGCAGACTTCTCAGCTTTTTCCTGACTCAGTACCGGATATCAGGACTACTAGGAAAAGCATGCTTTCTAACGGAGCTCTTTTGAATATAGTGCCTTGCTAAGATGTATGAGCTTTTTTGTTGGTTTATGTTAGAGCAGCCTTTCTCCTCCTTTCCAGAATCCAGTCTGAAAAGTTGCCTCTGGTGTGTGGACCACAGAGCAGCACAGCAGCAGCTTCACAAAGCCAGTGTCTCTTGCAGGTTGAAGCTTCTGGACTGACACAGATTTACAGCTATGTCTGACATGGTAACACTGCAACTCCCCGCTTTCTGCTGCAGCATCCTGACCCTTTTCAAGGATTCATGAAAGGCAAATAAAACCAAAAGATTAAAAAAAAAATCCTTCCCACCTTCCTGTCATTTTAAGCCTCTCCTTTTCTAACTAAAGAAGATGAGAATTTCATTTCATTTCATTTCATTTCATTCTTTATTCATTTGGTAGAAGCTGACTTGGTAGTGAAAAATAGGAAGGTGCCTTAATGCATGGTCCCCAGCCTATCAATGTTGACCGTGTGAAGTTCTGATATCATCATGGGAATTTAAAATTTAGAACTGAGGTCAACTGAGAGAGTTAAGAGGTGTCCTGACAACCATATGTTACATAATTGGTATCACTTCTATCAAAATTTGAAGTGCACCTAATACCTAAAATAGCCAATAAAGGCCAGGGAGCACTTAAACTGACTGATCACCATGGAATACTTTTCCTTTTCCACCCAATTATCCAGAAAAAACAAGCAGTAGGTACAAACTTTGTTGCATGTTCTCCTGCCACAGATTTTCCTTCTGAGATGTCTGGGTTTCGGGAGTTTTGACAGATCTCTTGCCTCTAAAGTGCTACATCCAAAACTCTCTAGAACAAAAGAAATCAAGATGCACAGATATAAGAAGGAGAAAGAGCCTGTTGTTCTGACAGAACTATTAGAGACTTAGTTTTTGTGGTTGTTCAGGTGGAAGGTTTGAGGTATGACTACTGCCTGTCTATTGTTGAAACTGGAAAGAGGAAAAGCTGATAACACAATTCTCCATTTGAATTAGGCTACAGCCTCTGGGAAATAGAGAGCTTTTCCAAGTTTAATGTAATTTTATTTCTGATTTGCCTTTCAGGGAGTTACACAAGGGAAAGAAATATCTCTGCATTAATAAAATGCATCAGGTCTTCCAGATGATTTTAAAATATCGGTCCCAAACTAAAAGAATCTAAAAATAAACCGTATCAATTTCATTCCTGGGCATTCATTGCAGAGTCACCTCTATATTTGGTAGTGATAATTGTTACTATTATATGCTTACTAATTGCACTGATACTGATATTTAATGTCCCACCTAGCCTGACTCGGCACGCACTTCAATGCCACCAACAAGTAACACACAGCTGTGGGGTGCTGCTTAGGAACTCATCTCCCCCTACCATTCCCAAGATCCATTCAGGTTTGGCATGGCAAAGCGAGAAGGTTGCAAAAGTGCCATACTGCTCCAACAGCACTGGCTTAAACCAACAGTTGTGAAGTCTTTCCCTTCCCCTTGCATTCTGCAACACAAGTAGTCCAATTGCACCAGCCTTGCCTCATTTTTTCAGACAGGATGGAAACGCACTCAGTTTTATGTGTGGCTGATTGGAGTCTCCAAGCCCTGTGAATCCAGCACCGGTTCTAGGGCGGCTGGGTACGGTGAGGGAGTAGCTGGAATAAGGGTAAGTGGCTCTTCTTGTGTGCACACGAACAAAGTTCGAGGTTGCTGGTGAGTCATGTTCCCTGCTGCCTGGGTAGATTTGGCACTATGCAATCACACAGAATGAAGAAATCATTCCATGCTATGTTTCCCTGGGAGTAGCTCAAAGCCTATATCGTTATTTAGCGAGTCACGACTCAGCTCCTTTTCCTCCTGTAATGTGGGGCTCAGTCCATGAGGAGCCAGTTTTCTAGGGCTGCCTTTGCACAAACTTGGACTAGCTGGAAGGAGGATACGGGATTCTCATTGCTCTGTCCTTGTCAGCTCCTTCCTTCTTCATGCAACAGAGAGGACTCATCAGTGTTGCCTTAACACTTCTTTTCTACAGTATAACTCACAGTGTAAATTGACTTAAAGGCTGCCCTTGCATTTCTCTGCAGAGTCCAACGTTCAGTGTGCAGGGCTCTTACAGATAAAGGCTCCATAATGTGTGTTGGGTCACCCAGGTAGGCTGATGAAATTCCACATGAATTCTGAATTACGGACAATTTATCATCATGGCTATGAAACCATGAATGGTGCATAAGGATCTATAGTCAGAGCACTAGGGGCCTGTTAACAGATGGTAATTAGTTCTATTTTAAGGATGGCTAGGCAAGTCAGCTCTTTTTGTGACAAGAAAAAAAATAAGGACAAGGTCATCTTCTGAGGCATGAAACCCTAGCAGTTGTTTTCACTTTGTGATCAGCTACAACCCAGGGAAGACATGCTCCCGTTATCTGGAAGCAGTACATAGAAATGTAAATGTGACTGAAGGTTTTTATTGATTTTCAAGTGAAGAGAGATATTCATGTGCCAGATTACTTTAAAACGCCTCGCATCACAAGGCACAGCTTGTTGTAGAAATAGCAACAGAAGTTATAGAAGCCTGAACTGAAAATATCAAAGTTGAATGCAGTGAAGAGGAAGAGTTTGTTGCAGATCATTGCATAAAGAGTTATGAAGATACAAAGCCAGGGAAGTGTGAACTTTCCATTGTGGTTTTCTTATTGGTTTTTACTATCTTTGCTGCTGCAAAAGTGCCTCCCTCTCTGAACGGGCAAGGAAATGGAAATGAATGGAAAGGAAACAAAAAGGACTGGGTACTTTCAAGCTACTTTACATCACCCTGGCAAGTGCATGAAAATCTGTTGAGGAAAGGTCAGGGGGAGTTAGAGCCTCCATTATCAATGCTCACAGTACCTTTCTTGTAGGAAAAGTAGCTGTATTACTGAATGGCCTCTTCCCCTCCCCAGCCTCATCTGGACTGACTCTCTAGTGACAAAGAACAAGAACCAGAAAGTGCTAATCAACTATAAAACCAGTTATTTTTAGGCCTTTTCTCAGTATCAGGCAGTAAGCTGAACTTCACATGAAAAAGTAGAGCTCCGCTATTTTTAGAGGCTAATTATTAACAAAAATAACCAGAGTATTCTATCTGTACAAATTATTTTCTTAAATTAGCAGAAAATTTAATGGAAGCTCTCCTCTCCTTAGCAAATTTCTAACGCACTGATCTCTGAAAGTCACTTTGCAGCTGATATACCAGTCTTCTCTTCCCCTCTCACTGAGTTTCAGCTGTTTCACAACAGCTCTATAGGAAGTTCTTCAGGAAGACATTATATTCTGTAGGCTTCGCTGAGCCTTAGTACGGAGGAGGAAAAATATCCCATTGACCACCTACTCTATGTCCTAGCCAAGCTTTTGATCTACACTCAACATAGTTTCAGATGCACTTCAGCTCTAGAGGAGGTCTCTGCCTAAGAAGTGTCCAGGTTTTTTACTTCTTACCCTCTGGAGGATAAGTGAGGACAGAAAGAAGAAGAAGACTGAGAAATGGCAGTTCCTGAGTTGAAGTGCCAGAGAAAATCAGCACAGTGACTTACAGTTCAGTGCTGCTTCAGAACTACCAGCAGACGGGCACCAATACTGAATAGAAGTCCCATGTTTGGCACTTTCATTTGTCAATTGGCAAAAAACAACATTTCCCTGCACAGAGCAATGACACCCTGCCACTTCCTTTGGAGCTGGAGCTCACTGGATCTTAATACGGTACAGCACAGACTTTCTCTTCATCACCTGGCAGTTTTTTTGTCCTCTGTGTTGGTGTTAAGTCCATCTCACTGTGTGACCTTGAAGGAATCAGCCATTTCTTAGTGTGTGTTATCAGAATTTTGCATCCTTTTGTGACAGATGAAACCCCCAGAGGTGGAATGTGACTCTCTGAACCAACACTTACGATGGAAGATGGCTCACTGAAGATGGGCAAGGATGAAGCGCCCGTGAAACTCAGGGAATAATGCAGCTGCCCACACCTGTTGCAAAGAAGCTGATTTTGAGTGAATCAGCTGGTAGTTTAAATGTTTCTCCCTGAGTTCACTGAAAGAACATGAACACCTCCCTGAGTCAGCCACACTTGCACGGGGGTCTGGGATTACATGACCCGGCAGAAAGTATAAAAGTTAAAAAACTAACAGAATAATTTCAGTGAGAGCAGCGGGGTTGACCTGCCTTCAACTCACATCATCCTGCTCAGTAACTGGGGACGCCCAGTGTTATGACTGTGAATATATTACAAAAACACATTTGTATTATGATTTAACTGCAACTGCAGTTCTTATATTTTTCTAAGTTAAACTTTTGTTTATGTTCTATTTTCAGTGTATTTTGTATTCCTCTGCTAAATCAGAAATCCCATGTAATGTCAACTGTCTTCAAAAGAGACATTAATAAGACATTTGATACTTAATGTTACATCTTCTGTGCAGGAATTTCTTGAAGAAACTGATCAAAAGCATATTGAACTCTGATGCCTGTTGGCAATTACTATTTTCGTTTGTAGTCATTAGAATACAATTCTTGTGATGACATTCAAAGCTTTATATTTTTTTATCAGATGTGAAGAGTCCAACTGTAGTTAGATCACTGGAGAGAAAACTGACAGAAAGCCATTTTAGCTTGTGCTCAGGATCCCCAGCTGCTAAAACTAAGTCAGTAGCTTTTTGGCCTCACAAACATGGCTAAGTCTATGGAAGGAGGAAAATTCTGACTCTGTTCTCTCTCAGGCACCTGAAGTTCAGGAAGGCACTTCTCCTTGAGGTTTACGATGGAGAGTGCATCTTCTCTTCTCCCTCCAGGAGTGAGACTGTATGAACTTTATGCTGACAGCTTTCAGGTTAGTTAAAATATTACAAACAACCTATCCTGAGCCATCTCCATTGCTATTCACCAAGGGGCTGTCTCCATCCTGGCTTTTGCTGCTATAATTTGCCTTCCCTTTCTTGTTGCGGCCATTTTCATAAAGGATTGGCAACACTTTCCCTTTGTGTCTCAGCACTTCTCTTGATGCTGATTCATAAGGCAGCATATGTTATTTTGAGATGAGAGTGGGTACGTGCTTGGCTAAGACAGCATGGAAATCCTTGCCCGACTTATGGACACAAAGCACAATGCTTTGTCCACAAAACACAACCTGTGCCTGTCCCGACAGTTGTCAGTGCCTCTTTTGCAACAAGCAAATGCTGCTTGCACTGCACAGCGTCAGCTGGAGCCGAATCCTTCCTGCACGTCTCAGGCATGCAAGGACAGTCTGCATCCTGCTCCCCATTTCTGCAGTGGCCACGTGCCCTTTCATGCTTTTCTGTTGACATCCTTCCTGGGTTCTGATTGTTTCTTGTTGTGTGAAAAGATCTGGCTCTGCCGAGAGCCTCCACAGGAGCAGCTGGGTAACGAGACGTCCTTGCCATGCATGAGTGGTTCATCCTTCCCTTTACTTAGGCAGTAATAGAGAGGCAATACAGATGATTGGTGTAGAATCACTACAGACTGGAGAAGTGGCTCCACTTAGGAAAGCTGTAGAGCAAAAAGGAAATTACTAGCAACAACAAGAGCAGAAAATGTAACTGAAGTAGAAAGATCTGTATAACTGGGCTTCTGTTCAAATTAGCCTTGCATTGATGCTGTGTAAATAGGTTGATCAGTGTGAAGACTGATGTTTTCTGATCAAAGTGTTTCCGACCTGTGAATTCCACTGATTCATGCGACTTTTCTTAACCTGAAAAGCTCAGAGAGTGAATCTCAGCCTTAGAAATGCTTTTACTATTCACAGTTGTGAAGAAACCTTGAAAAGACTGAGTAAAAGTTTCTGGGTACAGAAAGGCCTATAAAAGTAACACATTGACGCAGATTCAGTGTCTTTTTTTAGCCAGTCTTATCACCTTTCCACATATAAGGTTGGCATTATTGTTCTTTAGCCACGGTATGGGCACAGCATGATGTACAGCAATGCAAAATGCTTTGTTGCACCAACCCTGTGTTCCGATGGCAGAACAGACCTTCAGTTTTTCTTGCCTTTTGATGTGCTGTTGTACTGCCCTAAAAACCCCTAAAACTAAAAACAAAATAAAAGCCAAAAAAAAGCTGTGAATTTCTTAAGATAACCTGGAGTTAAAGGAGAAGACCGAAAGTTTCACTTGCTGGTTATTTGAACATTAACATGATCTCAGAAACTGGAAGAAAAAGAACAGAGAAATAACAGAGATAAAAATAGTGTTTCAATTCAAGGTGATTCAAGGTTTTATTGACATGGATTGCTTTTTTTTTTTTTCCCTTTTTGGAACATATCAAGCTTCATGGGATCCTGTTTCTTTAAATATTTCTTCTCTTCATGGAATGACTGGCAGCTGAGTGGGGTAGAGGAGGAGAAGAAGCATCAGCTCTCACTTCTGAACTGGCTGCACATTCAGAATTAATAGGGAGGGAGAGCTTTCTGACAATGAGAAGATTTTGAAAATGCGAAAAACACAGACAAAAAATCGGATTTTTCATAGACATATAAATCAGGGGAGTATGCTCTCAGTACTGTCATACAAATCAAAAACCACTGTGTTTGGTCCGTTAATATAACTGAAGTTTGGCCGCCAAACCACCCTAGGCTCTGTCTAGGATCAATAGAAAGAAAAAGGTTTCTGTAAAGTATGGCTTGAGATGGGCAGAGTTGCCCTTCAGAGGTGTTTGTCTCAGCTGCTCAGACAGGACAAGCAGGCCAGCAGCTCAGATACCTTATTAAAGCATTTGAATTTACGTGAGCTGATTCCAGATCCTAGCTGATCCATTCAAAGTAAAATCATAACAACAGAAAATAATAAAGATTTGTTGATTCAGTGATGGAGAACATTAGGACTCTATCCAATGAGTTGTGCGTATTTCTTAAGATACCATGGAAACCAAATTACTGTCATCAAGAAGACTCCCCCAAAAAGGCTTGTAAAAATGTTTGGGGTGGTTTTTTGTTTTGGTCTGGGTTTTTTTAGTGGTTTGTTTTTCCTTTTTTTTGAGCCACCGAATCCCTGGAGATAAAATCATTCAGCACCACATTAAAAAAATGTGCTTATTTTTCTCCTTTTACAGACAACACAGCAATTTTCTGCAGAACTCTGAAGCATGTTGCAAGTCAGAGGAATGCAATGTTCTGCCGCCAGCAGCAAGACACACAAACTGTATCCCTCAAACAATAATGTCTCTTTTGAAGACCATACCATGGAGAAAGACCTGAATGGTTAAAAGCTGAAGGAAGAACAATGGAAACTGAAACAGCATCTCCCCAAACTCCTTAAGAAATCCCAAATAAATAATACTATCTTTATTTAACCGAGGATTTCTCACTAAAACCAGATGCTTAAGAAGAATTTTGATTTTAAATTGATGTCAGAGATAGGAAAGTCATATCCAGCAGACAAAAAACTAAAACTAATGCAAAGTGAAAAAAGCTAAATATAGAATTGTTGCCTAGCACATTAAGTTAATTGACTTGACTTCCTTTGTTCTGTACAGTCTGTGCAATCCAGTGACTTTAATAAATTATTGGCCCTTTTCATTTTTTTGAGACCTCAGTTCATCAGGTGTAAAAACACCACAGTGAATAAAAATGTGAACATACTCAGCATTTCACAGGATTGAACTCTTGAGAAAAAAACAGAGACTGTGCTCCTTTGTTATAGATTCCTAAATTTACCAGATTTTAAAATATCATCAAAGGAAAGAAGACAAATGTGATGTGTGAAATAGACATATAAAGCACTTAGATTTCCAATTTTATTTATATGTTGTGTTTGATTTCACAGAATCCCAGAGCAGTTGAGGTTGGAAGGGACCTCTGGAGGTATTCTGGTCCAACCCCTATTTTCAAGCAGTACCACCTCAGGCCAGTTGCCTACGTGTATCCAGATGGCTTTTGATTATCTCCAAGGAGAGAGACTGCACAGTCAGCCCGGGCAATCTGTGCCAGTGCTCAGTCACCCTTGCAGTAAAACAGTATTTCCTGGTTTTCAGGAGGAATGTCCTGTGTTTCAGTTTGTGCCCATTGCCTATGATCCTGTCACAGGACACCACAGAACTGAGCCTGGGTCCATTGTAGCATCATGGGATGGCTGACAAGGTTCATCATGGGATGGCTGACAAGGTTTATCATGGGATGGCTGACAAGGTTTATCATGGGATGGGTTACAAGGACCTTTATCATCTTGTCCACTCCACTCTGCCGTGGGCAGTGACACCTTCCACTAGACCAGGCTGCTCAGAGTCCCATCCATGCACCTGCACAATCACCAGCACACTTTAAGCTGGAATAGCCAGTGACTTGGGAGGCCTGGGGTCCAGGCAGGGCTCTCTGGGCAAAGGGTCTGTCCTGGTACGTGCAGGGGGACTTGAGAATGTGAAGCACCTCAGGGACAAGTGTGCGATTGCTGCGTATTTGCAACAAGCACCAAGCTGGACCAGCTGGCAAAAGGGGGACCCTGTGGGGCAGGCAAGGGAGCCCAGGACCCAGGTGGGGACCTGTATGAGCTATGAGATGTGTAGATGTTACAGAATTTAAGAAAACAAGACTAATTATATTTAATTGCTGAATCAAAGGAGTGAATGCTTGGAAGTGATCTAAACTGAAACAGAAAAAAATATTTTAAAATGCTCCCTTTCTGCATATTCCTAACAGCTCAACAAGTTAGCTGAATTTAAACTCACTTCAGCTTGGCTGGTGCTATATCTAAAATATGAGGTTGGTTTTGAAATTTAAATGGAAGGATGCATCTTCCCGTGATTCTCCACAACTAAACTGAATTTTGTTACAGCACCCATACAGAGGAACACAGTGAATGCAACAGATGTAAAGAAATATAAAGCTAGGACTTTTCTATGAAACTGCCTTTTTAAGCACAGAGTTCCTCTATCAACAGATAAATGTATATGCATACATATATATATATATATACACAAACACTTGATGTGGTATAAGATTCTAACCAGGATTTTATCATTTTACAGTGTATGAGCCCACATAGGTATAGTTGAGTCTTTGATGCAGTTTTAATAAGACTAACATGGGTGCACAAAGAAATGAAAGTCATGGCACCATATCCAGTTTGAATTTTATGTAAATATAAAACATTGCATGTATATGTATGCACACACATATACCTGGTAAAGAATTTTGTAAGCAAGCATATCAATGTGTCTTTAAGGAACTGTGTGGCTGAAATCACAAATAATCACAATGTTAAGGCTGTTATTGAATTATTAAATAGCATAGTCCTGCTCACTCTGAATTAGGGTTGTGTACCACACTTGCATTTCAGTTCTAAGATGATGAGTAGAGTAACTTTTTTGATTTGGAATAGTGTCAGAGAAGAAACTGTTGTGTGACTGAGTATCTTATGGTAATTAATTGATTATCAGACTCTGGAACTACACTGGGTATCAATATTTTTTTTTAATGGGGATGGTATTTTATAACCATGTTGAAGCAGCTAATTGAATTTAAATCTGAAGTTTCAAACACCCATGTAAAGGACAGCTTCTCATAAGTCTTCCTCCTGGTTTCAGCTGGGACAGAGTTCATTTTCTTAGTAGCTGGCACAGTGCTGTGTTTTGGATTTAGTAGGAGAACAGTTTTGTTGACACACTGATGTTTTGGTTGTTGCTGAGCAGTGCTTGCTCTAAGCCAAGGACTTCTCAGTGTCTCATGCTCTGTCAGTGAGCAGGTGCACAAGAAGCTGGGAGGAAGCATGGGCAGGACAGCTGATCCCAACTGGCTGAAGAGATATTCCACTGAACATCATGCTCAGTGAATAAACTGGGGTGAGATGGCTGGGAGCCGCTGATTGCTGCTCAGGGATGGGCTGGGCATCAGGCCGTGGTGGGAAACTATATTGTGCATCGCTTTTTTGTCTCTCCCTCTCCATTTTATTAAAATTATTATTATTATCAGCAGTAGTAGTGGTATTAATAGCACTGCTGTTATTACTGTATTATACATTCTTTCAATTATTAAACTCTTCTTAGCTTATGAGTTTGACTTATTTTTTTTTTTCTCCTGATTCTCCTCCCCATCTCCCTGGGGAAGAAAGGGAGTGAAGAAGCAGCTGTGTGGTACTTAGTTGCCAGCTGGGGTTAAACCATGACAGGCTGTTTAGTAATGGACAAAGAAATATTAATCTTTCTGCAGACTACAAGGGCAATCGTGTGTAGTTCTGAGACCAGTCCCCATTTATAGCAAGGACAACATATATGTTCTTAACCACCCTGCAAATTCAGCCTAATGAACTACACTTGCTCACATTTGGCCATTAAATGTTACTTGGCGTTAGTTTGCCTAGCGTGAGAAATTTCATTGGAAGAGACTGAGATTAATAACCTGTCAATTCCAGGCTTGGTAATACATTTTTTCCCAGGAGGGCCGTGAATGCCACAATTGACTTCAATGTGTTTTCAGCAGATATTTAAGAAAATGGATATGCATCTGACACTCAGAACACAGGTAGTACCTCTAGTTTCAGCAGAATTACTCTTGCTCCATATTATACAAGGTAGATGAGGAGTGTTTTTAAATACCCTGCTGGTACGGACATGATTCTACAATAAATAATCATGCTGAGTGCTACTGACACACATGAGCAAACCAGTGTGTTCAGTATTTCTTGCATTATTAATCAAACATTTACTGAAATGTTCAAAGATCTTCAGTGGTTTATGTTAACTACAGAAGATTCTGAGCCACACCTGTAAAAAAGATATCTACATAGCGTATTTCACAAGCAGCAATTGATAGTCGTGTTGATACAAATCAGGCTTTTGTAGCTTTGTGTTAACGATCAAATAAGCTTCTGGTATCTTACACCCATCATTTAAACACAGTTAAGAAAGGGATACAAAAAGTATGCTCCTAACATTTTTATACAATCACAAAACAGAATGATGAAAACTCTATTCTTGAGCAAAACCACCAGTGATTCATCCTTTCAAATACTATTTTATATATAGATGTGAGCTGGTTTTGAATCTATATAAATCAAAAAATAATTCTGCTGAAACTGATGGATTTACATGAGGGTAAACCTGTCTTGAGCTTACGATGCCTTTGTTTCCTGGCAGGCAGGGTTAGAATACTCAGTTTTACCAGGTGGAGATAGGTCTTGCAAACATAAATACTTTTGCCTTCCCTTTTACAAAGCAACAAAGACATAATTTATGAGCACTAAGGAGCATTATCGGTCTTCTGTTGAGAAAGGAACAGACCTAAAACCATAGGAAGAT
Organism: Mohoua ochrocephala; assembly: GCA_013398855.1. Classification (NCBI taxonomy): domain Eukaryota; kingdom Metazoa; phylum Chordata; class Aves; order Passeriformes; family Acanthizidae; genus Mohoua; species Mohoua ochrocephala. The sequence continues at coordinate 525,961 of VZTA01016864.1, forward strand.
AGCACACAGAGTTTTTTCTTCAATAAAACAGTGGTATTGAGGCTATGAGAACAGTTTCACATTTTCATGAAAATCTCACAGTAATAAGTGCAAGTACCTTCTTTACTTAAAATCCTTATTTATCTTTGCCTCCCATTAAGTTTATCTGACTAAAAAGAATTCTCTTAGAAAAGCAGGACAGAAATTGAATGGTAAACATGGAGAAAACAGAAATATAAACCCATTGACCTAGTTTTACAATTTTTAGGCAAACCTTCATTAAACAGTCTACACACTGTCACGGTGCTAGTATTATTATTCATTAAAGTATGTTTGAAAAATCTAAGAAATGTGAGATGGAGTTTGGCACTGGAGGCTTGAATTAATCTCTTGGTACTGAATAAGAAATTCAGATAGGTAGCAGGACACATGCTTTGAACAGCCTTGGAAATTGCAATCAGCTTTTGGATTTAATAGAATATAAAGATTCAGCAATTTAGATATTAATAAAAGGGTAATGTAGTTGAAACAGCAAGCTAGGAAAATGATTTTTTCAGTAATATGTGAAGTTCAGCAATGACAATGTGCCTGTGAGGTGAGATGAGGTGAGCTGGAGCTGAGCTGCTGCTTAGAATCCTGACATGGAGACGAGTGAGGAATATTGCGTGTTGTCCTGGCTCTACTCATTGGAGTGGAGACTGGGGTGGGTTTCAGGTGCGTGTGCAAAGGTGCAAGAGTTGCTGAAAAGTTTCCACTGGCAGAGTCTCTCTCACAGTATTGTAAATCCCTTATTTGGGAGATTAACAATTGGTTAACCATTCGTGAGACAATGCTGATAAAGGTAAATTTTAATGGAGAATTTCAAGGAAGCTTTAAAATACATACCTAGATAACTAATTAAAGAGAGTCTTGTTTTTTTCTATGTTTTGTTCTTTCTTTGTTCATGATTGGTGGGGGTGAATCACAGGCCTAGAACTACATACTGTCTCTTCTTATTTCATAACTGACTAATCTGTCAAAAAGCAGTGAATGTTGGGCTTATTCTCTTTGACAGAGAAATTGAAATTTGCATTAGACCTTACCAGCTGTTGCACACCCCCCTATTATTTCCTTATTGACAGGCTGTAAAAGGGTAAATTGATTCACTCCTCTGAAGGCCTGCTGCTACCTCTGCCTACAGCTCCTTGATTCCTGACATTTGTTAAAACTGACAATGGAACAATGATTTGCAAGTACACGGGCACCAAAAGGGGAGGCTAAGGCAAATGTGGGCCTGTGGCTAAATGGAGCAGGGCCCCTGGTGACAAGGGATGTGGAAAAGGCCAAGGTACTCAGTGCTTTCTTCACCTTGGCCTTTACTGATAAGAACAGTCTTCAAGGAGTCACAGAGTGATTCTGTGACTTTTTGATAATGAATTTAAGTAAGTATTTCTACTATTCCTGTGTTTCTCTGTATTTTGATTGTACTTACCCATCCCTCCCTCCCTCCCTCCCTCCCTCGCCCATCTGGCACCAGGAAAAGCAGATGGGAGAGGTGGCCGTGGCGGAGTGCGCCGGTCCCGCNTCCTTCCTTCCTTCCTTCCTTCCTTCCTTCCCTGTCCACCCACTTTCCTGACTGCCTTTCGTCCCTCTTGCCTTTTCTTTTCCAACTTCACAAAATAATTTCATTACATACTTTGACCTCCAGTAAATTTGCAAACCATTCTGCTACATGGCTAAATATAGTACTATATAAACACAGTATTTTCCAGAACAGGGCTTTTACTTGAGGGTAACTTTACATTTGCCACTTCTAATCCAAATAATCTAAGAGATCATCAAACTTACACAGAGCTGAAAAGGATTCAGCTGAAATTTTACACTGCAATACACTTTCCCGCACAATAAAATATGTCTCCTTTCTTTGTCTTCTCTGCCCAGTAACTGTTTTATATTTCAGTTTTATTATTTTGCATCCTTGGTCTGCTTCAGGCTTGCAGAGGGTCTGTGGGCTTTTACCAAAGCCAACAAAACTGAAGGGTAATGCTGGCCCTCACCTTTTTTTAAGGCTCAACAATAGGCAAGCATCCCTAGCTACTGCTGAACACCCCCTGCTCCCAGTAAATTTGGCTACTCCTAATTAGGTTTAAAACACTGTGCCTCCTAAGGAGACAACTATATTGTGATGTGGTTAACTCTTTCTCACTTTATTTCCTCCTGAAACAGCTGTTCCAGATGCACACTTAGGCAAGATGCAAACTGTGGCTAAGAAGCAGTGCTGCTTTTTGGATTTGACCTCTCCTTCTAGGGAAAATATGAAACTACTGACCCAAAATACTGAAGTAAAACAGGCCAGATATACAGCCGAGCTCAGTCACAAGGGATTTCTGCAGAACACACTTTACTGACACTACTTGGCCATGTGCATTAATCAGTTAGTCTTCTGCTAAGTTCTTTCAGTTAGGAAAATATTCTTCCTTTCCACTCTCATAACAATTTCTGCACAGCCTGTAGTTAAAAAGAGGTAAGCAAGATACTATATAATAGTGGCCATGGGCCTGAGAAGATGACCTGTAAGAAGAGATTACTGTGCTGAACTTGAGTTGTGAAAGAGGAGACTAAGGGACAATCTAATAGTAGCCTGCAAGTACTTGAAAAATAGTTACAAAGAATATGGAAGAGAACTCTTCCAAAGAGCAACAGACGAGATAATGAGGTGAAAAGGTCACAAGCTGCAAATATTGAGGTTCAGACAGGACAACAAGAAAAACTTGTCCACTGAGAGGTCTGTGCAGCACTGGAAGGGGTCACCTAGAGAGGCAGTGGAATCTCTGTGCTTGGAGATTTTCAAGACTTGGCCAGAGAGAGCAATGGCCAACATGATCTATTGCTGGTGACTGTTCCCCACTGGGTGTGAGGTTACATGAGATGGTCTACAGAAGTTTGTTCTAATCAACACACCTGTGTTTCTGCCACGCCACTGTTATTCCTATTTATATAGGACTCAGAGGTGTTACTCCTTGTATAGCCTAATGTAAATCATATTAGAGCAAAATAAAGAAGTACATATCCTGTACTTCAGGCAGGTTAATGTCGAATATGGGGCACAATCACGAGATACATGGTCCTGGAACAGAAGTAGTTCAGAATGAGTTACAGGAAGGTTAAATTATTTCCCTGTTTGTGACTAAGGAAAAGAATACCAGCAGCTGGTCTTTATCCCAAGCTGGGGCCAAATTTCACAATGGATTGGGGAATAGCACAAGGATGCAACTAGTAACTGAAAGAGATGGCAACATCTCCCCTCTTCCTATCTAAATGAGAAATTAAGGTCCAAAGCAGAAATAAGTTTGAACTGGTGGATTGTTGGTGGAAGGCCCTGGCTTGGTCACATGTTATTCTGGGCTCTGAAACCGGTTCTGAGCCTTCCTGTTGGAAGTAATGAAACATAAACTGTCTGGCCAAAAAAGGACAAGAAGGACAGGAGAACTGTGAGGCCACATATGACCCGGAGTGTGCTTTGTGGCCACTGAGGGAACACTTCAACACCACTCCTTGGAGGCCACGACATATTACTGCTTCCTGGCTGGTAGATGCTTACTTTCACCATACTGATACAAGAGAGGGAAGCGCTACTTTTTCTTTTAAAAAGGAGGACAGGGGAGGAACTGTGGCAGAAGGGCTGAGATATACTTAGTATCTTGGGACAGGACAAGGAGAGCACTAGGAACCAAAGTGCGTGGTCCAGACCAAACAGAATGCTGAATGGGAAGCTTGCCAACTGCACTATGGTGAAGAGTTTGGCACCAGGAAAAGCTGAGGAGGACAGTGGTACAAAACAATGTCTTAGAAAATACCCACCTCCACGCCCCTCTCCCAAGGTGGGTCCCCCCTCCTCGAAAACAAAAGCTGAAGAGCTTAAGTAACTCCTTTTCTGTGAGCAACGACTAGAAAAAGTGGTAATGCCTCTTTTAAAACAAGAATTCACTCTGTGAGGAAAGGACCCAGGTACAGTCCTCAATACACACAAACTTCCAAGAGCTTGTACCGCAGGACAGGATATTTTAACTGAGGGAGAACGGTATTCTCTTTACTTTCTTTATTGTTTCTCTGTCAAAAATTTCAGCTAAACAATTTGTTCTCACCTTAATACCCTTTAGAATGTTTTATTACTAAAACATTCTCTTCATTTTGGAAAGCAAAAACATTGAGATTTTATTTATGATCGCCTAGCATTTCACACTCAAAATACAAAGGAAAATTATCTTTAATTTCTGCACTTGACAGAATTTTCAGAAAAGCGAACCTGGCACTGAGTGCTTCTGAAAATGAATCTGCCTTATTTCCAGTTCTGGTCTTTAAATCTCAGAGTTGTTGATGCAATAAAATGAAGATAAATCGATTTGCTATTCCAGATTTTTAAAGTGAGTTTCCATTTTTATAATTATGTAGATCATGGAAAAGACAGCATTTTTCACGCCTTTTAAAATTTTGGGGTTTTTTATTTTTCAGAACTGGGACCTAACAAACCTAGCTTATATAAAATATGTATAGCTATCATCCTTGACCATACTGTACCTCTTAAATTATAGAATCATAGAATCATAGAATCACAGAATCAATCATAGAATTGTAGAGTGATAGAATCATAGAATGAGCTGAGTTGGAAGGGACCCATCAGGATCATCGAGTCCAGCTCCTGGCCCTGCACAGGACCATCCCCCAAAATCACACCATGTTCCTGAGAGTGTTGTCCAGATACTTGAATTCTGTCAGGCTTGGTGCTGTGACCACTTCTCTGGGGAGCCTATTCCAGTGCCCAACCACCCTTTGGGTAGAAAACTTTTCCTGATATCCAGCCTAAGCCTTTCCTGACTCAGCTTCATGCCGTTCCTTCAAGTCCTGTCACTGGTCACAAGAGTGAAGAGATCAGTACCTGCCCCTCCACAAGTTTAATCTCCGTTTTAAAGTGAAATAGTAAGAATGAAGTAGTGCTCATCCTCTCACAGTCACCGTGAAGTGACTCAGCTCCCATGCAAGGCCCTGAAAGAAACAGCATGCCGAGAGGCTTCATGGAGCCAGTCAGCACCTGTCCAAGGACACAGAAAAGAGCCAGATAGGCTGTGATTAATCAACAATTGCTCCATTCTGGCATGGGGAAGACACCCTTGTGGTCATCAGCTCAGCCACTTCTAGGTAATCTCCTCTTTGCTTCCTCGAGTGCTTCTTGTTTCTGTTATTTAGAGGTTACTCCAAAAGAAAAAAAGAAAAACATGGAAAAGCCCCATTTTATCCGAAACTTCTAGATCAAAATAAAGACGGAATTAAAGATAGTGAGCGGGGCAGCAGGTAACAGGATTCTCTGTGGAATCACAGGTAGGAGCAACAAGTTTCATCGTTCACCCCCTTCAGCTGTTCATTACCTCACCTGTCAAGGGACTGAACTTTGTTGCAAACTCAGAAAGGCTGAGGCAAAGTCTTATGAAAAGAATAGGTTCAATGCTTTTATACCTTTAAGTATTTCTCTGCTCTGCCTTTACCAGTAAGAGCACGAGCCTTCATCTTTCACAGTCAGGGTGAGGATGGAGCTCTGGAAGGCATGTGAATCAGTCTTGCTAAGCTCACTTTTTGCATGGATGTAGAACAATTACAAAATCTATCACCTACAGAAATTCTTGCGCTCTTCTCTGAAGAATTCGGTGCTTTTCACAAACTGAGGTTGGAAAAAAGTGTCATTAAAGCCTGCTCACTAGCATGGAAGTTCTCTTTTAGCATTGGCACAATGACACAATATGATTTGGCCAGTGATGTCACTAATATGAACCATACCCTTTCTAAAAATCCCAGTCTTCTTGACACGAAAATGTTACTCACTAAAACAACCCTATGCTGGCAGAGGATGAACCATGCTAAGGTATCTTTATCTGGAAAATCTGCCTTGAGTGCTTGCTGTTACTCTTTACTTGAGCATAAGTGTTTCTTCATCCTATCTCTATTATTAATGCCAACTAAAATCTATTTCTTCAATGGGGCCAAAATATCTTGGTCAATACCTTGAGCTATTAGTATTAAATTTGAGAAAGGAGTGGAATGCATTTAGCTATATCTTCAGCTGAGCTAAATTAAATGTTCTGCACAGCTGAAGTTGTAGAAGATGGCTCAGAGCCATATTTCTGCTCCCCCACTCTTGAATTGGCTAGAAACCAAAAAAAGCCCCTATGACTATGTCAGAACTACCTTGTACTAGTCTAATAGCATGGGCTGTTCAGTTCTAGTAGGGGCACTGTAAAGGATTAAAATGTGTTGGAGGTGGAATATTCCCTGCTTTAACTCCGAGATGCCTCCATAGCCCTTGGGAATTCGGCTACACCCACAGTGAAAGAAAGATTCTTCTTCACTGACATCATGGGTCAGCTTTCTGACTGCCTTGTCAGCAGTGCAGAACCTCTGGATCAGGAGCCAGTGGTCTGATCTCTGTAGCTCACCTACGCTACTTGCACGCACCCACGACTTTTCCCGTTCAAAGCTATGTGACACAGGCATGTGGCACACCACTCAGCAAGGCTGAAATTTGTGTTACCAACTGCCTCCTCAGCTGGCTCTGTGACACCAGGCCAGACCTCTCATGGCTTCTGTTAGTCTAAGACGTGCACCATACAGCAGTGCCATTTCTCTCTTGGGTAAACATCACCCGTTCATTAATGTTCATTCATATATGCTGTTTCTACAACACCTTTCACTAATCAACCACAGAATTCAACAGAATGAATGGAAAAGCTTAGAGGGATTAAACTCTATCTGCAAGATCACCCAGCACAATAACCAGGAGCAAAACTTAGGTTTACTGAATAAATTCAGTCCAATTTTCTCTGTTACACACACTCCTGATCTGCTTCTGTTAATTTGTACTTTGGCAACTTATTAAGGAGAAACCCCTCTTCCTACTCATGAATCACAAACAGAAGCTCATGGTTTCAACAGATTTTATAATATCTTTTTTTCCCCCTCAGTAGTGGTATGACTGGATTTCATGCAGATAGGACACTGTTATCTCCCCACTTCTGATAACAGAATAGTCTGTTACTTTTGTTGGCCCGGATCACATAATCCTGAATCAGTTATATTCATCTGTTTAGGGAAGCACATCTATTAAGCATGTTACTCCAGATCTAACCAAAGCTCAATATTTGCATAATAGGACATTCAGGGAGGACTCTATTTTGCTGCAATAAATAAATTAACTGATCTCTCAATTTGTAGCAATTAGACAGGCATCTTTTCTTTTTACAGACACTGTGAAGTCTTCAGCACAAGAATTGCTTTTTATGAAGTTACCGAGCAATTAGGTTGTACAAAACCAGACCAGTTTCAAGTTATAGGATTGTTTCAATCAGAGGCTAGCCTGTCACAGGTAGATATCTTCTGGATGTGCACATAAACCCTGGCATTTTGTGCTATTGCAGCACTTTGTGCTTGTTGCACCCTCTCAGTACTTCAAGGGGGCCTATAAGAAAGATGGGGGCAAACTTTGTAGCAGGACCTGTCGTGATAGGACAAGGCATAATGGTTTTAAACTAGATGAGGGTAGATTTAGACTAGACTTGTATATAGACAAGACATAAGGAAGCAGTTTTTTACAATGAGGATGGTGAAGCATTGGCACAGGTTGCCCAGAGAGGTGGTTGACACCCCGTCCCTGGAAACATTCAGTGTCAGGTTGGATGGGGCTCTGAGCAACCTGATCAAGTTGAAGATGTCCTGCCCATGGCAAGGTGGGGGGAGTAGGTGACCTTAAAAGTTTCCTTCCAACTCAAATTATTCTACGATTTTATGATTGTGTTCCCTTCACCTGGCATAGGTTCACAAGGTACAGACAGGCACACTTCTTGTGAAATCTCACTTCTTTCAGATTTTTTTTCTCCAACACTGATATCAGGCCTACTATTGATAAGGATTCCAAATAATGCATTTAAAATAAAATAAACCCAGAACACAAAATCTACAGCAGGTCAGCACCACGAATGTTGCAGAATCTTTGTGCGTATGTTCTACAAAGAACAGTTTCTCTTTTACTTTATTTTCTGTCAGAGTGCCTTTAATTATTTGCAGAGAACGCAGTTCTGCATCTGTTATTTATGCAAACAGTCCTGTTTTATGTAGACAAGCCTCCTTTCGTGACTAAAGATACAGCGGTTCATTTTTATATCTTGAGGAGAGATTCTACAGCTTTTGTTCCAACGGAACGTCTCTTAAAATTCATGGGATGGCCACGGGCAATAAAGATTTTCTGCATCTTTTTTCCTTGTGTGCTCCAGACAGGGATCTGAAACCATTCTGGCAAGTTTCCTATTAGTGGGACCGCGTGGCATTCAGTGAAGGTCTGAACAGAAAAAATATACGGTTCTATTCCCCCTGACTTTTATTTTTATACAAAAGACTGTGTTTTCTCAGGGTACTATAAACACATACAACAAACCACTGGTCCTGCTTAAACCCTGGCAGATAGACTGATATCAGGCTCTTATCAGTGAAGTAAAATTGCAAAACTATTCTGACAGTTCTGATATTCTCATCCAAGACCCAACAGCACCTCTGGCAACACCAGGTGTGACTCGCCTGACCATGTTTTGTATCAAGATATAAGGCTATGGGGATACTGGCAGTGTAAATGTCTGTACAGCCTGGAACCAAGGGAGCACACTTCTCTAAGTTTCCCGGTAACACAAGGTGTCTTCCTAGACTGGAAAGTAATGCTAGTGAGCAATTGCTTTTCTATTCTCTTGTATTTTTGCTTGAGGAAACAGTGAGCATTGTCTTACTGTAGCTTTGTGTTTCCCTTGTCTGTGCCTGTTGTCTTTATTTCTTGAAGCTCTTTAAGCTGAAGAGGTAGCACTATGGGCAACAGAGGGTGGTCAAGGGAATAAAAAGTTTCTCATGTGGTGCCCATGTTCCCTGACTTAATGTATTGTTTTAAACTGCCCTACTTCTGGAAGAGTACACTTGCCATATTTGACCAAAACTCTGATTAATGCTCTTAGTTGTGGTAGATTTCAAAAACATCCCCTCCAAAACATAAAAAATATACTATGAAGCTGTAACATAAGTAAATTGGGTCAAATCAATCTAAGTAAGAACCGGAAGGTCTTTGGAATGATTTGGTACTAGGGCATTCTGACCAGTTGTTAAATGTTTTAATTCTTCTCTCATTACAGCTGATTTTTTTTTATATCATGCCTATATCACTGTGACTTCAAAATTCTTCAGAAATTTGGTATCAAATAATGAGTATTACTGGTACCCCATTTGTTTCAAATGAATCACATTTTTACCAATTCCTAATTTTCTCTGACACTGTGGTAAGTCCAAAAGTGAGATATTTTGTCCTGCATTCCTTCTGTCACACATATTTGTTAACTTCAGGAGAAAGTTGGACAAATACAGGTTTGAAGGTCAAACTGGTATCATATGTCTTTGCTAAATATAGATGCTTGACGAGTAAAAGAGCTTCACAGGTCCTGGCATATTTTGCTTGGTGCACTTCTACCTCTGCACATATGCAGACAGACAACTTCTCTCAGTACATATCAGAAATAAGAACATTAATAAAATAGAAAATATCTAGGCAGGGGTTACAAATGTATCCCTTCTGATTTTCTGAAGGTAGAACTGGAGCAGGATATGCCTAATCTGCAATATTTTCACTCTCATTTCACAAGTCTGTCACTGATGGATACTCAGGAGACGAAGCACAGCATTTTAATATTCTCCAAACCCGTATGCAGCATTGGAATGAATCTGTTTTTGCCAAAAAAGTCCTTCTCCATAAAATAACATTGCAGTGTGTGCAGCATTGCACAAGCGGGAAAACATGATCAAACAACAAAAATGTGCTAAGAGTGAATGAAATAGAAGAGGAATCTTTAAAGAGCTCTTTTCACCTATTTTCCCTGTCTAAAACCAATTTGCATTGGAAAAAATGGCTTTGAAAGGAACTGTCTGTGCTTGTACATTTCTCGTTGCAATCCTGTCCTGGGATCCTGGGACCTATAATGCAATATGTGCTGTCAGGACTACAACAGTTTACAGATGTGCAGCCAGACTTCTCGCTATTTATAGATGCCTCTTCTGCAAACAGTACTCTGTGAGGTTGTAGTGCAGTAGCAGGCATGTTCTTTGATTCAGTGCTTACATCATATTCATTTAAGAAAATTTGGCTCTTCACCCGGCATGGCAAAGGAGGCATGTTTATGAAGGTCAAGCAGAGAGAACACTATTATGAAGAGAAATGTGGAACTCATGAGCGAGCAGGACACCTACTGGGAAGACTAACTGAAAGGAGGAGACATTTGGCAGAGATGTGGAAATAATAAAGAATGGAATAGTCATGTGTTCACAGTTGCTTCTGCTCTTTATTACCTCTGCGGGGTAACTGGGGAGGAGGTTCAGTGCTGCCCCTGCAAGGACAAAGCTGTAAAGTTGTCTGGGGTGCAGTGTCCACGGGGTCTGTACATGGCTGTGCTGCATCTTGCTTAAGCATGTGTTAAGTGTTCAGTCAGAGTGCTAGGCACAGTCTATTAATAGCAACAGCGAGTTTGGCACACGCTCGCACTTTCGCCTGTCTCCTTCTCACATGCTCCCAGAGATGCTGGGACTGCATCCTGCATCCTTCTGCTTTTCCAGACCTGAGACTTCGCACACTGCTGTATCCCTTGAGAAGTCTCAGTGAGGTCAAGACAGCCCCAGACAAGTAAACAGGGGCTGCTCAACCCCAATGTTGAGGAAGCAGAAGGTAACGGGTGGGGGAGAGGTGGGGGGGGGTGGATTTCTTGCAGAAAACCTGAGAGCTCGCAGGGTACCCTCCCGGCCTGAAGGCAGTGCAAAGCTATTTTCGGCACTGCCCAGGCCAGCCGGACAGCCCCCACCTCGGGCAGCTCCGTTAGTGACACCCAGGATGCTGCAGAGACACGGATGCTCCTGAAGTCCCCCAAACGATCCCGGCCAAGGCTGCCCGCGGAAAGCACGGGGAGCTGGCCAAGGTGCTGCCGCAAGAGACGGTCTGTCCCTCTCGGCCTCTCCGCCACCCGAATCACCGCCGCCCGCCCCCCGCTGCCCCCAGACCCCTCACCCCGCCGAGTCTCCGCTCCGCACGGGCGCCCAACCTCCCGGGAAGCAGGCGTG
>VZTA01016864.1:537103-568339 GCA_013398855.1 Mohoua ochrocephala
CCCCCCCCCCCCGCCGAGTCTCCGCCCCGCACGGCCGCCCACCTTCCCGGGAAGCAGCCGTGGAGCGGCGGCCCCGGGCAGCGCCGAGCGCCGGGAGGGCTCGGAGCCGGGCAAACTTCTCTGCCTACGGGGAACGGAGAGATCCGGGGGGAGGACTGGGGGGGAGAGGGGGGGCAAATGCAGGAAACCATAGCAGCAAGGCAGGCAGGAGGTGGCCGGAGGGGCCGGGAAAGTTGTTCTGCACTTACTGCTGCTTCTGCCGAGGGATCAGTGCTCGGGTCTGGGGGAGCGCGGGCGCCGGCTCCGGCTCGCATCCTTACTCACCTCGGTGCTGTCGGCAGCGTTCTCCGCCATTTTCCTCCTTAGGAGCAGGCAGCGGGAGGAGTGTTTCATTCCCATAAGAGCTAGCCAAGGGGTTGGGGCTTCGGGGCTGGTGTTTTGGTTTGTGTTTTCAAAGATCTCCAAACACTGGTGTGCGCCAAAGGACAGGGAGATAAAAAAAAAAAAAATATGGAAAACAGCAATAAATCAGTCAGCTTTGTCCTTTCTGCGTCGTCCACAGGAATGTTTGTCTCCTCTTAGCATCGGGAGCTCCTCAGGCACTTTCAAGTCCTCCTCTTTCTCCCCTCTCCTCCACCTCCAGCGAGTTCTTGGGGTGGGCAGAGAGAGGCGGCACACACTCTTCAGGTTAAACTAAAAGGCTGTCGGGCTATGAGTCCTCCCCTTCAGAGAAAGCAGTCAGGCTAAACAGGAGAGAAGCACCAGCTAAACTGAACTTGGGCGTGCAGTGACCAGCTGGGCATCTTTGTGTCCTGTGGCTACTCTTCCAGAGGCAGAGGGAGCCAGAGACAAAGCAACAGGACAAGGAAATCATAGCCCTTTATTTTCCTTCTTTGGGCTTCTTTCTTTCTCTCTATGTCCCAGGACACTTCCTTTAAAGACGGTCACAGAATTTGCCACTCTCTTTCTATGAATGTCTTCTGAAATAGAAATCCCTTCTCCTCCTCCTCCTCCTTCTCCCTCCCTCCTCCCCCCCTCTCCCCTTCCCTCTCCTTTTCCCTTCCCTCTCCTCTTCCCTTCCCTCTCCTCTCCCCTTCCCTCTCCCTACCCCTTCTGCTCTTGGGCAGAGCTTGGTGCCCCTCACTGGGAATTGCATTCACGTGTCTTTCGTAGGAAAAAAAAATATAATTTCAAGCTCCCCCCACCCGTCGCCTACACCCTCTCACACACAAGCACGCATTCACACGTACACACACACACGTTGTCTCCCTCTCACACAGACATGCACAATTTTTTTTCTCTTCCCCATCCCTCCTCTTCTTTTGAATCAGCAACACTTTTCTTTGCAAGGACTCTCGGCAAGGCTCTTAGAGAGCAACCGAAGAAGTCTGCTCCAGCTTCTTTCCTCCGAGTTAAGTAGCAAACCTGCTTTCTTAATATATCTTCTCGTGTGTGTGCTCCCAGCTCCTGTTTTACTTGAAGTTTTTCAGGAGGATCCACACTCCGTCAGATAGCCGTGAACTGTAGGAATATAGTCCCGATCCGGCTGCAGTTCCTGCTGAAAAGGGGGGAGGAGGAGCTGGGGGGAGGAGAGGGGAAGAGGCGGAGGGAGAGGTCTTGCTGGGGAGGGAAGGGAAGAGGCTAAAGGTGATCTGAACTTGTTTTTAGCCTTTTCCTAATGACATCTTCCTCCGTAGGAGTGCATCGCCACCTTCCCCACACGTTTATTTTGCTTTCACTCCTCCGGGCACTTTCTAGTTCGGAGTTGTCAGCTGGGAGGATTGGGTTTACCTCACTCGTGTTGCTGTGGGTAAGGGCGGGAGAGGGGGCGTATTACATAATTAATCCTTCCAACTTCACTTTCCGCGGCTCCATCTCCAGCCCACTGTTCTCACGTTTCTGTTTTGTTTTTATACGGAGGAGGTGAGAAAATAATGCTGGTGTGGGGGTGTGTGTTGCTCGAAGGATTTCAAGGACCAGAACAGGATTGCTGCTCTCTGAACAGTTTGAAATTATTTCCTCTGGGGGTGCCAGTGGAGACCTGAAGAAGAGGTTTGAAAGATTACTTTTGATGCATATTTTAAGGACATAGCCAGCTCAGATCCTTCATCAGTAACAGATTTTGATAGATTTGGGGTTTTGAATTTTTGTCCCTTGCAGCCTATTTTAATATCTTTCGATTAGACTTTATCCTCAACTGACCTCTGGAATACTGACATACCATGAAGTACTGCCAAAAACCAGGAGGTCTCTGGGCACACAGGAGGCGGAAATATTCCTGGGGGTGGGGGAATGGAAATAGAGAGTGTGAATTAGAGAGTAGAGAGCAAAAACTATTGTCCTGCCCCATGGGGATGAGGAGGTGGGGCCAAGAAAATTAAACAAGCAAATTTCTCCTTTTTACTTGAAAGATCCTCACAAATTCTTGCTCAGAAATGGATCAGTAGGTATACAAAAGATTTCAGGAATTTGTAGTAAGTCACACCGAGGTAAGAAACCTAGGGAAGCAGAAGTGTGGCATGCTGAAATGTCAAGTGGCAATGAGAGCCTGCCAGGTAGGGCACAATGGTACCGTATGAAGCGGTTTCAGAATATGAGAATATGTTTCAGACACACATTCCATACAGACTGAGACCGGACCTCTGTGAGACACTTCGCGGAGCCATTTGATCGCTCAGTCTTTCACAAGCTTCTGATTTCCCCCTACTCCTTTCATCTCACATTTATTTTGACACCTCAAGTTCTTTCATTTGCTCCACATCACTGCTAATTTTTTCAGTAATCATCCACACCTTCTTTGTTTATATAGTAGAATTTAATTTCACACGTTCCAGGCATGAGGCTTAAGTAACGACAGAGGTGGAAGCAGGTCGTCCCCCCTTTTCTTTGTGACATCCATAGAGCTTCTGAAGGGCTTAAAACCCTTCAAACATGAAAACCTCTATAATCATTGCCAGGTATTCCAAAGGTACTCTCATAATCTTGGGCTATGGACCTCTTTCTCACCAAGTACATCAATTTCTAGGTGAAGGGGTAAGGGGAAAAAATAACCTGCAGATAAAAATTTAATGTCTCTGCAATCTTTGTCACAATGTTTTTTTCTGATATGGCATGACTATCTGGTGGTTAGTGAGTGCATGAAGTTTTAGTCAGCATGCATTTGGACTAACCTGCATAGTTTTTGTGTGTCTTTTCTATTTTCAGGTGATACACACAGCTAAACTTAGCGTAATTAAGCATTTTTAAATAAACCAGTGTTCTATATAGAGAAAAAGAATTAGATTTTGCAAAACTACTCCAGAACATATTTTCCAGTTTTCTCTGACAGCTGGGTTTGTATTTCTGGTACAGCTCAATCACTCTTTAGTCAGCTAAATGAGGCATCAGATTTTCAAAAGCACTCGGCAACTAGCAAAGTTGGCAGGCGGAGATTTAATATATCCTTCCCTCCTATGCTTCAGATACTGCATGACTTACCCTGGCACCTATTCTTGTCCTCCTCCACCTCTTTGTCAACACAGATGATACCTGACTGCTCATCCTTGAACGTGGTGCTGATGTTTTACAGATACTGGGAAAGCCTTCCAGTCTCTTAGTTTCCAGCATAAGGATGAATGTTTTGGTCCCGAACTCCTTTGGAAACCTGCCAGATGGTTGGTATCTTCACTCCATTTATGTTCTACATGCGATTGAGGAAACGGCTTTGAAAACACACATACTGTTTGCTCTAATCTGCTTTATTCCAAGGGGAAAATGATTGGTCCTACAGGAATCTTTTTTTTTTAATCATGTAAAAGTTATTCCCTTTAATAATTTTTAAGAGACTCAAAGCAGTTTGTTTACACACAGGGATGTCTGTGAACACAGAGAGATACTTGGCCAGTCCTTCAGTTTGAGTATGAGGCTCGTTGGAAGTTCCCGTTGATACTGAAATTCACAGCAACTCTGAACTTGAGGAATGTGAGCTTTCATATGGTTTAGGGGACAAATTCTACTCCCATCATGTGAAAACAAATCCTACTGACACCACCCATTACCTAAGGGTGATAGCTGGTTAATGGAACTCTCTTGGGAATGTATTTCTGAACCCCTGTTTTGTTCGAACTTGAGAAAAAGAGAACTGTCATGAAGAAAATGTCATGGTAGTAGAAGTGCATTTGCAGCAAAGCCGGGAGGTGTCAAAAGCATCTTCTGAGTTTAAATATATCGTGTGTAAGTACATGTGAAGGTCACCAAGTATTAGGAATTGAGTAGAGTGGTGCTGAAGAGAAAGTGGAAAGGGAAGCATTTATTACTTCAGATTTCCAATAATAGCAGCTGTGGTTGAGGCTGCTGTGCTACTTGCTGAGTGTGGCAATAACACTGCGCTGGCCCTCAGAAGATTCAGACTTGTTGCCAGCTTTGTCATTAGCCTGGATGAAATCCAGATGCCTGCATCTGAGGTGGGGTAATCCTGTGCAGACTGAGGAATTGCACAGCAGTCCTGCTGGAAAGCACCCGGGGGTTATGGGGTGGAGGTGTAGCTGGGTTGGAGATGACTCATCACGCGCTCTCTCTGCACGGAAGGCAAACTGCATAATTTATCTACATCAAACAGAAAGCGGCCAGTGGAGTGAGGGAAGTGTGAGTCTCTCTCTCTTCTTGGAACCGGTGAGACTACGTCGTCGATTCTGTGTCCAGAGCTGGGTCCTCTGGTTCAGGAAGGAGGCTGATACATTGGAGATGGCTCAGTGAGAGACTACTACAGTTGTCTCTTAGGACACTAAGCTCTGAGGAAAACTGAGCTTGTTGGACATCCAGTAGTGGCTTATGAGTAGCTTTAAGGATTGTAACTAAGATGAGCCAAACTCCACTTGGTACAGTCAGATCATTTGAAAAAGGGCAATAATGGCAAGTTGTGGCTTTGGAAGTTCAGATTCAGTATTAGCCAACTCCTGGACTAGAAATCCACTTCCTAGTTGGATGGCAAAATATTGTAGCAAAAATCTATTCCTATTCCAATATCCCCACCAAATTTTGTTGTCTGATCAATTTTATTTGTTATCTGATTTGTTATTGGAAGGATCCTTCTGTAGGAAGATCCTTCTGAAGGATCCTTCTGTAGCATCACTTTGCATTGTTCTTTATTGCTCAGGAAGTCACAGTGACTTCCTTTGTCTCAAAAGATACCTTGGCAATCTTTCCAGTCTCTTCATGCACTTTTATCCCTATTATGTTTCTCAAGGTTGCCAGTACTTCAAATATTACTCTTGTTCCTGAAACTTGCCCATGTTAATTCTGAAGAATTTGAAGTGAATTCTAATTCACACAGTAGATTTAAAGATCTTATTTTATTTATGCTGTTCCTTCCTCGTCCTTTAGTTTTCCTCATTAATTTTTTTCCCCCACCATGTATCATCTTCTTATCCTTCTTCATGAACACTGCATATTCCAGCCTTTCCCTGGGAATTTTTGCCATTTTCCACCACTGATGAAACTCACTAGGTTTGAGTGAGTAAGGGTCTATCAGAAGCTAAGCTGATCTGAGATACCCACTGCTGCAGGCCAGGAATATATGTCCAAGGGCTCAGATAATTCAGTGTTAAATTACAGACACCTCACGAAAGAGCCCTTAGCCGTACTTACAGATAATGGAACACCACAGAACTATCTCTGCGAGGATTCATCACCAGAATTTCAATTCCTTTTTCTAAGATTGTAGACTTCATTTTATTTAACAACAAAAATTTGCAGTTGCAAACCTGAAAACTTAATCCAAATTTAACCAAAATGTTTCTTCCATTTTTTTTTTCCTTTGGGAATGCTAAAGTCTGAACAAGTTGTAACTGGGTCAGTTGGAAGAAAATTCTATTCTGACAACTTCTGTAAAGGTCACCAAAGTGGGTCTCCAGTCCTCTGTGGATTAGAGGAGTCAAGCAGGCTACTGAGAATTGTGATTACTACGATGGCAGAGATAAATGGGCGTAGTATCATGATATGTTTGTTATACACTGACCTTGTTCAGTTCCCGCCTAAACTTTTGAGAATTTACAAAGCACGCGCTCGGGACAGAGAGCAAATACTTCTGAAGTTTGATGTCAAAGTCATCTTACAGTTATGAGATGCAAAAAATTTTGTCATGCAAAACTTTTTCCCTGGTAAGAAAAACATGGGTATACTGGAGTGAGCTCACTGAAAGGGCCACAACAATTGCTAAGTAACTGAGGAACTCTCTCATGTGAAGATAGGCTCAGAGTGCTTGATGGGGGAGGGGGCGAAAAAGATGAAGCCAGACTCTTGTCAGCAAAAGGAGAAGAGGAAATGAGCACAAATTGAAATAAAGGACATGGAAACATTAAAAAAAAAAAATCCTTTTTTTACTATGAAGGTGTTCAAAGATATTTTGTAGTTTCCTTCCTTAGACGTATTAAAAACCTGGCTACAAATGGCCCCAGCTGTAGCTGACGGTCCTTTGAGTGGGGGCTGAATGAGAAGATTTCCTGATGCCTTTCCTAACTTCAGTGATCATGTGATTCTATGTAATTGTGGAAGATCTGTGAAAATCACTTAGATGGCTCTGCCAGACCTGGCAAATGGGCATCTGTCTTTTTGCTTTCTCTTCTGTATTATTCCTGAAGCCTTGAACAGAAAAGATTGTACATTTAGAATCTCATACCATGGTGATTTGATATGTGCAGCCAATACTTCCACAGAAAAAATATGCTGAGAGAAGTGACAGACTGTTGCTTGTATTCTATTCTAGAGTTCTCACAGGAGAGAGAAGGTTTGTAATGTTGTTTGAAGAGCTAAACCTCATTATAATGCCGTCCCCCATAAGCTATCAATGGGTGCAGAATATTGTACCCAGCCACACAGCTTATCAGAGAGAAAGCAAAGTAATACTCTCAGAATCATGAACCCATCCTCACGGAAAAGAAATGCAAATCACTAGATTCTATCCTATCTTGTCACTTCTCTTGTGTGATAGCTTTGAGAAACTTCCCTTTCTGAGAAAAACTCTACCTTCTGCCTTATACTGTTTGCTGGAATCTGAGATTGAATTTCTACACTTAGAGACCCATTTCTTTTTCATCTGCTCTGCTTTTCTCTCCTGATGGATTATAGCATGATTAGCAAGTCAAAGGTGAAGACCAAATATGTAAAAATGTCACTATTCATTCAAACAAGAGGTTTTCTTGCTTTCTAAGTATCAAATCTTAGTTGTTTCTTTGCTTCTTAGGGTACAGTCTGTACTTAAACTTTTGAATTGCTGTGTCACATGAGGTTAGAGGAATTTAACTAAACCACACATGAAGCTGCAATAGCTGAAATTACACCTCTGTTTTATTTCCTTGCCCAATAGCAGGCATTCTGTCATCTTGGTTTCCGTCACTTTCTGTTTTGCGGAAAATGGATGAGGCATTTATTTGCCTCTTTCAGTGATACACATAATGCTTTGGGAGGGCTCCTGTAAAGCATTTTAACTGGAAGATCTATGAAAATAACTTAGATGGCTCTGTCAGGTCTGGCAAATAGCTGTCTGTCTTCTTGCTTTCTCTTCCATAACTGTCTTCTACAGTAATTCATTCTGCTACGTTTCTCACGTTTTCCTGTTGTGAACAATTTTCTTCATGCTCAGCTGTCACTGTCGACAAGCAACCAACGGTAACTATGATAGTGGGCTGGCATTTTTTTCTCCCCAGTTTGGTATTTTCCTTCCTCTTCCATTAAGGAAAATTGCCAAATGCTGCTGCCTCCCACTAAAATGTGAAAAATAAGAAAGTGTTATCAGTACCGTGTATTTCATGAGCTGAGAACAATGCAGCTCATTTTCCAGAACTGTCTACAACTTTGCAAAAGTGAGGTCATACCTCTTCAGAATGTTGCTTGGTGATGTTCCCCAATAAATTAAATATCATCAGGCTTTGGCCAGGTTATAGCATGGAGTCAGCACTCTGAGGTGCCTAGGATGATGATTTTTCTGGCTGCAAACAGAGCTCAGCCTCCTGGATTATTGATCTGGTAGTAGACCTTGGCACCTGACGTGGCTGTGGACTTGGGCAGAATCTGGAGACTCTGCTAATTCATCTGTGATCGGTGCCAGGGAGAAGATCGGCTTATTTATACTAAACTCTCCATAATACAGGTATAATTGTGTGACCTAGGTGCTAATGGTGCCCCTCTTCTCTCTTTCTTCAAACTACATAAAACAGAAGGTGGTATAAAAAAAAGAGCCAATGTTGAGAATTACATGAACCTTACATGTGGAGCATTTGTATTTTCTTTCAGGAGAAAAAAAAAACTTAAGCAGTATATAATGGTTTTGCTTGTAGTGTTCAGAAACCTGCATGATATAATAAAAAGCTGCTGGAAATACAGATGTATTGGGCATAATTCATTAAGTTAGAGAAGTCAGTGTGGCAGAGTTCACAGTTTGGGTGAGAGCAAAAACTTGCTTCTGAGAAGGAAAGGGGAGCCGGAACACAGCTAGTACTTCTAAACGCAAGGTAAAGGAAAGAGTTCTCTTTCTTAAGGGAAGAGTTTCTTACACCACTTATTTGTGTTACAGATGTGGCCTAGAGAAGCCCATCAAGCTTCAAATCCCATTGTCCCAGGTATTGCCCTTCAGATCCTGCTTTGGTAGTTTGCCACGAAATAGATGAGAGCAAAATATTATTTCCCTGATTCTTGCTTTACAGTTTTGCCACAGAGCTCAAGTGAATTACATGAAACATAAAACAAATTCCAGGAGGGCTGGGCCAGAGCCAGTTTTCAGGTCTATTTCAGTAGCTGACAGGATCTTTCTGTCCATAAACCTAAGAACTGGCATTCTGGAAAAAAACTTGAAATTAAATTCAAGCTGCTCGAACAAAACAGCACATAATTAAAAATGGAGGATTTAGAAAGAAGAAATTATGCAGAATCAGAACTCTTCTTGTGACTAAGCTAATTTGTGTGATCCATTCCTTTTCATTGGGAACACTACCTACTTCAGTGTGGAAACAACACTAATAGAATAGATGGGTTTAACAAGAAGGGTACACTACTGCAACTCCAAATGAAAATATGCTAATCTTTACTGCAGTGTTGGAGCCTGCAAGAGGTTTGAAAAATATGTAATTTCTTAATGACATAAAAAATACGAGAAAGTGGCACATTCTCTCTCTTGCACCTTGTATGTTCTGGAAATACATAAAAATTATGATTTATAGGTGGTAAATCCACATCTGTACAGCTAATAAAGAATTACCAGCTTGGTGAGGAGGAAAAGGGAAACTACAGCAATCTAAACCACAGAAGATTTAAATTATAGGCAAATGTAAGGCATGTTTTTAAAATGGCATATGAAAGGTCACGTTCATTTTGTAAGAGTATGAGCTCAGGAGGAATTTGAGCTGTTCTGTCTTTTGATGCCAGGATAAATAAAAAAAACTGAACACCAACAACCTTAAGCCACAATGAATCCTATAATGGCTCCTACAAATGATGGCCAAATAGGGCTAGAAACCTTGAAGAACATTTTTAATGGAAAGCATATTGGAGTTTCTAATGCCTATGTTAGAAATACACACGTGGTTAGAAGCATTAGATCTTCATCTTGTCTCTATCCCAAAATACTAGATAATTTTATCTTCAAGTTTTGTGATCTATTATATCAATATTTAAGTTAATCTATGATATTACCCTGCATTTTGGGGTGTGAATGATTAGCTGTCAGTACCTGCCTTGTGTTGTACATGTTTAGACACAATACAAAAGTCTCCCTAAGTGCAAAGTATTATTTAAAGCACTACTTAAATGTGACACAAGAATGGGAGAGACCTAGATTATTATTTCGGGTGGACTGGGACATCGTCAGGTATTACAACATTATTTGGAATATTATTGTATCATATTACAATGATATTTGTAATATCATTGCAAACACACATAGACTTCAAATTTATATTACGTGAATCATTTCATGCACTGCAAACCAAAATGTTTCATTATCCAGTACAATCTTAAAATTTACAGTAACAAAGAACAAAAAGTCCTCAAACTGTGGTTTGCAAAAGGAAGAGAACAAAAGATATCGAAGATATGGTCGAGAGCATTGTCTAATACAGTAGCCTAATCATGGTTACTCCATAGAGATGAATATATTTCATATATTTTTATATTAGATTTTTTATAATTATTTTGTCTCTCTGAATGTTTATTTGGCCTCTCTGCTGCATTTAATAGCTGTTTTAGCTTCAGTACAAACATAGTAGTGAAAGACCCAAAAATTCTCACGTCTGAGAACACCCCAAAAGAAAAGCAATCATGAATTCCCCTTGTGGCAAGAATTGTGGATTTTAAGTTTTAATTGTGCTATAAGATTGAACTTTGCATTTGACTTACAATTTTTGACTATTGCAGAAGCCTTTGAAAACTATAGCATACAATTGTACTAATCAGGATATTCCAACATGGCTTGTACTTGTGCTCTCAAGCCTGGCCATCCTGACCTCTGAGCCATCAGGTCCACGTGTACTCACAGGAATTTAAAATGTGATTGTTAAAGACTAACAGTTCTGTAGATGTAGTGGTGATGATCAGTGTAACAGAAGTACTGACTGTTGCCAAGAAGTGTGTTGCTGATGGATGAATTTAGAAAAAAATCTAGTTTTCTAGTTTAAAACTGGAACTTCTCACCTTGATCTCTCAGTTTTCTAAATGTTGCCATTCCAGCAATTCCCTGACTGATGTATAACATCCAGATGTACTCATTTGTGACGAGCTGCAGTCACAGCGTAGCTGTGTATCCTGGCTGTGCCAAGGTGCCTACTCAGCACAATCACTGATTCCCTGGGTGGCTGAGGAACTTTCCAGGCTGATCCTGCTGGCTGAGACAACTCATTTGACATAATGGGCTGACATGACATGAGGAGGTCAACCAAACCGCTAGTTACCTTCACAACAGAGTGGCAAACCATTGCAGAAGCTCTCCATGAGAGAATTTCAGCTGGTCCTGGAGGTTTCCTCAGGCACTTCCTGCTGTTTATAAGCTAATTGACAGGCACTCGTGTCTCAGAAATGCTCCCAGGTAACTGATGCTGCAGAATCGGCCAAACTGTATACAGATACTTGTAACTAGTCCTTAGAACTGTTCTTGCATTTTCAGAACTGGTCAAACGTAACACTTGAGACATCTAGACGAGGTTTGCACATAAGACTGTTTGCCAGCTGTGCTCTAAGAATTCAGCAGAGCAGCACTTCGGTGAGTCTCACTTGCTTCAGCTGAAGAGGCTTTTGCAAAGACACTTGCAACAGAGACTTACAGGGTCACTGTTCAGATACCAGTTGACCAACCTGTTTGAGAGATTTGATTTCCTATGTGAATGTTATCTTATGCAAAAAATCAAAAGAAATATATATTTGTTAACAAACAAGATAACTTATGAGTGTCTGTGCACCTATTCTCACGTACATCACCTCCAATGGAACGTTAGAGGGGGGAATTGACAGAGGAGGGAATGTGGGGTGCTGAAACCCCAGGAGAAACTCGGACTTTGTCTCAAAAGCAAACTTTCTTATGGAGAGATAAATCCCTACTGAGCTGACATGACTGGAATGATTAGATTGGTGTTGGAGGCCCAGAGTTTGACCTTTGATATACTGCTGTGGAGTTAGGGATGTAACTTTAATTAGTTAAATTGTAATTAGACAGGTATTATGAAAACACATGTAAGTGCCAGAAATAACAGAACTTAACTATTAATATTTGCCTGGCAACCGGCTACATTGATCAGCATATAACACCTCAGATCAGCCCATCAGTAATAAGGTTAAAAATCCAGAATTTTCTCATCCACCACTGTCTGAAGGGGACAGCTTTACCTTCTGGAATGCCTAACTCTGGATCCACCTCTAGAGACACCTGGGACCAGTCTCGTGTGGCCAGAACCTACTCTTAACAGCCTGCTCCTCCAGAACACCAACAGTCAGCTGCTGTTCTTGTAAGCAAGGAAAGGAGAAATAGAAATAACCATGGCTCTGTAATGTTGTAGTGTTTTATGCACCAATAACCACTCTTTCACAAAGGCAATAAGTACCCAAACTCCTTCATGTGGATCCAATTATTGCATAATAAGTTAAGAATGCTTTAGTCTGTCCTGATATGAAGTGCAGCAAAATCCCATGCTCTGTGTTCTGGAGAAAGTGACAAGTTGGGCTTTTCTGTTTTGTTTTTGCAAAATGTGCAGACTTTTTGGAGCAGCTCTGTACTGACTTCTTAGGGAAGGTCTGTTTTCCAGAAAGACAAGAAATTACTTCCATTGAGACTCCTACTTCAACACCACAAGGATCAATTTGAGAGTGCATGTCAGAATGGAACGGTGGCACAAGAAGTTATTAGAGGAACACAGTTTTAATCCCAGATCACAGAACTAGAAATTTGCTGAAGCTGGTAGTTACAGAAATAATTGTTCTCTAATGAGCATTTATGCGTACCAGTGTATGAAATTATTTGGTGAGTTCGAGATGCAGCTCAAGACAGCAATTTTCTCAACAGCAAGATCTACTGCCCGCTGCTGCTTTTTTCTCTTTGCAAACCCACTTGTCTGTGTGGACACAAGTCGGTCCAGGCTAGGGCACTGATTAAATTTAGAAAGCAAATTTATTTTTCTTTTAGGGAGTGTGACCTTGTTCTTTTGGAGGGTTTACTTTTATTCCATTTCATTTATAAACTAATTCATTGTAAAGCTGAAAAGAAGAGCTGAACTAGTACAATGTTGGGGGCTGTTGGAAGGTAAGTCCAAAGAGAAAGGGACAGAAATTTTGCCCTTAGTGCTAAAAAATTATGATTAAAGACACAGCTTCAGTCCTGTGTTCATGGTGGAGGTAATGATTGCCTGTATCAGCAATTTTGGTATCATAGACAAATAGGCCCCTCCAATCTGTGGTCTGTCTCCAGTTGCTGCTCTCAGGGTTTCATAGCAATGGGGCTAATGGCCTGTCCCAGGAGAGGGTGTCCATTTCATAGGAGTTATTTGTGGAGAAGGGCCTTTGATGGATTGCTGGCTGTCCCTGCCAGAGAGGCCAGAGGCTGTAGTGAACACCCATTATACTCGACTGAGGCTTTGGTGGTCCTGGCTCTAATGTCACTGCAAGTCTACACTTGTTTTACTTACTACTACTCTTTTATTACTAATTGAAATCACTTAGTGAACTGCAACTTGCAATATCTTGAGGGGACGATCCAGAGATATAATGATCAAGAGATCAAGATCATGCAATGATTCCAGCTGCGAGGGCACTGAGCTTCCGTGCTGGGCATGGAGGCAGCACAGCCTCAAGGGGAATGGGGCACCATGCTGGCCTGTCAGGCATAGGAGCTGTGGGGGCCTGGGGGACCACACTATGCCCTGAGGACAAGGCATTCTCAAAGGGGACTGCTCCACCTGACAGGCCAAGGACACTGGGCAGCTTCCCCTGCGACGAATTGATCGGAAACAGAGCAGCCTTGAGGCAGGCAGGCCTCCTTGCTAGAGCCTGGAGGTAGGGCAGCCTGGAGAGCCCTGGAGGACAGCGGGGCTCTCTGATGGAACTCAGGGCAGGGCATCCTGAACTGGAGCAGGACACCCTCCAGCCTACCAGACCCCAGAAGCAGGGCAGCTAGGAGGAGAATGGAGCCACAGTGGGACTAGAGCACTATGCTGGCCCCAAGTGCTCAGCCTTGAGGGGAGAGGGGCACCACAGCAGAGCACTGGGTCTCAGAGGCAAGGTACCCTGAGGGGCAGCAGAGCACCGTGCCAAGCTTCCATGGCCAGGAGGCACCCTGATCTTGAGGGGAGCAGGGTATCACACCAGCATTCCTGGCTCCACAGGTGGCAGCCGATCTTATAGCTGGAGCTGAGTTTGTTCATGATTACACGAGGGGTAGTTTAGGAGGATGACAGAGCAAAACTCTTCTCAGTTAGGGTAAATGATACAACCAGGGCCAAGGGGCTGCAAACTGCTTGGGAATTCCCAAAAACTTGAGGAAAGCTGGTTTTATCTTAGAGGAAATGACAACATTCATTAAGGAGGGCAGCGCTAGAAGATGTCTCTCAGAGAGCGTGGGTAAACTCCATGTCGGAGCACTTTCAAGATTCACCTCATAGAGGGTTGGCAACGGTCCCACTCCAATAATGAAATTTGGATGGAGACTTCTGAGGTTCATTCCATTCACTGCTTTTCTGGTTCTATAATTCCTGAATCATTAGCTGCTAAGTGCTTTTTAATATCACTGATTCTTCTTGTTATATAACATTTATTATTAGTAGCTTTGAGCTTAACATTTTCTTACTTTGCATCACAAATTCTTGACAGAAGAATACTAGTCCACCGAGCTTAGCGTGGCATGAAAAATCATATTTGGTAGGCAGTGGTTTAGACAAATTGTGTTTATGAAACAGAAATAAACAGAAAAACAAGGGGAAATACTTAATTTTTAAGTGTGCATGTGAGTGAATGTCTAAATACCTTTGAGTATTAGGAAGATCTTGGCTACAAAGTAACCATTATTTACACATTTTTACATCAGGGTCTGGTAATATTTATTTTATGTGCCTAAGCTTTCTTCCTGGCCCGATTGCTCTGAACCAAGGCTTAAGAAAACAGTTTAAGGGTTATGGACTTTATCTTATCTTACCCTATTATGAATTTAACAGGTTTGTAAGTGAGACACTAGTGGGCATCAGATCCACTGACCATGAGGCCAATTAAATAAATCACCTTTCTCTTATTGTCCACCTACAGTAAACTGAGGAATGTGCATTAAAATAAAAGTATGGACAGTGTAATGTGACATCTCTTTCAAACCATTCTGGTCATCTAAAAGATTGTTCTAGAATGGAGAGTAGCTGTTAAAATACGGCTAATGAAGTGAGATATTCCAATATGATTTTGAATTGTATTTTATCTACTTCAGTTTCTTGACACAAAATGTTTTAAAATGTGGCTTTTTGTTGTGGAAGGTTTCAGTTTCAAAGGTTTTTAACTGAAAAGAGTAATCCGTTCCTACGACAGAATAAAATATCCGCCAATCTTGCTAATTTAGATTTAGGAGTTTTCTTTGCCAGGTTGCAGTTTATATTCCATACTGACGTCTTAAAACTCGGGATTTGCATTTTCTCAACTAGACACACTCTGTTGCTAATCTATGTTAAGTAATGTCAGGGTATATTTACCCCAGGAAATAATACCAGACCACTAAAACTGAATTCCCAGAAGTGATGACAAGTCAGTTTGCACCTTAACAAGAGAACATCACATTCCCAAAAGCAATGAAAAATTAACTCTGCTCATCGTGCCACATGCACTGCAAAGTAGAGCTGTGTCATGCCAAATCTCATTATATCTATTATCATACTATTTAATTGTATTACTATGATATTTTTCTTGATGTAATCCAAGCCAGTAGGATATGGTTTTATTGCTAAATGTTGATGCAGGCCAATTTTCACTCCCTTCAGCCCTTCCCCTTCTCTTTAAGACCTGCTAGGTATTTTCTGCTTGGTGTCAGCCTCTGCTCCCTTCCTTTCTCCAAGCTGCCCTTTGTTCCATGCAAAAACTCTATCACCTGCTACAATTTCTGTTCCAAAGGTAAATGAATGTGGGTAGGCTGACCTTGAACAGAAATTGAAGATGAATTACTTCAAACAAAAATAAATGTCGATTTACAGTCAATTTGAAACAAAAAAGAGACAAACGCAGCAATCCTAATTAAACATGAAGGGCCTAATTGTCAGATCCCTTGAAGTAAAGATCCGAAGTACAGGCCAGACAGGACCAGAACGTCTCAAAGACAGCACTCCTGAGGAAATGCTATCATTGCAACTGATAAGAGGTAGGGCTACAAAAGCCTTGCAGTAGAGGATGGTGAGAATGCTTACTCTGTTTCAGGATTACAAATTTTAATGCTGTATTTTAAATACTGAGTACTGGTTACGTAAGGACTTTTGCTTCATAGGGGTGATGAGGGAATCTCTAGGTATCTTAAAATTTATACATTAGTATTTCTTTCTTATTTTGAATTTTTCCTCTTTTTGACTTTTACACTGCTTAAAAATCCCAAGAAATCTGTTTTATCTACTTGTAAAGTGTGGTATTAAAATCTATGCTAGAGAATGCAGACTAATTGATGGTGTCAGACATAGTAGATCTCTGTTTTGCTGATATGAAAGGGCTTAGTTCTGAGAAGGTTTTTTTTCCCCAGGAAATTTCAATAGGAGTATGTCTTTGAAGGAAAAAAATAAAGGTCTAAAAATAAACTTAAGACTTGTTTACTCTTGGAAAAAATGTAGATACTTCTGTCCCTTCTCCTTTTTAATGGTTTCTCAGTCAAGCGAGGCATATTTGTATTCTTCTTCACATATTCTTTCCCCATAAATTAATCTCTCCAAACAGACCCATGAGATGTTTTTCTCTTTCTTTCCCTTTAAACTCATCCTTTATGGGATTATCTGTCTTTAAGGAAATGTCTAGAACTGCCCAGAGGACAATTCTGTCAGCTCCAGGGAGAGAGGGACTACTGCTGCATGTTATCAAAGTTCAGCACCACAGGCCTTTTTCACTGACATATTCCTTTAAAAACTTGTCTCACCTCTAATTCTTCACTGAATTATTCCCAAATTTAACAGTGTTAAACTTTTATTTTGGAATATTTCCTACCAATCACACACTGGCCTCTAAACTGAGGTTTTTTGAAACCTATTCCTTAACATGGTTCTAACAAATTTAATTCCCTTTTAAATCTTCTGGTTTTACCAATATCTCGCAGCACCTCATAAAACAGATCTGCTTTTGAATTTGACCAAATCCATTAACCCCTTTCATACAAACATAGTCAAGGATAATGAAAAATATAATCTCAGTAATGAAAACAAAGTCACTCTGAGACTTCCTTAGTGATCCTTATCATGTTTTCTTTCAGAGACTCTTATGTTTCCTTCCCACACTATTACAGTGCTTCCTTTCTATATTTTAATCTCCATTTGAATGGAGATTTTCTTCTTAAATAAGAACAGTGCAGAAGAATCTACCTCAAAAGGAAAATCCAGACGTGGTAGAGAAAAATTCTAGACTCTTAAGGGTTCTACATGCTACAGCTAGCTAATGATAAAGCTTTGGCAACCAGTGCTCGTCCAATGAGCTGGGAAGATATACATTAAATTTCTCAATGTCCATGCTTTCATGGGAGTGAGATGACATATCAGTGGTTCATATTCCCAGGCCTTTGAAATTTATAACTTGTACTCCTGACTTTACGATTTCAGCAAGGCAAGTTCAGCCAGTGCTTCCACTCTCTGTTAGGTGCTAAGGAGAGCTCTTTCTTCCCACAGTTTGAATACCTGTGCTGCAGTGCACTTAAAAGGGTCTCGCTGCTATCTCACTTTAAACACATCAGATGCTCTAGGTTGGGACAAATTCCAATCTGCTCCCTTTTTTTTATGTCAGAAATCATCACTTACTGCAGGTGAGTGAGCAAACATGAATTTTAAAGAAATTAATAGACAGTTCTGCTCTAGAAATGGCTATTGGAAAATTGCTTTTTCACGGCATATTCTTTCTGAGGATGTTGCGGGAAAAATGGGAGTGTGATACTTAAGGCACAGATGTAAAATATGAAGCACAAAGAAGACTATCAGATTCTCAGTTTCTGAGACCCTTCGAGCCCCTGTGTCAGAATCATTAGTGCCTTGGGCTATTTTAAGCCCAAATAAACCCCAATATAGCTTCAGCATTATTGTAAATTTGTATAGTTGACTACAAGATGAAATTTGAATTCTTAGTTCTGAAAGAAAAAGCAGGCTAACCCAAAAAAGTTGAGTTAGTTCTTAAGCTAAGCCAATATACTAAATAACATCTGAGACAGAGCATTTCTTTTCTTGATAGCATCATGCTTCTGGGGTCTGTGTGAGGACTGTGAATACAAACCTGATTTGTGTATCACTGTCAGTGGGATGACTTCCACAGATGATGATTGATGCAACTTCCTCTGTTTTTTTGAGAGTATGAGTTTCCATCAGATTGTTCCATAAAAGAAAGCACATGACCCCAAAGGAACAGCAATTTCTTAACACGGCAAATGAGCTAATCAAATTAGACACACACCCACTTCGACATACTCAGAAAATTTTCCAAGCGCTCTGCTTGTTCGTAATGCAAGTATGTATATATTTGCTTTCAACAGCACTGTGAGCTCTGTGTAAAGAATAGAAGTGCAATCTGCAGTATTAAATGTCTAGAAAATAAATAAAAATTAAAATTAACTTACGTGCCATAAAGATCATCAGTTAAAGAAAAGGAGAAGCTGGGCGACCATAATAGAATCCTTTCCTTTTTCAAGTTACTGGGGAAACTCCCAATACAAAGTGACACCCAGTTACAACTCAGTTAACAACCTGGGTCTGCATAAGCGAGTTCTGGTGTTCCCTTTCTAAAGGAGCTTACAGCATTACTCAGCTGCCTTTTGTCTTTGCTGCTAGAAACTTTCCACTCAGCCACAGAAGAGAAGGAAAACAACATATCTGTTTTTCACACTCTGCAGTTCAAGTCCATGGTGTGGTATTTCAGACCAAAACACTTTTTCTGGCAGAATGCGCTAAGCGACGAGATTTTCCACTGCAGTGGTTAATATGAAGGCTCATGTTCCCTGTCATCACCCTTACTCCCAGGACAGATGCAAGTAGCACAGTGGCCAAGAGGGAGAGACACTCAGGAATCCCTTGAACTGCAAAACAATAGTCAGCAGCTTGGTCTGTTGTAGACCTCAGACTCCCCAATAACTAGTTTCTGCAGTTTTTCAGCTCATGTAATGCCAAGTTCAGTGCATCTGCAAGAACAGCAGCCTTTCCACATGCATGTACTTTGTTTTAAAAAGTCTGATCCCAGGATATACTATCGGACATAAATCTAAGCAGTTTTTTACCTGGAGAGTTATTATTATGTTTGCAACTCCAAATGTGGGGGCATTAACTACTGTGAATCAGAGAAACTTATTTTCTTTGAGAAAACAAAATCATCAATTAAAAATCACCTTTCTTGGGAAAATATGTTGGGATGGGCTCTCTTTTTGACAAAAGGAAATTTTGCATCCCTGAGTATGTAACTCTTTCAATTGTTAAAGGAAAGCAATTCCACAAAAGTGAAAGTCAGAAGTTAAATATTAAGATTCTGTCAGGAAAAAAAAAAGTTGAGATTATATAATCCAAATAATGTTTTGCTTTCAATGTCATTAGAAAATGTTTTTTTTTCAGGTGCAACCAGGCAAATTAAGCATTGGTCATAAAAATTTGCCCATTGTGGGGGGGTTGGAACTAGATGGTCTTTAAGGTCTCTTACAACACAAAGCATTCTATGACCCTGTGATATCTTTTCCAGATTTACTCTTTGAATATGTCCCTAAAAATAAACTCTGAAATTAAATCATTCTTCATGAGTGTTATGTTTGGCTTATGTACATTTTAAAATGAGATAGATTTTCTCATAACCTCATAAAAATCCATCAAAGCCAGTGATGATCAGATTCTGTGTAGAATGCTCAAATCACAATGCACTATTCATGTGTCTCACTGTTTTCTGTTCAGGTTTCTCCTTTTCCCATCAATCCACCAGTTGCCTTTGGCAACTAATTCTGTATCTTCTGGATACAGAAAGAACAGTCACTTCATTTGAATTGGTTTATCTGCAGCTGCTTAATATTTGATTTATCCGAAATGGAAAAACTGACTGATGTTCCAAAACAAAACAAAAAAAAAAATCTCCAAGCTAGTTTTTCTTTTCCGTTAGATCAGGCACAGTGATCCAAACCAATTTATTTCTATTCTGTAACTGTAGCTAATAATTATCTTTCTCACTATAAGAATTCTCTTTCAGAGCAGGAAATTTGATAAACTACTTTATCCTTGTATAGCCAACATCTTTACAGCAGCTTCACTAAAGAATAAAATCAATTAAAATCCTTTTGAGTTTTGAGTTGAACTCCATTTCTTTACAAAATGCTGCTTAACCCACACGATGAATGAGAAAGCTTTTCATCTACCAAATAAGACAGTCACCATTTCTAAAGACAATAAAAATGACAAAAGTAAGAATCTGATTTGCATGCTTTAGCAGTCATATTTTAATGCACAATTGATTTAGCAAATTTACAAAGGCAATGTCTCATTTTGTCTAGTGAAAAGACCATATTATACAAATCTAGAAAGAAATCATCCTTATAAAAGAAAGTAGCTAAACAGTACAGAATGAACAATAAGATCACAGGAATCAAGCTTTCCTTCTTCCAGATATTTCAGACATACTCAAAATGAGTTGTTTGATTTTCCTAGATCTAATTTATTTCACTCTGCGAAATGAGATGAAACAGTCTTCTTTACAGATCTCACTAAGGTGTTCTCAAATTTATTTATGTGAGCCTGTTCATGCTGACGTTGCAATTCTTACATGAAGCAAATTTGACCATTTGTAGCCGTGGATCAGCAGCACTGTTAGAAAAAAAACATGTTAAAATTGGTTGAACCTGTTTAAGAACTGCTTTAAGCTTTCTTTGGGAAGTTGGGAAAAGGCCAATGAAGTTCCATGTGCAGACTCCTGATAAATCTGTGGAACGGACACAGTGGAGCCGAGGGTTTGCACAGGAGTAGGGACTAAATTTAAATTTGACTCTTGATTCTTATTGAAGTCTTAAACAGTAATCATTCACAAGGTAAAGGCGGATAAAAGTCCATTTGTGTGTTTGCAGAAATTGCATATTACTTTATTTACAAGAACATGATTATCTCAGCAGTAAACTTAGCACTCCCTGCTCCCTCCCTAGGTCATGTGCTTAAGTGCAGCAGGAATCCTTGTGGTGACAGGACTAGACCTTGAGTAGTCATCAGAAAAGCCTTGCGTGAAACAGCCTTGGAGAATTAATGGAGGCATCTCAGGAGAGCTCTGAGAGGATAGAAACAAAACACTTTTGCAGGAGGGAGGTAGGAAAGCCTGCACGGTTGCTTCCTTATTTACTATTGAGTGATTTCAGTCTCCAGAGCTGTCAGGCCAATACATGGCACAAATCCTAAATCCACTTAAAACAGCCAGCTGATTTTGATATAAGTATGCTTTTCTTTGACTTGCCAAGAGTTCTGAGGAAGTCTCTTAATTAAGAGGCACGGTTCATTTGTTATAAAAAGACTCTGTGGCTTTTTTACACCTGCTTTGTAAAGTGTCTCTCTCTAGGGAAAATCCAGCCAAAGCATTTTGTTCATTTTGAGTTCCACTTTAACAGTTTCAGTATCGCCTCGTAACATGCTGCAAAGTCACTTTTTAAAAGACATGTCATCTTCTTTTCAACTCCACTCCATTCCCTGCACTTACAATAAACTTATTGGGGTAATCATTAGCTATTGGCTAATATTAGCTATAGATTTTATCTTGGCATTCAGCATTCCTACTTAGTAAGAATGAATTCCTACTTCATCATTTCTTTTCTTTTCTTTTGTCATGCATCGAGTCTTATACTATCATATGCATATTTGATATCAGCATGAGGACAGGAAAGAAAATGAGGCTAAGAACGTCATATTTTTCTTTTGATAGGTCCTCCAGTTTTGCTGGGAATGTGAAAGTCATCGAGAAGTGAGCAACTGTTTAACCAAGAACACTCTCTACTGTGCGAAACCTCCCATGTTATCTTCATTAGTAGAATCTCTTCCACATATTTGAGGGTTTTGTGGTTTTGTTATTATTTCTTTTTGCATATTCAATTCTGATGCTTTTAGGAATTCTGAAGTCATTATCTTTTAAAACTTATTTTTGAGACGCACCAAAATTTCTCTCCCAAGGGTTATAAAATTTGGGATTAATAGTCAAGAATCTTCTGCTTTAAGGACCCTCATCATTATCTAGGAAAAAGAAGTTGTAGAAAGATACTAACATTGATACCCAGAAGTAAAACCATCTAATCGAAGTGCTGTGCCAATGATCTCAGTTAGAAAATACACACAATCTAAGTCTTTCATTGAGCACTTCTATTTGAAATTTCTTAGGTATTTGGTCTGATACACTGATAAATTAACAAAAACCTTTTGTAATCATGCACAACTAATCATATTAAAAAGCTACAGAATGGCATATCTAACTTGTCTTTTGTAATACACCATAATTTCCATGCCTATCTAAAGGGATGGACGGAATCCTACTTATTATTAGGTCTCAGTGCATTTGAATGAGGCTTTGTGGGCTGCCTTGAAAGTTCTGGAAAGTGTCTGAGCTTGTTCAGTCTTTGCTATTTCAAAGAATGTCTTCAAACAAGGAGGCAAACATCACTTGTTATTGACAGAATTTAGACTGGATTGGTTTAGACCAAAGTCAGGTTTCACAAAAGAGAGCAGAGCAATGAAATACAAAAGTACTTTTGCTTATCTCTTTGAACTGATAATATGAGAGAGACATGAGAGGTAGATAACTGTTAGTGACTGAACAAATGGTAAGATTTCAAATAAATGGCACACAAAAGATCTGTGAAGTATTTCTACAATGTCTGACTAGAAATTGTATTTATTATGTCTAAACCTTTATTATTTGCTCCCCAAAGTTTTTTAGAGACAACTGACATTGGATGACTGATGTTATTTGGTGTGTACTGTGCTGGTGGACACTCCAGTAAGAAAGCACTCTTGCAAAGAGAAAGCTAATGAATGTTTAGAGGATCCCCAACATTCTGAAAACATAGTTCTGCAGGATATTTCTGCAAATACTCACTCCTCTCAGAAGGTGCAACTGTTTGAAGGTACTTCTAGTCACCTATATGCCTCAGAGATTTTTGTTGAGCCCATAAAAATATCTGAAACATGCTGGAATAAAAGAAATCTCGCTCCCTACTCTTTTGGGGTTTTCCCATGAGTACTTCTTGCTGCACAATTAGCTCAAGAAAAGCCAAACAGGTAGCCAGTACCAAGTGGAAGCTGCCTGGAGGCTCCTCTGTTCCAGCGATCAGTCTGTGTCCAAGGAGTTTGTGTGGTACGTCACAAGCCCGAAGGCCACGCTCTACATGCAGCACAGCACGAAGCTGGGCCTGTTCAGGAACCTGTTGTGTGGATCACTCGCTCCTCAATGCACAGCAGTCTCATGGTCAGGATCATTGCAGCAGGCAAATACATATTTTTATGAGACTTTAATAAAAAAGATGTATTCAGATATGTTTACCCGAGGTTATCTCCTACATGTATTTATGTCTCTTCAATTACAGATACATTTTAGATAGCTGAAATTATCATAATCCCATTTTACTTGCATTTCCCTCCAAGTTTTGACTTTTCATAATGCATCAATAAATGTGTCCTTTCATTCTTAAAGTTACCTCTGTTTTACCATCTGACTACTCAACCAAAGTTAAGCACCAGTCATTTCACAAGTAGATATACTTGGAAAGGAGAAATTTGTTCCTTCTTCAAAGGCTAGAGTTTTATCAGAGATAGGTTGTCTGATTTGGATGTATACTGAGTTCCCTCCACAATGCTTTGACTGTGAAGGAATCGTTACAGCAACTGCAGATACAAGAGACTTTTTCTTTACACTGTACAAAAACACGAGAATCAAAAGATGGTTCTTACTCCCCACAGGCCTGATGAGTAAGAAAAAATTTGAAAAGAGACAAGAAAAAGAAAGAGGATAAAGCAAAAACTGAGCAAAACAAAAATAAGGAATTCATTCATTAATTCCAGTCAACAGGCAGATGTTTTGACATTTCCAGGAAAGCAGGGTTTAATGACATGGAATGGTTACTTGGAAAGACAAACACGGTTAACTCTGAATCTCCACCCTCCCTCCTTTTCCCTGGCTTTGTGTACTGAGCATGACGCCATATGCATGGAACATCCCTTTGGTCATTGGGGTCAGCTGTCCTGGCTCTGTCCTCTCCCAACTTCTTGCACACCCCCAGGCTACTCGTTGGCAGGGCTGTGTGCGAAACAGAAAAGGCCTCGATGTTGTGTAAGTGCTGCTTAGCAGGAACAGACGTTTCATGTATTATTGACACTGTTTTGGTCACAAATCCAAAGCACAGCGCCACATAAGCTACTATGAAGAAAATTGGCTGTGTCTCAGGTCAAACCAGCACAGCGTGCCAACAGGTACCTGTGTGTACTTTCCATGGTCCTCACAGTGAATTGGACTGAGAAGGGGAAGGCCGACTTGTTCCCAGAAAAGGCTCCAGCAAGGCACTGTCAATCATGGTCTTCAGTCACAGATGGAGGGCTTTGCATGTACCTTCGTGGAGCCTGTGTGATTCCTCCAGTCTGCTACGGTCCCTCTGGAAGGCAGCTCTATCCACCGTCATAATGCTCTAGATAATCCTTGTCTAGATAATCCACTTATGAAAGCAGAACTACTGCACAGAATTTAAAAAAATCCCATCTAAATAAGAAACAAATAATTGCATTCACAATTTTAATTTATGTGTCTTTCACAGTGATTCTAATACTCTTTGCCTACACACAGTGATTTTAAACTGTATAAATAATTTAATTTTTCCCTCCAGAGAATTGTAGATGCCTTTAAGTAGACAGCTGGATAGATCAAAGGTATTTGGAATGTTTCATCTGGTAAAGACAAATCGAGAAAGGAATGGTATAAGCCTTGCTTACATTAAAAAAAACCCAACACACTAAAGATAGTGGTTAGTTGACATAATATCTGCTGGAGGAGGAAGAGAAGAAGAAGAAGAAGAAGAAGAAGAAGAAGAAGAAGAAGAAGAAGAAGAAGAAGAAGAAGAAGAAGAAGAAGAAGAAGAAGAAGAAGAAGAAGAAGAAGAAGAAGAAGAAGAAGAAGAAGAAGAAGAAGAAGAAGAAGAAGAAGAAGAAGAAGAAGAAGAAGAAGAAGAAGAAGAAGAAGAAGAAGAAGAAGAAGAAGAAGAAGAAGAAGAAGAAGAAGAAGAAGAAGAAGAAGAAGAAGAAGAAGAAGAAGAAGAAGAAGAAGAAGAAGAAGAAGAAGAAGAAGAAGAAGAAGAAGAAGAAGAAGAAGAAGAAGAAGAAGAAGAAGAAGAAGAAGAAGAAGAAGAAGAAGAAGAAGAAGAAGAAGAAGAAGAAGAAGAAGAAGAAGAAGAAGAAGAAGAAGAAGAAGAAGAAGAAGAAGAAGAAGAAGAAGAAGAAGAAGAAGAAGAAGAAGAAGAAGAAGAAGAAGAAGAAGAAGAAGAAGAAGAAGAAGAAGAAGAAGAAGAAGAAGAAGAAGAAGAAGAAGAAGAAGAAGAAGAAGAAGAAGAAGAAGAAGAAGAAGAAGAAGAAAAAGAAGAAGAAGAAGAAGAAGAAGAAGGAGAAGAAGAAGATATTGAAGCAGAAGGAGGAGAAAAAGGAGCAGGAACGTAGCAGAAGCAGCAGCAGAATAAGCAGGAGGGGAAGGAAAAGCAGAAGCAGAAGAAATAGAAGAAGTAGAAGCACAGACAGAAGCCACAGAAGCAGATGAAGAAGAACCAGATGCAGAAGCAGAAGCAGTGCACAAAGCAGCAGCAGTGGAAGATGAAGAAGCAGAAGAAAAAGAAAAAGTAAAGGAAAAAAGAAAAAAGAAAAAGAAAAAATGAAAAAGAGTTGTTGGAATTACTTCAGGAGGTTGTTATGTATTGGTTTTCATCTTCCCTTTACCAAACTAAATATCTCCTTTGTAGATCACATTCTCTAGGCCCCACACCATTTTAGCATCCCTCTGCTGGACCTTATCCAAGTTTTTCCACATCCTTCATTTATCATGAGTTCTTCAGCTCAAAACTGACTGAAGTTTCCCCCAAGTCATTTCCCTAATTAGATATATTTTAAGTTCTTAGGAAAGCTAGGCAAGATCTTTGGGACCTAGCCTTCCAAGAGATGGATCTGGCTGCTGTACTTCATCCCAAGTAATATGAGCAAAGGAAGTGGTTTAGCTCTGATAGGAGGGTTCTAGCTCATAGCTCAAGACTGCATTTTCATAGGCTGATAGTAGCTAAAAAATGCAAAGTGGTGCCTCGGAGGGCTGTCACAGTTTACCCCAGACAGATCTGCGTGTTTTAACACAGAATAGGCTTCACTTTCAAGATGGTTTTCTTGAACCAATATATGCTCCAGCAGTTAAAAGAGTCTGTGATGGTAAAATATATTTTTTTTTTTGTCAAACGAGAGAATGCTCATTGGATTTTCCTGCCTTTATAGCTTAACTAACCGTCAAAATTTGAAGTTTTGCATAGTTTTCCCTTTCCTTGAAAAGGAGCATGTGTGGGAAACATGGACCCCAATGTTTGAATTTTTATCAATGTTTGGAATTTTGGATGCTGCTGCATTTTGCAATCAAACTGGACCTCTCCCCAGTTTCTACTGTTCCTATTGAATAAAAATACTTTTATCTACAAACCTCAGTCATGAACTTAGTGCACTGAAATAATCCACATTGCAAAAGCACTCCCCTTTGACCTGTTTTATCCTGACACAATATAGTTTATTACAACCACAGAGCTGTCACCTAATTTAAGCAAACAGGTGCCTGTAAGATAATGGTGAAATCTGTATCTTGGCTGATGCATGATTTTGTGTTCAGAGCAATGATGGCACTGTCACAGATTAACATGTGACACATTATGTGTTGTACAAAATAAGAGAAGGAGGTGGAGATGTGGACCTCGTACAAGGATTTTTGTGCTCACACTCTAAAAGAGAGTTCTTCTGTTCCCCACCCTGGTTTGTCTATTTTGACTGTAAATTCTTCAGAGCATGGGCTTTCTGTTACCTGGGGACAATGTGCACGAATATAATCTGATCTTCTTCAATAATAATTTAGAATAAATAACGAGCATAAACAAGTACACCGATGTAAAGTGTAGCTTGCTCAGGTAATGATTCAGTGAGTGTTTTGTGCAGCATGTGCTACTCCCTCACAGATTACTCTAAAGAGGTGCATGACAGACTGGAAGACAGTCCAAAGACACACCTGCTGGCAGAGGAGAGAGATTCCTTCCATACTTAGCAGCGTGAGGGAGAACCTGGGAAGTTGCTAGAGTGCGTATGGTCTTTCCGATCCACGCTGAGGAGTGTTGGAAACATCTCCGGTGGGATAGCAGAGTTTTGGTGTCAAGCTCTGCTTCATTCATTACACTTGCTACTGATGTGAAAAAGAGTTTAGAACTTTTACCTTGAAAATCCTCTAGGACACGGCTTGAAAAATCAAACAAGAGGACTTCATAGATTAAAGAAAAGGATGTTACAGTAAAGAAAAAGAAGCAGAAAGGGGAAAATGGGGAACACTACCCAACTTGGAGAACATCTAGCTAATCTTAACACCTTGAATTTTAATTAGAGTATGATTTATTGCATTCCATGTTATTTAATTCTCAGTTGGGGCATTTTTTCAATATCATTACTCCTTACAAATATTCCATGGACACAGAAACCAGGAAAACTATATTACCAAGTGATACCTAAAAGATTTTGTGGACGGCAAATTGATTGTATGCTCAAAATAGGATATAAGGGGAAAGGGATGAAAGAATGTAATACCGAACAGCATTTTCCAAAGTATTATTTCTTACACAACTATGGGCTATTATTCTGCAAAATTCCTAAATATATACTTAAATTCCAGGCCCAGGGTACCTTTGACTAGAGTGGTATGTTAAGGTTTATCTGCAGGACTAAGTGCTTAGTTTGTTCAAGAAATAAGGAATCTTTTGTGTTGAAACTAAACCACACTAAGCTGACGTGATTAAATAAACAAAATGAATATTTCATAGCGAGTAGAAGATCAGAACCCAGGCAACCACACAACCAGGCAGACACACTTCATGAGTAAGTTGGCTTTATTCTCGTACGCTTTTGTAGAACACATAAGAGGGGATTTTTTTGTAGAATACATAAGAAAAAATGAAGCTAGAAGCAACATTGACATCACACGATATTGAACATACCTGTCCTAAAGCTGTTAGATGCCTCCAGGTTCCTGTTTCAGAGGAAAAACAAAATAAGCTAAACCAAAGAAGAAACCCAATACAGATGAAACCAACAAAACAAAAAACACAGACCCATTGATACTCTCTTTGAAAACCTTAATGTCACGATCACTTGAGTTTCAGAGATTCATTCTGCAATGCTGATACCCCATGAGCAGAGAAACAAATGATGTGATGTAATCTGGTTAATATTTGTTAAAGCAATCAGACTCATGACATTGCTTGAAAGAAATATGAAAGATTTGACAACTTTGAGAAGGTGGGACATTGAAAAGATGCAAATTATCTGTCATGAAATATTAAATTTGGTTATCATCTTTTGAAAACCTCTGCATCAGTCAAGAAAAATGCAGAGAATGTGAATTTTTGATTCTACAAAAAGCTAGTAGTCTAATGTTCTGCTTTTAATTAAAACATTAAGCTGGGCAGATACCCCCACTCATACATCAGTATGTCAAGATGTTTAATGTAAGACTTCTTCTTGGCAGTTGTTTGTCACAAATTATAATGATTAACAGCTTTTGCACTTTACTGCAGGAAAATAGGGGCAGGCATACATGAGTGTCAGTATTTTTCCAGTCACAGTAAATGTTCACAACAACACTGTTCAGTGAGAGGAAATTCCATAGGACATAGTGGCAAATTTGCATTTAAATGAATGCCTTCTATTTCTGCATTCTAAATAAAAGGAACCATCTGCAGCTAGACAATATATCTAAAGTTAGCATGATCCAAAGAGCTCCAAGGTACAGGATAACAGTTCCCTTTGATGAAAACAAGCAGTAGACTAGGTTTGGTCAATAGTTAATACCTCCGATAGAAATGCAAAATCTATTTATCTATTTCTCCTTTCGGAATGGGAGAAGAATTTGACTCTTGAGGAACTGCTAGAAGAAAAGTCCATGATTTTTATGAATATTCATTATTTGTAGATGTTCTACTAACAACTAATATGATTAAAATTTTATAAGTACTCATTGTTTGGGCTAAGAGAGAGTTAATTTTCTTCACAATAGATTATGGTGCTATGCTTTGGATTTGTGACCAAAACAGCGTCAATAATACACCAAAGTTTTCATTATTGCTGAGTAGCAATTACACGTGATTGAGGCTTTCTTTGTTTCTCATACGGCCCTGCCCATGAATAGGTTGGGGGTGTGGAAGAAGCTGGGAGAGGACAGAGCCAGGACAGCTGACCCCAATGACCAAAGGGATGTCCATACTCTATGGCATCAGGCTGAGCAATAAGAGCTGGGGAAAGAAGGAGAAAGGGGGAAGATCAGGGTGTTGGCATTTGTCTTCCCACTATGCGTGACGGAGCGCTGCTTTCCTGGAGATGGCAAAATATTTGCCTGTTGATGGGAAGTAATGAATGAACTCCTTATTTTTGCTTTGCTTTTGCATGCAGCATTTGCTTTACCTATTAAACCATCTTTATCTCAACCCATGAGTTTTCACACTTCTACCCTTCCGTTCATCTCCCCCATCCCACTGCAGGGGAGTGAGCGAGTGGCTGGGTGGTGCTTAGCTGCCTACCCAGGTTACACCACAACAGTACATTTTTAGTTATTTCTTCCCCCTCAACACCAATATTTCTTTCGTAACTGTTGCCAATCCTGCATTATGTTCTTGCACCAAATATTCTTGGTATGCCACATATGCTTAGATAAGGACACTCATAAACACTAATTAATTAATCAGTTAGCTGTGCTACTGAAATTTTATCATGAAAACAAGAATCCTTCCAAATCCTCCTTCCAAGTTTATTGTATTAAACACTCTGGTTTCACAACTCCTTCTATGACTCTCTCTTCTAAGCCAAGTGGGTCTAGCAGGTTAACTGCTTCTCACAAAGGAGTATTCAGCCTGTGCTTCTCAACTTGCCATCGTTTTTATTGCATGCCTCTAGATACCATAACTATGCTATTTTGGGGTGACTAAAGAATTCCTGAGAAACATACACCACCATACTACAAAGACAACACGCTGTTGTCTCTAAAATGATCTTACAGATCACTCATGGTTTTATGTCCCTTTGAGAGGGCAGAAGAAGCAGAAACTTCGCTTGAAAGATTGTGTGATCCTACATCTCCTATCTTACCAACTCCAAACCCTTACATCACATATTTTTACACCTCCTAAACAGAAATTCAAACCCATGTTCCTGTCACTGCTACTCAACTCACCCAAAAGATGAAGCGACCTTATTCACCCTCACCTCGCACTGCGGTCTCCTGTTCCTTATCCTGTGCTTCCCTGCTTCCCTGCTTCCATGTCTGCAATACTGCTGTGTTTTAATCCCAGCCACTCAGTAAGTACCACACAGCCACATGCTTCTTCCTCTCCCCTCAGCAGGATGGGGAGGGGAACTGGAAAAAGGTAAAATTCACAGGTTAAGAACACTTTAATTACTGAAATAAAGTAAAAGATGATGATGATGATGATGATGATGATGATGATGATGATGATGATGGTGAAACATAATTTAAAAAGGGAAAAAGGANAAAAAGGGAAAAAGGAAAACAAGTGATGCACAATACAGTCACTCACCACCCACTGACCAATGTCCAGCCCATCCCTGAGCAGTGATTGGTGGCTTGCAACCAACTCCCCTCCATTTATATACTGAGAATAACATTCCATAGTATGGAATGTGCCTTTGGCCAGTTCAGGTCAGCTGTCCTGGCCATGCTCCCTCCCAGCTTCTTCTGCACCTGCCTGCTGGCAGAGCATGAGAAATTGAAAAGGTCTTGATTTAAAGTAAGCACTACTTAGCAACAACTAAAACATCTGTGTGTTATCAATATTATTTCACGCTAAATCCAAGACACAGCACTGTGCCAGCTACTAAGAAGAAAATTAATTCTATCCCAGCTAAAACCAGTACAGCATCCACCACTTACTCCATGTAATGTATGTCATGCCACACTTCCAATATCCTATCTATCACCCCTCCTGTTTTTTAATATATGCACACAGATGTAGTCTCTTAGTCTATGGACCATTTATTGAGTTCATTTGGTCCATGAAATTGGGCTCCATCTGTCAAAACAATCTTTCAAGGCAGCAAAGATGGTGTGTGAATTGTTGCATGTCGAAG
Organism: Mohoua ochrocephala; assembly: GCA_013398855.1. Lineage (NCBI taxonomy): Eukaryota > Metazoa > Chordata > Aves > Passeriformes > Acanthizidae > Mohoua > Mohoua ochrocephala. Next base: position 568,141 of record VZTA01016864.1, read on the forward strand.
TCAGTTCTGATTCCATCACCGCTGCACTTGTCCAGTTTCATCAAAGTTCAGTTTTCATTAACGTGGCAATCAAAAGGAAGTGAGGTTCAGATCCCAGTGCGGTGATGAGCATATAGCTGCTGTAGGAGTGATAATACACAGTGCTATCTAGCAATTAACATCGTGCATTTTAATTGATTGGCTATTCTTACCCCAAATC
>VZTA01016865.1:0-27859 GCA_013398855.1 Mohoua ochrocephala
GAACCTGTTCCTGATATCCACCCCCAATCTCCCCTGACACCACTGCATTCCCTTGTGTCCTGTCAGTGGTCACCAGAGAGAAGAGACCGGTGCCTGCCCCTCCTCTTGCCCTCTCAAGGAAATTGTAGACTGTGATGAGGTCTCCCCTCAGTCTCCTCCTCTCCTGACTTCCTCTTTTTCAGCCCCACATGAAATGACTCAAGGTTTTCTCTAAGCATGTAGACTCCTTGCCGTGATTCCTCAGGTTCTGGATTTCCATTTCTGAAGCAGTGCCTTATTTGGCTTTCTACACAGCGATTTACATTTTGCCTCTCTCCTTCCTTCCCTGTTAAAGGGTGTGCATGAAAAGGAGATAAAGGACTTCAGGAAGGTGTTTTCAAAGGTTCAATTGGCAGGCAGGCAGAATATTCCTTTTAGGGATCTATGTGTACTGAGATACTTCAAAAGTCTTGCATTTAATTTCCTGGCTTCTGGAGCTAGCATCGCCCTGCTTTCTGTATTCTTTCCTTTTTCTCCTAACTTTCCATTCAATAGTTTAAACTTACAATGTTATTTTCAGTAGTTTGGTTGGTATGTTGCTTTTTTATTCCTTTTTTGCACTCCCCTGGGAAGTCAAACTGTAGACTATTACTGAGTGATTCATCTACAGTTCCTTCTTGAACCAATTCCTGCTTGTTGCTTAGGACTTACAGATGTTTTGTAGAGATACTGTAAAAGGCAAAGAGTTCTCAGCCTCCAACAATACAGATTTTAAAGTCATAAACCCTCTGGTTTCTGAGAAAATAATGGAGAACTCACACAAAGAGAGCAGGTGGGAAGGGGAAAGATTAAGAAGAGGCAGAAAAATACCACCGTTTTTATTTACTGTGTTTGACTTAGATCTCATAAATTCTCTTTAATGTAATGATATCATTTTTTCTTGTTCCAAAGGAAAAAAAAAGATCTTTCTGATCAAAATTTATCACAGTAAAAATAAAATAAAATGGAACAAACCAACATAAAACATTTAACAGCAACATTTAATAATGTATACAATAAAATATTGCACTAATATATTGACAAATACAGCAATAAAGTATTAATGTGATTATGCTTCATCAGTGCAACAGCCCTTCCTCCTTGTCTTTCAAATAGTTTGAATAAAGTCTCTCCCATCTCATCAACAGCTTCACCATAATCCTATAAAAACAAACAAACAAATAAGACACTAGAATTTAAAATAAAGATTCCCAAACTAATTTTCTTGTGACAACATATACAGATACAAACTAAGGTAGCTGCAATTTATTTTTGGTTTACACCAGGGTAAGTGAAATGAGAACTTATTCCATAACAGCTTAATTAGGAAGATACTGTAGCTGCAGGTTTTTTATACTTATTTTCACCACTCCTGGGAAAAAAATGCAAGAGCTACTGTCACCACTTTCCAGACGGTGACTGAAGCATGGGAAGAGGAATCGTCCAACTGATAAATAAAATCTGCTCTTGAGGTGGCAATGTCCAGCTCATCGCTGCGATGTCTGGAGGCAGGTAGACACCTGAGATGGTCACAGGCTCTTGAGGACACAGATGGGTAAGAGTCAGGCAACTAAAACTGCAATTGATAGGAGACAGTATCCAGAAACCTCTTCCAATCCATTTCAGAGACAGAGTCTCACTCTGGGCTGCTGGAGGCATCTCTCAGCTTCAAATCCTCTCACATAATTAAACAAGCCAGGTCAGTTCTTTCTCGTATCAACAAGGAAAGGTTTATAAGGCTAAAGCACTCTTATAGTCCATGTCTGCTCATGATTCAAGCCTCCTTTTCCTCTGAACATCTAAGAAGCCATCTGCATATAAGAGATTCTATTTAGTGGCTGGAACATAAAGGGTAAAGCAGATAACCGAGTAAGAAACCCTTCTTTCAAGCATTTTAATTATTATTTTCATATGAGCTCTCTATCACCAGATCTTATCAGCAACTACTTCATATATCCGAGCTGCCTTATGGAATTGAAATGTTCAGGGAGGATAAGGCCACTTAGAAGTACTTTTTTTCCAATGTGATGGTTTTTTCAGTCACATTTCCTCCTTAGGACTGGCTCTGGGTGGATGAAACAAATGGAATCTGGTGCCACATTACACCTATACATATGTTCTGGTGCCCTTAGTGTCCTCACAGACATGTCATTGCCAAAGACAGTTTTGGCTTTTCAATGCAGGAAGCCAGATATTTAATTCACATATAGTAAAATATTGCATCACTCCATACTTTGTGAAAAGGACTCTTCAGAAATCTCACCTGAGAAAATAGATAAGAATTCAGTTTTGTGTTCTCAAAAAGTCAGGGACTGCTTAAGCAATAGAAAAGTTACATGTACCAGAAATAACAATCTTCTCCTCAGGTTTGTGAGAGAAGCTCAGATAGCATTGTTAATGGCTTTCAGACGTGTTTGGAATTAATCCCTTGCATCTGTTTGTCATCTTTTTCAGATTTAATGACTTGATGCTTTCCTAGGTAAACAAAGAGGCTCTCTTACTCGCACATGCTACTTAGAGCAGTGTGCATACCTGTAAAATGAAAAGGTGGCTAGACTGAAAATGTCATTTGCTGTGACTTTGTTATGACCTTTATTCGAGCCAAATTCCAGTCCAACATGAGTCACAGCAGTCTGATGGATGGAGTTGCAGCTATTGAGTCTGCTCCTGCACAGGCCAGGAAAGAGACAGGCGTGCTTGCAGCTAAATCTAGACATCAGAGGTACAGAAATCAGTATCTTTACCTACTCACTCATCTTCCATTATACTTGGTGAAGAACAATGGACACTTCCAGGTCACAATTCATCTGATCTCTTTTAAATCTCTACTTTGGTATAAGATGAATTGCATCCTAGAAATGCTCACTGACTATGCAGAGCCTCTAAGGTGATATCTGCATTGTAGACATCTACAATTAATCATTTCTGTATAGGTTTAAAGATGGTAGAAAACCAAAGTTGATATTGGAAGTCCCTGTCTATTCCTTATGTTAAAGTCACTGTAACCCTGGTGCTTTATAAGAAATAAAGCTTTCCCTGACAATTGCAACAGAGAACTCCTTTTAGATGTAAAGAGGACCATTTTTATGGGGGGAAAAAAAAATATTGCAAGAGTGAAACAAATGCAGGAAACAAACCAGACTGAATTGATACTGATTTAAATTGATTCTATTCTTCCATTCTTCTCCCTATACTTGATACTGGCTGCTGAAAAATTAGATGTGATAGCAGACCCTAGGCCAAGTCATCAGTACTGGAAATGACTTCCATGTTGCTAACACCGGAGATTTGCTCTGCTTCTCTTTCACCAGAATCCTCAGAGTGAAAGAGGCAGGTTCATAAAACATGATATTTTCTAGCTCAGCCTCCTACAGAAACCAGCTGTCCATGAACACCAGCAGCCATTGAGCTGAACATCTTTCCCAGCTCCTGCTGCTGTGGGGACAACTCCCATGCACGGCACACACACGTAGCTGCGTTTTCATGCTGCTGCCTCTGCAGGTTCAGCCTGGAGATCTGGGTCAGTCCCCCCACAATGCTGTGGCCATTGTGCTGGACCTATGTTCCTCATTTCCAAACTGTCCAGAAGCCTCACAGGCTACACAAAGGCTTTTGGTATTATTTTTCCAGCTTGTGTTCCCACCTTTCTTGGACTGAAAAGCAACGAGGTTACCAGATCGAACTGAGAAAATGTCTATACACAGCAGAAAATGCATGTCAGTGATGAAAATTAGAGCATTAATTTCAGAGTGTTAAACCAGAATATTCTCACAATTCTGAATTTCCCATCATTATTCTCAAAAACCAAGATATCAAAACTGCCATAAAAAATAATTCTGTCTTCATAATGCTTTTGAGGTTTTCTTGGTGGTTTTTGGGTTGGTTGTTTGTGATTTTTTTTTCCCCTCAGTGTTGTTGTTGGGGGTTTTTGTGTTTGGGAGTTTTTATTGTTGTTGGTTTTTTGGTGGGGTTTTTTCAGGTCTTTCTGGTGTGTTTTGGTTGGTTGGTTGGTTGGTTGGTTTTGATTTTGTTTTGGATTTTTTTTGAGCGGGGGGCACGGTTGGTATTTTTTTGTCAAAAATGTCCCTCAGGACAGGTTTAAAAAATCATGAGGACCATATTGGCTCATGTCCTTGCAGAAATAATTTTTATGTATTCCAAGTATGATAAAAAATATTGGCTGCATTTGTTCCACTCTATCAGGTAAATATGTATATGTGCAGATCTTTTAAAACATTTAATTATTTACTCAGGAGACCAGAACAGCTGTTCTGCCAGGTAAATATATTTTGAGGCAGCTTTTTAAGATGTGTATTATGTTAGATCTATTTCCACTTAAATGCATTTTTTTGTAACACAAATTCTTTTAAAAAGCAAAATCTATTACCTTCAGAGCCATTGTCTTCTATCACGTAAACACAGGTTTGGGGGTCATGCTTTGCATAATAAAACAGCACCAGCAAGACTCTCTGAAGAGGCATTTTCCTTGATCATATGGGCCAGAGTCTGATGTGCTCATTTCTAAGGGGAACAACATTAACTGATTTTAGTGGAAGTTTCTTTAATACTTACATGGCAAAGCAGATTCCTGCATAGCAGCGTAACACACAAAAGTTAAGCATGAGTAACATGAATGGACAAAGGGGAGCTGAACCCGTACTCTAGGAAAAAAAAGGAGTATTCTGAAACATTGTTTTGTGTCTCGGCATTCAGTCTACCCTTCAAGCAGAAAAGTCAGAAAGGGATTACTTGATCACAGCACCTTTACCAGCTGTTCTAGAGCTGGAAATGCCTTGGATCTAGGGCTGTCTTCTTCAGTTTTATGTTCCCAGCATTTCTGGGAAAAATTTGTCTTCTTTTCAGATGAGTTAGCTCATCAAACAGGGTCATATGTCTGTCTTTTGAAGGAGGTTTTTCCCTTAATTGCTTTGTGAAAAGCCATTTCTAAAATTCAGCTTTCCTAAGTTGCTTTCTTGCTCATTTTCTTTAAAAGTAACAGGGGACTATCACCATGGCTATCAGTATGAAATGTATGGCAACATGTTTAGGAGTAATGGTATCTTTGTGCTTGTGGTAGTCAAAGATAAAGATTTGTAGCAAAAGAAATCAACTTTATTACAGCAACCAATATCCTCCTTCTCCAGATCTCATATGCTCAAAGGTTTGCTCTTCCTTTTCTTTTCTCAGTTTCCCTAATCAAAACATTTGTTCAGCTTTCTTTTCCAATGGACTTTAACCTTTCTGGTACCAGTAACTTTGACCTTATGCCTTACTTTATTAGATGTTGCACAAAGGCATTCCAAAAAGAGAAGCCCAAAAGAGATTCACCTTGTAAGCAGTGGTCACCTGATTCTGATTTTACACATTCATTAACGGTTTAATTTGATGCACTACAAGGTCGTTGAGCTATGAAGCATTTTACACTTATCTAAATTTTGTAAGAAAATGGTGTGTGATACAAGGATAGGGACGCTCACTTGGCTGACCTGCAAGTGATTGCTGAAGAAAATACTTTGATAGTTAACATGGAATGAGGTCCTGAAAGCTTTTTATTTTCAAAACCGGTTGGAAAGGGTCTGAGAAAATGTGATTCCTCCCTTTCCAAGGGCTCTTGCTTTGCCTATATTAGAAGTACTTCATGGATAGCTGATTAAGATGGTGTAACTCCAGTGACGTTAGTGATGGCATCTGACATTTATGTTTCATTTGATGTAAGCATGTGCCTGACTGTGAGCAAGTAAGTGGATGTCAACAGACAAGCAAATTAAAATTGCTGAACTCCACAGCTAATAGCACATAAAATAAAAAAATTCCCCAATGCTGTTCCACATTTTCTAATTTCACCCAGAATGTTCTGTCTGAAAGTTGAACAATGTTTGATACATTCCTCCTTCCATTTGAAGTACCTTGCTAATCCATCTGAACAACTTTAATAATAACTCAGCATGATGTCTTTTGGCATTCTCCCTCCACTTTTTCTCTTTTTTCTCTTGGGCTGCTATGAGAACTTTAATGACCCAACAAGTTTGTCTTCTGTCAGCTGAGAATGCTTAAAATTTTGTTTGGTGGAATCAAGGCGCTGGAAAGATACTCTAAGTGAAACACCAGGATAAATTGGTGCTCCCCAAATATATTACTTTCAAGTTGGCTTTCCCAAACCATCAGTCTTTTCCCAAAGAACATGTTTTGGACCACCAAGTCGTTGCTCATCTTCAGTGGGTACGGTTTAAAACTTTCTATCTTTTCACCAACGCCAGTGACTCTTTAATGATGTGTGCGTTTCTGTTTCTTCCTAATCCCGCTGCTTTATGCACTGAAGCATCTCAGTCTATGTATCAGAATTGGAGATATATTTAGCCGTCTAAACCTCCATTAGTTTCAATGGAAAATTTAGTAACAAAACACAAAGGTTATGTGTGTGAAATCCATCGAGGAACCTCTACTTCCACCACCTTCCTGCCCCATTTAATTTAATGTTGTGTAGTTTTTTTCTATTTACAATAAATGAAGACTCTGTGAGATGAGATCTGCAAGTACTTGCTTCAGTGGTTTCAGATACTGCCGTCTCTTGCTGTCTGCTCCTTTAGATGTCTTCCCTGCTCCCAGACCTGGGAAAGACTAGGTGTGATTAAACTTCAGCTGCACCATTGGAAGGCTAGCATCTTCATTCAAATTAGAAGAAACACTTTCAGTCTGGAACACCTCAGGGAAGAGTGTGTTTTTCTTTTATTGAGTGTGTCATGGTGCTGTGATTGCTTAGTACGTGCAAGGTGAATGTCCAAGCAGGGCAGAGCCATAAGCACCGAAAGATTTCCTGGAGAAAATTTGTCAGCATCCTAAGATTTTCCTGAAGTTTTTCTTCCCAAGTTATCTTGAGGCAATGATGTCCACAGAAGAGTTGGTGTCAGTTATAAATAGGCACATACATTTAAGTGTGTATATATAGAGATATTTTCTTCAATATTATTTCCTGAATAGAGATAGAAATCATAACAGTACACTTGAGGAATTATTTTTATGTCTACAGGGTTGAGTCTAAAGTACATTTTGTAAGAAAAAGAAAGAAAATTTATGGACTTGAATGAATAAAAAGAGTTTAAAAATAAGAGCACTATGATGTTGTTTTGTTTGGCTATGTTTGTTTGCTTAGTTTGGTTTGACTGTGGATTTGTTTTTTTTTTTAAAGGAATGAGTATAGTTCTATTCAATATTCACTTTAAATATTCATGTTGCATTGTTTCTTATTCCTAGTGTTTAAAAAATGACTGCCATAAATTCGTATATTCCTGTCCTTTAAGATGTTTATGATTTAAATATAAGCCAGTCAGCAGTGTTAAGACACAGCCTTTTAATTTAGGTAAGAATTGTTTTTGTGGAAACAGGTTTTCTTTTATCATACCAAAAGAATTCAGGATTAGAGACAAGCACAGGTTAAAAATAATTTGTAAGTCCAGCTACAGAAAGCCTGAGTGATTCATATAGTTTCAATTCTTCCTGTGAATTTGTCCTTTGCTTTCAATTGTTCTTATTTACATATAGCCTAGTTTCAGAGCAGAGACCTTTTAAACACATCGATAGGTCAATAAATCTATGCTTTTAATAGGGATGTACTTTTGGCCATTCTTTATTTTGGAGCTTTTCATTATGCACTGTCCTGCATGACTATACACTGCCGCACATGAAATGTTTACGTTGAATTGATTGGTTCTTTCAACACATTTGATTATTAGAAAGTGCAAAAGGGATGTTTTCAAGGTTTGTAAAAGCATATGTTGACCTTTCTTTGAGAATATAAAAGGCTGATTCTATTGCCTTTATACCCTCTGCAGAGGCGGCGTGGTTCAATGTCTGGGAACATATAAACTCTCACAGAAGAATGGAGAAGTTGCATTTCCAAGGACACATGACTTAAGGACACTCTTCTACTATGGATGTAGACTTTTCTTCTGCTTTCTGATGCCTTCTTCCAGCTGCCTTTGCAAATCATACACAGAGCTGAGAACATGTTCAAGAGTCTGACATCTAATAAAGTCTGCTTAAACACAGAATAACTGTCTGAACTTTGAGACACTGCTCTCACAAAGGAGTCTGGGGCATATTTCTTATAAGCATGGCCCACTTTACACCCTGCCTCATTGCCTGTGAACAGGAATATCACAAGTGTACCTGTGCGTGTGCCCAAGCAAAAACATTGCCTTATGCCCTGGGGATCACATTCCAGGAATGCTCTTGCAGGGTCACCACCAGGAGTCCAGTAGGCTTACACGGGTTGTGTGGTGTTAACAAGCTGAAAACCTCTCAGGCCAAGACTCTCAGGTGTGTTAAGATATCAGATTCTACTGAAATAAAAAAAAAAACCCAAACATTTAAAGGTCTGTCTTTAAACCACTCTGTAAGGAGATCAATTTCCAACGGTACCTTAAGGATACTACAAATTACTCTTGTGCTTGTTATGATCCCTATACGTAAGGAGAATATTCTTTATGACTGAATTGTGACCAATGGTAGAAAATTCTCCAAACTATAGGAAATAGTTTCTAAATACTCTGGTAGAGGAGCCAAAAGAGAAGGAAAGGGATGAATCTATATAGTTCCCAGTATTTTGCCCCACAGCTGGAAGGGTAGCAGCAACAGCAAACAGCACAGAACAGATAACTGGTTATCCTTATGATCCTATTCATTCTGTCCTTTATTTATATCCAAAGGAAGATTCACAGTGACTGTGACTCCCCTCCCACTGCTTGACACGGACACTGTGGCTGCGCCTGTAGAGTCTGGATTTAAATCAGCGACCTACCCAGGGTCTCAGACTCCATGATGTTAAAGAGTGCAGCCACTGCGTACCCCTAATGACAGCAAGAGTTACTGTGAAGGGTACTGGAAGGACCTCTCCAGCTCTCTTCTGCTGGGTCCTATTTGCACCATGCAGCTGAGGGGAGTATCCAGTTGAGAAGTTTCTGATTTTTTTTCAAGGGAAGACATGTGGATAAGATCCCTAGCTATTAAGAAACATAGCAAGGCAAAGCATAACCCTGTGAAAAGTGTTTCTAAAACACCACTGATTTTCTGAAAGCTTCCATAAGTTAAAATTATAGTCTTCTTTAATACCTGGGACTGAAATAAAAAAAAAAAATCAGTATAGGAATCATTTCCTGCTGGATTGCAGCAAACAAACCAACACAATCAGAGTCTGTACTTTGAAGATGCACAAGCTCTAAACTTTTGCTAAATAGGGACAAAAGTCGGCCCAAGACAACAATAGACAATATCTCTTTCTCCAATTTGGGGCAAAAGTTTCTGGTTTGCCTTCTGCATTGCAGATCTTCTTAGTCAGGTTGGCTCCCTCTTTCTCTCTACTTCTTACAGTTTTCGGACTCCTTGTACTACTAAAAGCTGGACAATTATAAGGTTACCTGTGTTATGCTGTAACACAGCAGAACTTCAGCAGGTCAAAGGAGTTCTTCTGTCTTTCGTATTATCATTGTCCCATTTCTCTCACAAGTGTTATAGTGTATATTCTGGGATACTGCTCCTCAGTCAATCTATTCTCCCAGGTTTATTTTTATATCAGATCATCATCAAGTAGTCTCCATTGTACAAAGCACTATTCTCAAAAGTGGCTATTATAATTCAGCTTACAGTGATGAACACAATTACCTTTAGGTTCATTTAAAAAAAGATGAAGAAGAAAAAATAAGAAATTCATCTGAACAAAGAAAGTCTTTGCAGGAAGGTCAATTGGGTAAAGGGACAGTGGTTTAAAAAGAAAGACACATTGCTCTAAGCTACAGAAGTAGTGAAAATATACAAGAAAAATTGATAACTCAGACTCATTTAAATGAAGGCAGAGAAAATAATTTACTGAAAAGTTTTAAGTCTAATACAATATCAGTACCTAATACTGTTCTAAAGGAATTATCTGATGCCTTTGATGGAGTAAAACAAGACAAGGTCTCATGCTTTTCAGAGACCGGTTTTGAACATGGATGCAAGTGGGATTTTAAAGAGGAACTCACAGTAAGTAATAAAATGAGTATTTTTTACCCTGTTAATTAGGCTGAATTTCCACATATGGTGTAGAAATGTAGTACTTCCATTTTGCAGATGACTGATAGAGCCATGTGAGTTATCCACTCAAGGTTGCAGGGAAGTGTGTTTATACCAAGTTGGTGCTCAGAGCGCTGGACCATGTGATTTCTCCTCTCCTTAGGGAGGTCAAACAGGATGGATTGAAGTTGAGCTGTAGGATCAGTTTTCGTGTTCCACCCTATGCAAATAAATAAATTAATTAAGAAAAATCTAGGTCAGCTCAACCAATTCAGTATAATATCAGCCCAATGAGTGAGTAAAACTGTGTTCCTCTAATTGCTGGAAGAAAACCACAGTAATATTTCCCCCACAGCTGAAGTATCAGAGCTCTGAAAATCTTGGAGATCCTGCTCCTCCAGGAATTTTAACTTTCTCTCACAATTGTAAAATAGCCCATTAGCCCCGAGAGTTTTTGAACAATGGGGATCAATGAAATCTCATTTTTTAAATAAGTGCAATTTCACTGAAAAACTCTTAGCCTTCTCCATCCTGTTATTATATCTGCATTTTCATTCCAACCAGAAGAACACTGCATTCTGTTTTGCAGAAAACTTAGGCTGGAAGTAGGGGGTGTCTGTTCCCGTTGTTGTTTTTTATATCTTTCCTCATTTTTATTGGTAAACTATCAAGCAGGATGTTCCCCCCTCCTGTTTTTAAACAGCTTAAACTGATTGTATTTCAAAAAAAAATGCAGATGTCTATATCTTTTATAGGAGGAAAGTCATTAAATTTTGTAAATGTTAGAAAAAAAGAAACTATGAATGATATTCTGGAAAGTGACGGCATCGTAAAATATGCACAATCTGGTCAAGTTCCAATTAAAAAAAATGTGTTAGCATAAACAACCTTTAAAAATAGCAATGTAAAATTTACGAGCACAGAGTGGATTTGGAAGCTGTCGCCACGCCCAACCACATTTTCTGTTCTCATCAACCTGGTTTCTAATTCTGCATACATTTTAGATTTGCTGACATTTTCATATAGAGAGAAACTTTCTGCAGCTGATATGGAAATCATCAAGCCCTGCACAGCACTGGAGAGGGATTCTTTGGACGTGGAAGAACATTGTGCTGACAATTCCATCTTCATCCGGCAAATATTTTTTCACTTTTGTTACTTGCTGTTGCTGCCTCTTTAAACTGCTTGGAAATTTTACAGGATCATAAATTAATTAAACTTGGAAAAGGCCTCTCAGGTCCTCTAGTCCAACCATTAACCCACCACTGACAGGTCCACCACAAAACCATGTCCCTAAGTGCCATATCTACCTGTTTCTAAATAGCTCCAAGGATGTTGACTTCACCACTTCCCTGGACAGCTTGTCCCAATGCTTGACAATTCTTTCAGTGAAGAAAATTTTCCTAATATCCAATCTAAACTACCCTAGAGCAACTTGAGTCTCACATTCACTGTTAGAGAGTGTTTAATTATTCATGTTTAAATACCTAACAAAGGGAAGCTAGGGAAGGCATCTACTAAACCCAAGGCTTCTGATCAACACATCTTCCTTGATCTGCTGCTCTCCTGTGAGCCTTTTTTCAGGCAAAAAATAGCTAAGCCTTTAGGAGTTGGTGGATTTCTTTTCAGTCCTTTTAGGTGTCATGAAAGTTCCCAATCACTTTAATTCAAATCCTCAAATTAATGTCTGTCACTATAATTAAATTTAACTACCTTTTCATTCTTAAAATCATTGTTCTACTGTTGCATAGCCCTGAAGCTCCTTAGAGCATACAGATTTCTAACTTATAAACACTTGGGTTTTTCTGGCACCTGAAGTTGTAATTCTGGGTGTCTGTGTGCAGTCAAGTGTTAACAATATTTTAATTGCCACCCACCAGCAATTTCCTTCATTACTAAGGTGTCCCAGAATGTCTTTCCTATCCTAAGATGGGGTAGGAAAGCCATCGAAAGCCTAGAGCCATCAAAAACTTTGTCTGACTAAAATTAAGCCTTTACTTATATTTATTTAACCTAATGTGGAGAGACTAAAGTTGTTCTGTGTCATTTATCCAGAGAAAGGGATTATAAGTAGGAAAACTACGACAACATATCTCCCAAACATTAGACCACTCATCTGAGAGGGCAAAATCCCTATCCCCGAACTAAAGAAATATTTGAATTTTACATGAAGCAGTCACCAGGAAGCACCTGTGAGTGACTGAAACGTGGACTGGAATCCATGACCCTCCTTCCCAAATGAGTGCACTAACTACTGGGAGTCTCTTGCCTTATATTTTGACTCTAATGAATGATTAAAACATGTTAACAAAACTATGATTCTCCACGTGAAATGCCGGTTCTGTTCATCTTAATCTTGAGAGATGAGTTTCAATGCTCTTGCCTCTTTCTCTCCCAGTCTGTGTAAGTACAGCAATAGATGGACTGGTTTTAGCTCTCCCTAGTTACTGAAAGAAGATGTTCAAACACTTTACAATAGGTCTGTCAGTGCCTCAGTAGGCACTGACAGAAGACAGTTCCTACTGATAAGGAAAAGGGGAAGATAATCCCAGGTCTGATTACCAGGTGATGGTAATCGGACTTTTATTTTGTCTAAAAATGGTCAGTGATGTCTTTCCAGACTATTTCACCTCCTCTCTCTGAAGAAACCTAAGCCAAAATATGTCGATTTGCTAATTCAACGCACGATTATGAACTGGTTTGGCTGACCCATATTTTTATGTTCTGGCAAATCAGCTATTAATTAGAGAAATATGTGACTCTTTTCTTGCCAGATGAACTCAGTACCTGCCTCCACTTTGTTATTCATAGTGGATGACAAAAACAAAGAAATAAACAAAGAAGTATTGGCCGCTGAATAGAAACTGTTCTTCAAAAGATGCATTTTTTTCTGCTACAGAGTTATGCCCTTTTTTCACCCCCAGAATCCTGTTTTTTTCTGTTTCTATTCACCTCATTACCTAATATACCATCTTATCTTTCTATCCACCTCTTCTCTGAAAGGCTAAAAAAGTCAGAGAACATTGCCAACCAAGAGATTTGTGTTTATAACTAAACAAATGAAGATTCCAAGGAGAGCCTGCTAGGAAACACTACAGCTCTCAGTGGTGTAATGTTTTGCTGCCTCTTCACGTGATGAGAGAAATCACATTTTGAAGAATACTTTCCACCCAAATACATTTTTCTTCCTATCCTCTTCATTCGCAGCACCTGCTTCAGGAAATATATATTTTCCACATACTGCTCAAATGAACTAATCTATTTTCACTATGTGTCCTTTTTTGGCAAAATAGCTACAGTATTTTCTTTCATAAAGACAAATTCTGCTCTTTTGGTATTTTTCCTCTTCCTCTTTTTATTAATAAAAAAATATGATCCCTTATTTCCTCCTTAGAGAGAAGGGGGGAAAAAAAAGGAAGAAAAAAAAGGCAAGAGAAAGAGCTAAGAAAAGGTAAATAAAAGAAAACATACTGAAGCCTGAAGAAATTAAAAACTTAGGGCTAGAACCCCAACTATCAATGAGGCTTAACCTCATTGAAAATCTATCTGTGAATATTTAGTTGTTTAGTGTTTCTGCAATGACATTTCTGCAGAGAGCAGCATGAACGAAAAATTGCCATTTTTTTATCATCTGGCCTGAAACTGCCAATACTGTGTCAGCTAGGAAAGATGAATTATTCCATTCAGCTTCTACAGAAGGTGCTTAAGTAGAGTTAGGTTCATGGGAGACCAAGTTTCCCAAATAAAACTACGTTTCTTACCAATGCACAAGGTATTTTGCAACGAGACTTCTACTATAACGTCTCTATCAGCATGTGCACTTATCTATCCATCTTCCTGACCATTCTTTGGTTTTTTTCTGGGGAAAAATATCCTTCCAGATGATGAATCTGTTTGCAGCGTCCAAGGCAGATTTTAGTCCTTCTAAAAATTTATTTATTTTAAATTTAATCCCCCTCCTTTCCCCAAGTTCTATATGATTTTTGGTCTCCTTCCTATTGATCCCTGGCATAAACGAGAGAAGAATGCCTTAGTACTATAACACTTCTCTGATTTTTAGCACTTCCATACACTTTGTGATTTTCATCAGGGTATCTAACACAAAATTATGAAGGCCATTGATGAAGAAGTATATCTGTGAGTGTTTTCTTTGTTGGCGTGTTTTCAGTTTTGGTGGGGTTCTTTTGGATTTATTTTGTTGGGTTTGTGGGTTTTGATTTTGGTTGGGGGGGGGACTTGTTTTTTTGTGAACATTTAGAAATCCCCAAAACTTGAGCCAGAGATTAAAAGACCTCTCTCTAACTTCCTAAGGTATTTTATTTTATTTTTCATAGTAATCTGTGAATATTTGATATTTATCTTCAAAGTCTGATCCCTGATATACTCTGCATCAATATGGAGAAGACACTAAAACTGGAATTCAGAGTGATCAGAAAATATGTACATGAAGGACAAAACAGCATAAGCTTTTCATCACTCAAGGAGAAACTGCGTGCCATAATTACACCAAGAATATCATCTAACATTAAAATGTCACATGTATTAGTAACAAACCCAGAGAGGGAACACCTATTAAGTGCTGGACTCATGATTTTGTCTTTTAAGGTTTGAATTGGCATATACTTGGGATTGCCATGCACATTTCTTTACTGTCCTGATTTCTACTGGTATCAAAATTTGTTCTTGCCCACCTTTAAGGAGCAAAGACTAGGATTTCATCCTAATAAATTAAATTTCTGCTACCTTTATCTTCATTTAAGTCCTTCATTTTGTTCCAGCTCCTCTTTAATTTATTTGTCCTTGGATTAGCAACAGAGAGAAGACACAGATTGAAAACATTGCTTGATTTTGTTTCTAAATAGGTGTGTTCCCATAAGATATTTCAGTTAAAATAGAAGCAGTACAGAGCAGCAATAGCCTAGAAGGTGAAAAAGCCCAAAGGTGTATCTATCCATAGGGAACGGTCAATTGTTACCAGCTTGGATGTGTAATTTTGTACATTTGAGTTAATTTTCTTGTGGAAAAAGCACTGGCAACAGTTAATGTCTGAGCTGGATCCTGTTTAATATACTGCAGACACCTTTTCAGACAGCATCTGTCTTCCCCTGCAGGATGCCAGTAAAGCAGGTAGACAGTCTCACTTCTGAAGTGAAAGCAGCCCTCGGTATTTTTGGCTATTGCTTTCAGTAAGACAGATCATCCGACACTGGAATTTACCCAGAGAAAAAGGGTATTGGAAAAGCTATGGCTTTGTCCAGCACCGAATTTAATACGGTTGCTCATGACTCTTGGTCATTACCAATGTCTGGGTGCTTTCAAAGAAGAATTCCAGGAATAGATATGATTAGGGTATTCCAGGATGCTAGTGTTTCTCATTTTTGGTGAACAAAACGGTACTATGCTTCTCAAACTCTTTGAGGGTTTGGAGTTGGTCTTGGTTGTGGCTTGAAATGGGTATCCATATTTACAACAATTTTTTTACCAAGTTTGCTTTGGAGTTGGGTTTTTTTTCAGTCATAAGGACATGGTTTCCTACGTTAATGACTTGTTCCAAGTCTGTGAAGGCTACAAGTCAGGAACAATGGATGTTAAAAGCCAGAGACACAGCACTCTGCATCTGATACCTTCCAAAAATCCAGTTTCTTGACACGACAGTCAAGGAACATGAGGGTTAAGGGATGATCCTCAACATACTCTGCAAAGTTCACCAGTGGACAACTTCCCTCTTTTTCACCACAGGTCACAGTGAAAGCAAAATAAAATCCATGAGAGACTTTCTCTTGCCTTCAGAGTTCTTGGGGTGCTTGAATATATGCCTTCAAATATTATTGGTGATGCAAATGGGCTTAATATCACTTCCTCACATGAGTCATTAAATAGTCTGAGCGAGAACAAGGACAGCTAACATAATGAGACATGTTTATTTTCTTTCACATAAGAACAATGGGAATGTCTGTCATGGATTACATGAGTCTCTAAAGACAAGAAATGTCAGAAGGACTCACTAAAGCATAGATAGTGGTAGTAATCTTCAAGGCACGGACAAAACATACTTCCTCCACCTCCACACACTAATCCTTTCCTCCTTCCAGTCTACTTCCAACTCCCACTCTCTTTGTGCCAAAATCAGGTGATAGAAATGAGGAAAGACCTCTGAACCAGTCAGAGAGGATCTCATGATCACTGCTCTGCTGGGCAATGAGCAGTACAGTGGGTTATTACACCCATGTCCCAGCCAAAGGCAGAATGGAACATCAGATTTCATGCTGATAGAGGGCAGAACAAAAGCTTGGCAGTGCAGATGCAGCTCACAGGAAGACCAAGGATGGGACTGTCTTGGATCCAGCTCAACAAAGCAGATGAAGAATTGTGCCTGGTTACAGTATTTGCTTGTGAAAAAGTGTGAATGCCTTTAGGAAAAATTGGTTATCCTTGCTGGTTTGAAAAGGAAGAAAACCTGCCAGTAATATCTTTCAAACTGGTGTTTCAGAAGGAGTAAAGTAGATAATTTCCAGAAACTGATTTTTAATTTTTTTTTATCTTTAAATATTATTACCTGTTAGGGTTTGTTCAATAATGCTGTAGATACTTTTGTTGTATTAAAAAAAAATTAAATTCAATATGTTTAATATTTAAATGGTTGCTGAAGGTGTATTTTCTTTCCTGGGGATTTCAGTGATGAAAACAGAAATAGGATCACAAACGCAATGAGATCTGAAAAATCTGTGATTCTCTGTGTCCTTTCCTTGAAAATAAATTCTGTGAACTCTCTCACGAAAGCCATTCGATATATTTGGCAGAGGATTATAAGCAATGCATATCCCTCCATTATGCAATGTGAGTCATACCAGACTTCCAAGTGACATGATTCAGGTCCTTCTGAATGGGCCAACATCTCCTGCAAAATTTTTGACGGTGATGTGCTGTTGTTCATTTTTTAGGAAAGAAATGGAAAGCTCATTTTCAGCAGGTTTGGGAGTAAAAGGGAAAAACACAGATGCAGGGGTATTAATCTGCTGTGAATAACTTATGTATGTCAGGGTCCATATTTTAAGTAAATGTTCACTGCATCATTAAACTTGGGCATTTACAGCATGCATCAAAAATAGAAACTTAGTTCAGTCAGAGAAGGCAAAGGTTTGCAAGGCAGGGTGTAAAATGGCACAATTCCATTGATTTCCATGGAGATGCAGAAATTTACATCAGCCTGGAGTGTGGCCCACAATCTCCTCAACAAAAAAATAAAGTCAAACTGTGAATATGGAAAAGCAGGAATCTGCCTAACTTCTTCTGACTTTGAGAAGGTTACAGACAAGGTTGACAGTGTCAATGCATACAGCATGATTTATCTGGAGTTTCAGAAAGCCTTCAATAAAGTTCCACATGACAGGCATCTGTTTAAGTTAAAAGCTACAGGGATCCAGGATAAGACATGGAAGTGAATAAAGAAATAGTTAAAAAACAGAACACAAAAGCTACCTGCATGATGAGCTAGACTGATGCCTGGGCAAGGCTGGTAACAGCAATGTTTTTGACATAATTGTGTTAGTTCTTTTAGTTGCAGGAGATGTATGAAAATGTTTATTGCAAAAGGATTAAGAAATAAAAAAAGGAAAAAAGAAAGAAAGAAAGAAAAAGAAATAGAAAATAAAAGGAAGAAAGGGGAAGAGAAAACTACCCCTAGTCTTGCTATTGTTTCACAGATTTTTGCAGCACGTGATCATGAAGGACAGTAGAAAATAAACACTTGCAATGAAGCAGGAAACCAGATCTCCAGCAGCTGAGTGGAATGCAGCTGCTTAAATACAGCCAAGCTACAATCAGCTCCAAGTTGAGAGCTTGTTATAGTGGAGGGAGGGGGATACAATCAGGCTGGATCAGTAGGGAGAGCAGACTCCCCTTTGATCTTCTTTCAGCTTTCATGCGTGTATAAAAAATGTAAATAAAATAGACCCACCATTTTCTGTAAATTAAAGGAGTTTTTTCCCCCCCTCAAATTATTATCCAGCCATATTTTTTCCATGTGCTTTCAAACAAATTAAAACAGCTTGAAAAAAAAAGGACTTAAATATATTGAATGCATAAAAGTGGGAGTTCTGCATAATCAGTCTCCAAGAGTTCTTAAATCTCTGTATATAAACTGTTTAAAAGTAAATTAAAATTATTCCTTAATGAAATACAAATCTGAAGTCACTTGAATAACTAATCATTTTATGACCCATGCAGTGAATTTTTAATGCCTGCCTCTACCTGATTATTTTAGATATGTCTGTGTTGTAAAGTAAAAGCTACATAAATCATTAATGTGTTGATACAGATCAGTGAGCTGACTACACTGTATCTGATTCCTCAGGACATGCAGTGTGTGATTCGCCTCACTCCTATTTTATGAAGTTCAGATTTATTCCATATTTGTTCTTGCATAAAACCTAATTTGAAGACTTTGAATGGATTTTTTATACGATTTACAGGACTGAGATTACCTACACCCTATAGACATAGAATGTGCAAAAATCTACCACAGGTAAAGAAAATATTACTTGTAAAGCAATTAATGTATGCTTGCAGAAAAGCCTTTTATCCATGGTACTCAAATTGCTTTGCAACCATTAATTAAGTCTTACAATGCACAAAACATTTTTGAGGTAGGTAACTACTAGGATTTCTACCTACAATCTGGTAAACAAGGACAGAACCATTGACAGCTTGAAATAGAAATAGATTTGGGAATAAAAGTCAAGTGTCCTTACTTTCAGTTATCTGCTTTAATAGTTAGAAAGCAAAACAAAACAAAACAAAACAAATCCCATATGAATAAAAAGCACATTTTTAAAGTACAAGATGAGTCCCTGAAGCTGACGAGAAAAAAAATGAGATCTGCAAAATATTTAAAACTCATAGACTATTGAAATTGGCACAAATTTGTACATGGGAATTTGCTGAAAGGAGAAAAACAAGCCCAGTGGAATAGCATTTTACCTTTTTCCTGGATGAGCAACAGGGATTTGCCCTTTCTTTTTGGGTCCCAGGATTCCCTTGCGTTAACGAGCGCTCCTTTTCCAGTGGAAGTGCTGTTCCTGCTGTTTTGCCTTAGCAGTTGCCACGATCATTTGCCTTGAACCATAAAAGAGCACCTTCTAAATCGTATTTGCTTGTTTTGTTTTCTTTGATCTTTCCTTTCAACTTCCATAAATGAGTTTTGTTCCTTGACAAAAGTACTCCATTTGCTGAGTACAGTTAAGCAGACACAGTTTAACGGAAAATCTGATGTTGGTATTCAGGTGCATTTTTTGCTTTTTTAACAGCATGTGCCTCTGGGCTAATATAGGGAGCCCAATAAAATGAATGTTTCTGATGGAATAGGGTGCTATCGAACAATCCCACTGATGTGTGGAAGAGAGTTTACGTGTGATCTTACTGCCAGATAAAGTTTTTACAAGACCAAATCCTTTGTCATTGAAATACATTCCGGTTTTATTACGACATAAATGAAAATAAGTCATTTTGCAGCATGTGAAGATCTTCCTCGTGAACATTAAAAGATGCAGTCCTACTGAAAAGGGTCACTCACATGACCCTTTGGATTTTTCTGTACTGGTAATTTAAAAATGGGGAGAGTATTTGTAGGAGAGAAAATACCGCAGATATTTTAGAGTGGATGAAAGGATAAAAACTGCAATCAGGTCGAAATATATATTTACTTCCCTTCCGCCTGTGTAAATCCAGAATGACTTCACTGGAGTCAACAGTGTTACCTTGGATTTTAAGAGAGTTATTGAAAGTGGAATCTGTTCCATTATATTATCAATATGGAAACCTGCAATTACCTCTCTAAAAGATAACAAAGAGCCTGTCAATCCTCTTTCTTTATCCTTGTTTGATCTGGATTGCTGATGTGATGGGGTTTTTTTTTCAGCATCTGATGTATGGTAATGTACCGAGTATGTTTGTGACTTCTCTTGATAAGGACTCATTTATTTTTTGTTTGGTTCCTTGTAAACTGACTGAGGGGGGAAAAAGCCTCTTTAACCCATTTCGCACATGCATTGTGCAGTCCATTAATAGGGTATTGAAATAAAAAGCAAGCCATAAAGACTTGCAGACAGAAGAAAAAAAGTCTTGAATGCGTTTGAAGTGTACTGTTGATGGGTGAAACACGCATGTACCAGGTAATTACGCTGAAGTCCATAAAGTGCCTCCTGATTTAAATAAGAGAAGGAACACATTACTTTGAAAACCAGGAGGGATAGTTAAATGGTCTGCTTTCACCTCCTGGATAAAATTAACTATAGAATTTTACCCAGTGATCCTTGCAGTGGGCAAAGTGTGTTCAGCTTGGATTTATAAGTGAGTGCAGTCAAGCTGAGCTATATGTGGTGCAACCAAGGCCTTTCTCAGCAAGAGCTCTTAACGAGAACAGTATTAATTGTTCTGGCAGTCAATGGCTAGTGGAGCTCGTTTATTCAGTAAATACCATTAAAAAAAATTGTCTGCGCTTCAGAATTCAAATACAAACAGATGAAGGTTATTTTGAGTCTCATTATAAGCTGCCTTTAAACTAATAATCTGAAAACATATATATGCTAACAAAATAGCCCTCAAAGCTGTATTTTATTTTTCCTGGAATTCATTATTCATTTGGTTGTTTTGTTTTTTATTATTAGTGTGTTATTAGTGCTTCTTTTGGTCCAGAACATCTCAAACTCTTCACCGTTCACCTCAAGATGTAGGACTTTTTTTTTTTTGGAGGTGGGGGCAGGTTGGGGGTGTATCTACAATATGTCTCACATGTAGATTTGCTGCTGTGTCTCCGGTCTCTCTTGCTGGAAAGAGCAGTGGACAGACTTTGTCTATCTGCTGCTTATATTTTAAGACTTAAACCCTCCTAGTCACCTCCTTGAAGAGCGTCTCTCCATTAATTATGGAAGGAATCTATGGTGAGTAGGGACCAGATTAAATCCTTCAAAGTTAGGTAGGAAGGATCCAATTCCTAATCTCCCGTTAATTAGTTAATATAAATAATTAAAATAATAGTGCTTCTCTGGGTCCCCAGCAGGTGCAATGGTGGTGGGAATTAAGGAACAGAACTACAGCAAGCCAGACGATGATTTTAACTGATTTTATATTTCTGTCACCAGCACCTCTAGGGAAACCATCTACAAAACTAAAATGAATTTCTTGTCCCCCAACATGAATAAGATCAGCTGGAGCAGAGATTCCTCAGAGGCTCATAATTCACAAAAACCCATCACTCTCTGCTCAGAAATTATATTTTTGGAGAAACATATTTACACTCCTTATGTGTCTTATCCTAGTTAGAATGTGCATATATTTATTTTTTTAAAGATATTAAAAGACAAGGCACTTTTAAAATATTCTCATTAATAACAGCTCCTAAATAATTTCTTCCAGAATTATTTTGCAACGTCTCCAATGAAACTGCACTCCCATTCATCTTATAACAGTACCAGTAATTTTTTAGGGTTTTTTTAAATTTTTTTTTCTAAAGAGTCTAGGTGTCCCCAAAGGGTTTCTATTCCCCTTCCACATACACGTAGAGTCCCCCCAGGCACCAAGCACTTCTTCATTCAGAGTGTTTTGTCATGTTTTCTTCCTTAGTGAAGCACTGGCAAACCTATTTAAAGCAGTATCACAGAATGTTCTTTCACACAAGAAAGTGGCACAGAGGATGCTACAAAAACAGGGTTGAGAGTTTAAATGAAAGCTCATACAAGGCGAGTCTGACAGGAATACATATTTCATGGTGCTAACTGAAACCTTGAAATGTTTGGTGTCGATGCTGCAACTGGGTAAAATTTTGGTAGCATTTAATTCACTCCATGTAAACTAGATTATTTCTGTGAACAAGTCCAGTATGAATTTCTGCTTGAATTCAAGGGCCTTTCAAATACATCTTTATGGCAATTTCAGACATGTCTTGTTCCTAGCAATACAGCCCCTGCTTGGTGTTTTAAGGCTTTGATACTTAAATGACAGAAGTCAGTGTAGCTTCATTGAAATAATTTTTCTTCAGCTACAGAGCTGACATCCAGTCGATAGTACTCTTGAAAGCTCCTGGTGAATATTGGTAAAGTCTTTTATCAAACTTTTTGGGATAAGTAGCTGTTGGGGAAAATTTTTAAAAGGTAAATTTCAAACCCTAATTCCCCTTGACTTTTACTGAATGTCAATGAGACTT
This sequence comes from Mohoua ochrocephala, assembly GCA_013398855.1. Lineage (NCBI taxonomy): Eukaryota > Metazoa > Chordata > Aves > Passeriformes > Acanthizidae > Mohoua > Mohoua ochrocephala. The sequence goes on from VZTA01016865.1 coordinate 22,265, forward strand.
TGAGTCATAAATTCAGAAATAATTAGATGCTCAAATAAAAGGATAGGCAGTTAGTGATATTCTGGGGGAAAAAAAAAAGTGAAGAAAGGAAGAAAGAAAGAAAAGAAGAAAGGAAAAAAAGAAGAAAGAAAAAAACCCCCGCATAACCAAAGCCTATGCAGGCTTGTCCAAAATGGATTGTCCAAATCCAAAATTAACTTACTCTTGTAGCTTTGTTACATGAGTGGTGCCAAACTGCCCTGACAAAATTATCTAAAAAATTTAAAATTAATTTTTGAGGCTGTTTTAACATTTCTGAACAGTTTAAGACTTATGTTATGCCTGAACTCAGCTGGAATGCTTAAAAAAAAGAGAATTTATTTCAGCTGAGCACCCTGTTTGTGATGCTTTCTCAGACTACAATTAATGTGCAGGGCATTGATGCCTGTCTCAGGTGATTCAGTCATGGCATCTGGTTGTTCAAAAAAATCCCTCTGCCTTTCAGGTGTAATATATTCAGGCACCGAGATGCTGAGGTGTCCTGACCTATTCAAGACATTCCAGGGCACAGAATAATTAATCATTAATTGAAACAGAGATTTTACCAGTTTATGGACTAGTTGGCTGATATACAGGAGAGTCCTCGCCAAAAAAAAATGTCACTGCAGTCATCCACTAATTCCTGCAGCCCTTTTGACAAGCAGGTTTTCATTTTAACATTCATTTAACAAAGACAAGTGCCAGATTCTGTGCCTGGGATGGGGCAACCCTGGATGTATGGACAGACTGGGGAATGAGAGGCTGGAAAGCAGAGACATGGAAAAGGACCTTTGTGTCGTCCTGGTTGATGAGAAGTGGAACACAAGTCAGCAGTGTCCTGGCAGCCAGGAGGGACATCTGTGTCCTGAGGGGCATCAGGCACAACATGGCCAGCCGGGCGAGGGAGGGGATTGTCCCGCTCTGCTCTGCACTGGGGCGGCCTCACCTCGAGTGCTGGGGGCAGTTTTGGGTGCCACAACACAGGAAGGACATAAAGCTGTCAGAGAGTGTCCAAAGGAGGGCAACAAGGATGGGGAAGGGTCTGGAGGGGAAGCCATGTGAGGAGCAGCTGAGGGCACTTGGTCTCTTCAGCCTGGAGAAGAGGAGACTGCGGGGAGACCTCATCGCAGTTGTGACATCCTCGTGAGTGGAAGAGGAGGGGCAGGCACTGATCTCTGCTCTCTGTGATTAATGATAGGACTTGAGGCAAGGGCCTCAAGCGAAGTCAGGGGAGGTTTAGGTTGGATATCAGGAAAAGTTTCTTCTCCCAGAGGGTGGCTGGGCACTGGAACAGGCTCTCCAGGGAAGTGGTCACAGCACCAAGCCTGACAAAGTTCAAGAAGTGTTTGGGCAGTACCCTCAGGCACAGGGTGGGATTGTCGAGGCTGAGATTGCAGGGCCAGGCTTGGACTTTGAGGAACCTGATGGGTCCCTTCCAACTCAGGATATTCTATGACTCTGTGATTTAGTCCCAATTAGCATCTGAAAAGACGTCAGTGATGAAAGCAAGAGACTCAGACTGGGTGGTGGGCCTGGAGTTCTTGGTTGCTGCACCACATTTTGTGGAAGAAGTCCATCTACCCTTTGTTTCCAACTCCCAGGACAGAGCTCCTGATGCAACTGATACAGATAGAGGAAGTTGAGAAGTTGTTGTCTTCATCAGAATCCAAACAGAATGGCTGTTCTGGGACATGGGTTAAGGGAACAAATCACACCACTCTGATCCAGCAAGTTTTTTATACTTAAGCTGAATATTTCCTTTTCAAGATCGTACTTAATATATGGCATACTGTGTAATTCACATTTGTGGCTGTAAGCAGACCTAATTCTTCCTTGTGTGACTCAAAGCTTTCATTTAGAGAATTTCTAAAACAAATTCAGATTCACTCAAGGTGAGAGAATATTATGCTTAAATGATTAGATACGAATGACCTCTTTACAACTGTGAGCGATCAGGAGGATGAATTTCAGTCAAACCTATAACAATCAAAAAGTCTTTATAATTTAGGTGGTCCTCCTGAAGAAATTTAAATTATAATTAATTAGAATTAGTAACAAAGGAACCGTGAAAAAAAAAAGAATTTTAAAGGAAACACAAGTAATAACAATACTGCTGATAAACTGGTGATGCAAAGACTGACATTTAAGCAGTAATTCTTACCACTGAATGTCTGACACTGAGATAATTAAATGTAACATCAGTTATATAACCTAAACGAAAGGTGTACAATGGCAACACATCTTTCCCACAGTATTGCAGTTAGATAAACAGAAACAGTAAAAAGCGTTTTGCATTTCTAGTTCTATTTATTTCTTTATTCTATTTTTTTTTATTTACGGAAGATATTTTTGTATCCGCACTCTTTTTTTTTTCAACTCCTTCAAGTAAAGCAAAATCTTTAAAGATTTCAATAAACTCTAGACCAAGCTTTGGTAGGTGTGAGTGTCAAATTTTTCTGCCTAGTCTCAGAAAGCGAATGTGGTGTGTCACAAAGTAGAAGTGAGAACATTTTTGCTACTTCATTATTTTGACGGGAAAACTTGAGGAGCTAATTTTCACAGTAAGGGTAGCCAGCAGAAACACGCTAACAAGAAATTGCCCTCCCTGACCACTAACAGTAACACAATCCATTTAATGACACACTAAAAATTTAAAGAGAGAGGAAAAAACAAACCAAAAAAAAAAATGAAACCGAGCAAGACAAACCAAATCAAAACAACAACAATAAAAAAAGAAAACGACATCCAGAACTGTGGCTAGGTTTATGTTCTTAAAAACCAGGTTATGAAACGCTTAATCACACTTAGAGTCACTTCTTAGGCAAGTAGCTACCCCAGAAACAGAAAAATTACTTGTGTGAATAAGTGATTTTTAGTTCAAATAAAGAATTCACAGTTTAGTCCAGAGGCCATTTATTGGAATTATTACCTCTGAGTGTTAGATATGATTCCTCACAATAAATTATATGTACAATGGCCCAAATGAGCAAAACAGCAAACGTGCACCTTTAAGCCTCTGCTTCAAATTCAACCACAGCAGTAAGTGTTAAAATCATGGAAGATATCTGAGACTAAGACTCAAATTCTCAGAAGTCACCTCATTTCAGTGAACACATGACAAACTTTACATTAATGGCATTTTTCCACCTACATACAGAAATTGTCAGCTCTGAGTAGAGGTTTTGTTTCATATTTCATGGTATGTTGGATCCAAAACATGCTTTGGGGAGGAAGAGTAGAAGCTAATTTGATTTGTGTCCTCAAGGGAAACGAATGGATTGTGTATCTTTCTTCCCATCAGAGCGTAGCTGGAATATGTCCTGCTTTTCCAGTGCGGTGACTCCAGGCTGTACTTAGTGACCACGCCGGGAATGACGCAGTGGGAATGATTAACTGCTGTGAGCTGGGAGTCACGGATGCTGCCCTGGTCCTTAGCTCTCAGACAGTCTCACCCATGTGGGAAAAGATCTCCTAACTGGTTGCTCAGAAATCAGAAGTGTTTTCCACCCCCCATTTGTCGTGCATAAGGTACTGCTTAAAACATAACCCTGTGTTTGGAAAGAGGTTTATACATTTAACGCAATTGCTTCCAAGAAGCTGGCTAATCTTCAGAAGGTTTTGGGATGGTTTTCTGACAGTAGAGGGCCAAAGGATGGCTGAATAACATTTATTTTGCTTGAGGAAAAGCAAAAAAAAATTACAAGATATTGGTGATTTACTTTTAAGGTTTCTAAATATGTATTTATTGTCATTTTTCATCTTTTTTGTAGTGATGACTTACATTTATTTGAGGTGTTTCTTAATTTAAACATGGTGCGTTGCTTTTTTTTTCCCAAAACGTGTTTCTAGAAAGCAAAGAACAATTACTCTGTGCTATAGCAGAGACATTTTGTGAAAAATATTTCAGCATAAGGTATTTGTTTATCACAATGAAAATGTTTGGCAATTCTAAAAGTACATTTTTTATTATTTTTATATATTTAATTATTTTCAAAATCTGCTTAAGTAAGCTTATAATATCCTAAAAACTTTTTTTAAAAAAACCCAAATTGTGATACAGATGTGATTCTTGTTTGAAAACTTGGAAAATATATATCTGCCATTTCCCCATCCTGTTTCCCCATCTCCCCATCCACATTCCCCATTCCTGTTCAAATACCTGATGTGCTTGTGTGTAGTTATGGTCATTTATGGACTTAAGATGCACAGATTTTTACAGCCTTCTGTTTTATCACACGAGAAGAATATGTGTGTGAGTTGGAGACAGGAAGGGGTGGGAAATAATGAGAACATTTATTTCTGCTCAATAAAATGTTCAATCTTTTCAAGAAGCAGCAAGTGGACTTCATCTTGCAAAAGTCAAGTCACAGTTCTGTCCACTTTTCTGCTTTCTTCTCCCATCTGACTGCTTTCAGACCTCCACCCAATATGTTGTTCTTGAATGTGCTATACAAAGCCGCTTTCCAAATCTCTAGAAGACTTTTGTAGGCATTAATCTTAATCTTAATTAATCTTAATCCAATGAAAGGTAGAAGGCCTTCAGAAGTTAAGTCTTTACTGGATTAGGTTCATCGGAAGTCCTAATGCGAAACAACAAACAAACAAATTACTCCAGGGGCTTGCAAAGGGGACAGGCAAGTTGGAACAGAAGTTCAAAGGAGCAGCAACATCTCCTTGAGGTGACTCTTTATTTTATACAGGAAAAAAAAAATTATCTCTTCATTAAAAATAAAAGATTTACAGGACCATGGTACACCAGAGATACATATATTTAAAAAAATAGGTATTTTTCGGGCTAATGCTAGTAACAAATTAGAAATCCCTTCACTCTTTGAAGTGCTCTAATCCTCAAATTGTTTTAAATTCTCAGTGGTTGTTTTTATTCATTGAAAAACTGTCGATTTCTGTTACATGTGTTTATAGAATTAACTCATAGGAATCTCAGTCAGTTGAAGAAATTATCGCAATTTGGGACAATAACAAGTCTTTTGGTAGTTGAAAAGATGAAAATTGAAAAGGAAAATAAAGGGAGATTTAGACTCACCTCAGATGACTTTAGATGACATTACTGAGTTGTCTAAGTTGAATATATAAGTGGTTTTTTTCCTAGACTCACTGCATGGTAAATGGAGAATGGGAAGTCTTAATATTGATTTCTCTTACCTGTCACCTAAAATGTCATCTTGAAATAGTTTTGCTCACTGTTCATCACCAAGGAGACCTACAGAAATTATGCTCTTAACTTAAACTTCTGTTAGGTGCTTAATGTTAAACGGAGTGAATCCAGCTTAATTTCTGCAATTCACCCCCTTTTTAATAATGACATTACCCAGTTGGTCAAGAAGGTGTTGGATGGGAAGATATTTCAAGAAGTTTTCCCTGTTTTCAGGTAAATAACCAGACATCGGGATTTATTTTGTTTTAAATTGTTGTGGGGTTTGCTTGTTTGTTTGGGAGGGGTTTGTTTGTTTTGGTTTTGGTTTAGGTTTTTTTGAGAGGGTAATAATCTGCTGGAATAAAATGAACAAAAAGAAAATAAAATAATTCAGATTTCAACTCTTTATATAGATGAAGAGA
>VZTA01016868.1:0-22021 GCA_013398855.1 Mohoua ochrocephala
TCCCCATAAGGGTTTACAAAACTCGACAAGAAAGGCCCTTACACCTGGGAGCTGACCCACCAGCACAACAACTCCAAAGTGGGGTCTGTGCACCCCGCAGTGCGCACCTCCGTTTGGTCGGCTAACGCAACATCGGAGTTAACCTTCTTCACAGTGGCTGGTATAGGACTGTGCATTGGATTTGTGCTGAGCACAGGGCTGATAACACAGAGATGGTTTTGCTATTGCTGAGAGGGCTTACGCATAGCCAAGGCCTTCTCTGCTTTTTGTGCTCCACGCTGGTGAGGAAGCTGGGGGTGCATGGGAGGTTTGGGGGAGATGCACCCAAACTGACCAAAGGGACATTCCAGACTACATGGCGTCATGATCAGTACATAAAGTGGTGGGGAAGGAGGATGTGGACGGGCATTTGGAGTGATGGTGTTTGTTTTCCCAAGTCACTGTCACCTGTGATGGGGCCCTGCTCTCCTGGAGATGGCTGACCACCTGCCTGCCCAGGGGAAGCAGTGAATTAATTCCTTGTGTTGCTCTGCTTGTGTGCATGGCTTTTGCTTTCCCTATTAAACTGTCTTTATCTCAACCCATGGGTTTTCCAGCTTTTACCCTTCTGATTCTCTCCCTGATCCTGCTGGTGGGGGAGTGAGCGAGCAGCTGGTGAGGCTTGGCTGCTGGCTGGGGTTAAACCACGACAGTAGGGATCAGTAAAACCTAGCAATGCTTAGAGAATAGTGCAAGGAAACTTGTATATTTTGTTGAACCTGGGCCTTTAAGAGAATTCATTCAGTATTCATTCAGCAACTCGATCTTTGAGGGGGCTTGGACAAAGATTTCCATTTGCAGTGTTTGGAAAAATACCGTGAATTATAACCAAATGTGGCTGTGATACCTTTTATTAGAGCTCTGGAGTTACACTTAAGGTGCTGACCTAAACACTGAAAAAAGACAAAAATATACATATGTTTCAGATACAGAGAAGTTAAAGCTATCTAGACTCAGAAGGACAGATCCTCCACTTGCACATAGCAGCCTTTTTTTATTGGTTTCACTGAAGCTATTCCAACGAATACCATCTGGTATAATTGCCTATGCAAAACAAAGTGTTCAAAATTGTGTAGATGTGGGTATTTTGCACCTGTGGGTCACAGTCTTCACAAGTCAAGTCATTTCAAATGGACAGCATTTCCTGTGTGTTTGATGTTTGTGTTTAACTGTTTAACAGCAGTTTATGCTGTTGCACACATGCAGCTGCAAACACGCAGTAGTTAGAATAAAGGATAACTTTCAGTCACTTCAGCCAGGTAATTTTAATGATGCATTCACATGCCTTTTACTTCCCAACTTCTTTTATCATTTTAGCTTCCAAGAAAAAAATTGTCTGGGACAAATCTGTAATGATAAGCACCAGTCATAAGCCGTTATATTTGCACAGCATAATAAAATAAAATGGAGAAACACAAAAAAACCTATCTGTCTACCCACGTTAGCTAGCTGAAAGGTGAGCAGAGGGGAGGTAAAATCCTCTGGCTTTCTACTTTTGACTTACTACCAAAACTAGCAGGGTCATTGTAACTGTGTAACTTGAAAGTTTCCTCCCAGTGCCCATGGAAGAGAATTTGTGCTGCTGACGAGGAAGGAACAAAGCCCCCACAAAGACGAGCCACCAAGTTACTGCAGCTGAGAAACAAGGACAGAGTTAGATGCACAGTTTGCCTGTTTTACCAGCAGTAGAGCTGGAGTGCATTGTGTGTCCATATTTCCTGTACGCACCTCTTGTACATTCACAGAATAACTCTGCAGCAAACAGAGAAAGAGTCTCATGGTTCATGAACAACTCAGACCTAGCAAATTCTATATATTTTAGATGTGTCTCATCCACTGAATGTGTGGTTCAGCTATGCAGTATACCAGGAATATGTTCAGTACATCTGCTGTTGGATCAACATACAGGAATTCCCATGGCCCTGCTTCTACCTAGGATTCCTGTTGGATATGGAAAGGAGGTCAATTCAGAAAAATCCCAATGCTACCATTAATGCAGGGCTGTATTACCAACTACCTATTTCTGTCTATATGGTTCCTGCACAGCTTGTTAGCTGACATATACAGAAGGAATAAAAATTGCACGCTGTTTTGATCTGTCTTCTTAAAAAATGAAGTTACCTGTGAAGTTCTGAACAAAGCTGCAAGGGCAGCTTACCTTTGAAAGGGGTTCTTATATCCATCTTGGTGCTGGGGATATATCTCCTTATCCTCCAGGAGAGGCATGGGGATACTTGAGACATAGTGTGGGAGTTATAAGCATGTCTGTAAGTGGAGGTCAAGTCCATATTCTCACATCTCTTTACATGCTTTTCAGACGGCTTAGGTTTCTGTGGCAACACTTCATGAGCTATGTAATCTCTCCTGCGAAGAATAATTTCATTTTTTTGTTGTTCCAGAAAAAAATATGCTCCTTTTTCTGGACACACAAAGAAATGAATACCTCCCCTTATCTCCACAAGCTAAGAAAGTTTGGATATGATATGAGCAATTAGTGAAACACACAAGCCTTTTGCATTTGAAAGCATGGAGTCGGCAAAAGGAACAGAGGCAGTCCTTGATAACCCCAGCAGGCCAGGTTTCCCCATCTTTCCACCCAGCAAGGGTGATGGCTTTACATAAGGCTATCTCTGTTCTACAGTGGCGTTACACCAGAAGATATAACTCCTTTTGAAGGGCTATAATTATAGCAGTGTGTATGGAAAACATATGAGAGGGTCAACAACAGCCTTCCCAGACAACACGCTGGACACCAGTTCAGCCCAGGCTGGGGAGATAACATCAGAACAGTTTTACAGCAAAACACCAGCTGGCCAAAGAAACATCAGCATGGGCAGATAGTCAGCTTTTTCTCAGCTATTGCTTTAAAAGGGCTACTTAAGATACTGGGGTAGTGTTACTTAACTCTAGGACAACATTGCAGAACCGCAACAAGATGGAGAAGAAAACAACTTTACTATCCAACATTCAACAGCCTGAACCTATTTCACTGCCCAAATGCTTTGGTACAGGGCAGAGAGTTTGCTGCCTGGCACGAGCAAATTCAATCCCTTGCCTCAGAAGTACTTCTCCACTGGTGTGCAGATCTGTTTGACCATTGGCAGCCAGCCAGGAGAAACAGTTGGTACAGGAGTGATTATAGTACGAATATTGCACTTTGCTTCTGGAGTGATGCTAAATGGGCAAGAGCCTGAGCCTCTGAGTACTCTGTATTAGTTATGCATTTTAGCAAAACATACAAGGTTCTCAAAGTCTATGTAGAGCAGAAGAAAAGCTAATTCATATTGCAAAGTATTAAGTACAGTGGCAAGAACAGAATTGTAGAAGTAAAAAAAACCCAAGAACATCAAGCGGTGCTTATGTAGTTGTCACACATGTTCCACCTCCTTAGCGTATTTTTTCAGCAATTTAAAGCCAATGTATTTTTTAAGAGGTATCAAGAAAAGACAAGCTGGGACACAAGAGACACTCAGCATCCTGAGCAGCAGGGAGAACCCAGTAACACAGAGGGTCTTTTCCAAGCCAGTCACTGCACAATTCCATGTTTGCAACAGTCAATATGCACCAGAACCAAGTAACAGATCACAGGTAGGCAATACCAAAATGAGTGTGATCAAGTGTTTTCTGGCAGTGGGAGTACCTTTACTGTTCTGACAAGTGCAATATGACAGGACGTGCAGCAGAGATTACAGAGGAGAGTTCGATCTGCTGGTAAACCAGTGGCAACCTGTATCTAAGACACCATGAAAAATGGTGCTACCTGCCTGCAACTCCTAGATTTTATCCAGGGGTCTTGAGGTCACAATGCTCAGCAAAATGTTACTTGGCAAAATATTACTAGAGAAGGTTGGTGACAAATCAGTGTTTGCTGGTCTCACAGTCTGCATTTATTCTCATACAATCCATTGATTATTTCTCTCTGTGTTTAGCCACACAGAACCAGAGTTTTGAGCAGCCCTCTGACAGGTTGAGGGCATTTTTTCATTAGGCCTTGCTACTTAGATGCTGTGTATGTTTTCTTCCCCGTGTTGCCCAGAGGACAGCAAGACTTTCAACCCAGTGGCTAAGAGTTCCTGCTCTGTGTTTTTGATGCTTACAATGGTAGGCAAGGTTTATGTATCTGGTAGTGTTCAAACTCTGAAGAAACAAATATAATTATTTTCTGTGCCTTCTTACTAGTCTGGGGTTTTTTCAGAAGTTGTACAAAATCCAGGGTTAAGAGTTACTGCGGAAATCACTAGCCTTGTCTGAGCAAGAATAGTTTTGTTGATTGAATAGGAAATTCCTAAGGATTCCTTGGTAGACCCTGCATGATAACTGCCCCTCCTCACCTGCCTTAAGAAGACACCATTGAGCCCACAATTTAGTTCTAGGCAGACACAAAGGTGTCCAGCTGCTTTGGCTCATGCTGGAAATGGAAGGCATATGTAGAAGTGCAGGCTGCTTTTTGATATGCTCAGATCCTTTAGTTTCTTTCTTAAAAACTTTCACGTAAACAGAGACATCCAAAATGTGAATAAGTTGAGCATTTCAGACTTAATCAGCCACATTTGTGATTTAAATCAACAAAAGAAAGGTGTGAGTAGGGAAAGGAGTTGGCAGAGTTCCCTGTCAGGACGGGTACTGTGAGAGCTGGAAGAAGTCCTCACTGAGCCACTCTCCATCACTTACCAGCCATCTTGGCTGACCAAGGAGGTCCCAAAAGACTGAAGGTTAGCAAATATGACCCTCGTCTACAAGAAAGGCTGGAAGGAGGATTCAGGGAACTACAGGCCTGCTAGCCTGACCTCGGTGTCAGGGGAGGACATCTGGAGTCAGGAAGCAGATCATCTGGAGTGTCGTGATAGGGCAAGTGGGAGACAACCAGGGAATAAAGCCCAGTCAGCAAGGGTTTGTGAAAGGCAGGCCTCAGGTCCTACTTGACCAACCTGATCATTTTCCATGACAAGGTGACCTGGTTAGTGGATGAAGGAAAGGCTGTGGATGTGTCTACCTGGACTTTAGTAAAGCCTTTGATGCCATCTTCCAAAGCCTTCTCCTGGAGAAACTGGATGCTCCTGGCTTGGACAGGTGCACCCTTTCCTGGGTAAAGAGCCACTTGGATGGCTGGGTCCCGAGATTGTTGGTGAATGGAGTTAGATCCGGCTGGGGGCCAGTCACCAGGGCTCAGTGTTGGGGTCAGCCCTGTTCAGCATCTTTATCAGTGACCTGAACAAGGGGATTGAGTGCAGTTTGCAGATGACACCAAGCTGGGCAGGAGTGTTGATCTGCCAGAGGGTCAGAAGGCTCTGCAGAGGGATCTGGACAGGCTGGATCAATGGGACGAGGCCAATGATAAGAGGTTCAACAAGGCCAAGTGCCAGGTTCTGCCCTTCAATCATATGAGAGACTGAAAACCTGAGAGAGTTAATGTAAACCTGAAAGAGCTAATGTCTCAAACATTTGGCAAAAGAGAAAAGGAGTGTTACCATGCCAACTAGATAAGATGTGGTTAGAAAAGAGGGTCTTGCAGAGGCAGCAAAGTGCTTCTCTGGGATTGGCTTCCTTATCTTGGGTAACTAGTTTTAAAAACAAGTTTGAATCCATGAGACCCTCCAACACCCTTCTGAAAAGTTCTAGAATAACAAAATGCACACGCAAGGACTAGTCTATAAATAGCTCAACAGAGAGGGGCAAGGGTATGCACCCATCATCCGTGCACCTACCATCCAGAGGAAGCAGACCAGAGGCAGTACTGGAGCCCTGGGTGGTGATACAGATCTGTTTTCTCTACCTCTGTGTTCCTATCTCGCCTGCCTCCTTTCTTCCTCTGCTTAAAAGTTTGAATCGCTGCTGCTGCGGGCTGTTCGAAGATCGCTATTGTCACGTGCTGTTCAGAAAAGGTTAATCTGCGGCTGTCCAGAAAAGTTTAAATCATTGCTGCCACAGACCTTTCAACCTATCATAAGAGTTGAATCGTTCCTACCGTAAATAAAGCTTTTTTATGAATCATTTGGCTTTGTTTTGCCGTAGTTCAGCCCGTGGATGTCCCGAGCAGCGCTGTCGCAGAGCGGGCGGTGCAGGGCTGCCCTCTAGGGACCCGACGTGTCCCAACAGCCCCAGGCAGCGCTGCGGGCTGCGGGCCGAGCGCCTGGAACGTGCTCGAGGCAAAGAGCCTGAGGATGCTGGCTCACACTGGCTGAACGTGAGCCAGCGTGGCCAAGAAGGCCGGTGGCATCCTGGCCTGTACCAGCAATGGTGTGGCCAGCAGGACCAGGGAAGGGATCGTGCCTCTCTACTCATCACTTGTGAGGCCACACTGTATTCGGTTTTGGGCCCCTCGCACACTACAGGAAAGACGCTGAGGTGCTGGAGCATGTCCAGAGGAGGAAAATGGAGCGCCTGGTGAAAGGTCTGGAGTGCAAGTCCTATGAGGAGTGGCTGAGGGAGGTGGGGTTGTTTAGCCTGCAGAAAAGCAGGCTCAGGGGTTACCCTATCCCTCTCTAAAGCTACTTGAAGGGAGGGTGTAGCCAGCTGGGGGTCAGTCTTTTCTCCTTGATAGGGTGACAAGAAATGGCCTCAAGTTGCACCAGTGGAGGTTCAGAATGGACATTAAAAAAAATCTCTTTGTGGAAAGGGTTGTCGAAGATAGGAACGTGCTGCCCAGGGACACGGCTGAATCCCCACTCCTGGAGGCATTTTAAAGCCATGCAGATATGGCACTTAGGAACACAGTTTGCTGGTAGATTTGCTAAGTTAATGGCTGGACATGATGATCCCAGGTTTTTTCCAGGCTAAGCAATTCTCTGAGGACGCATGGGCGGTGCTAGCTGGTAAGACTTCCATAGCCACTGTCATCTCTTAGGTCTCTACTTCGATTCAGCAAGGGCAAGAGTGACATTACTCAAGATTGTGCCTGTGATGACAAAGGAAGTAAACATCAAGATCAGGCAAAACCACCATTTGAGAAAAGGGAAGCTCTCAGATCCATTTTAAAGGATCACATTCCTACTTGTCATTTGTTCCCTCTGTGGACAAGTACTTGGAATATCACTCTCCCAGGAGCAGGGAAAAGCCTCAGAAGTAAATTCCATCAGGGAAATGGGCCCAGTGTAAATATGAGGACTTCTTCTAAACATCAAGACTGAGGAATAACACAGCTGAGAGAAATAAACAGCCCAGCAATCCATAGTGACTGCCTTGAGGAAAATACACACCTCCTTTCCACTCATCAAGTTCTACAATACTCAGACCTTCCTGGAAACCAGGCACTAATGTTACATTATACAAAATACCATACAAAACACAGAACAAAAGGAAAATACTCCTCCAATGCCCGCAATACTTCCCCAGACAGCATTCCTTCTGGTTTACTAGAAACCTTCCCAAAAAAAGCCAAGACCTTGACTGTGCTTCTATGGCTCCTGTTTCTCTGATTAGATGATATCTCAACCTTCAGGAAGTGCCCCACCCAATAAACAACTCTAGTAAACTGGTAATAATAGATGAGGAGAAAGATGAGACCTTTTTTTTGCCTCATTCTTCAATGGCAACCTCTTTCCCCACACCTCTCAAATGGATGGGCAGCAGGATGGGGACTGGGGAAGCAAAGTGCTTCCCACTGTAAGCAAAGACCAGGTTCATAACCACCATGAACACACATAAGTAATTGATCGGATGGTGGCATCCAGAAGGTAGGGGTCAACAGTGGCAGGTAGTGTTCCTCAGGGCTCTGTGTTGGGAATGGTGTTATTTAATACCATCGTTAAGGACATAGTCAAAGGGATCAAGTGCACTCTCAGCAAATTTGCGAGCGACACCAAGCTGAGTGATGTGGCTGACACAGCGGAAGGACAGGATGCCATCCAGAGGGACCTGGACAAGCTCAAGAAGTGGGCCAGTGGGAACCTCATGATGTTTACCAGGAGTGAGTGCAAGGTGCTGCACCTGGGTCGGGGCAACCCTTGGCATCCAACACAGGCGGGAGGATGAACAGATCCAAGTCCAGAAGGACTTGTGAGTGCTGGTAGATGAGAGTCTGGACCTGACCCAGTCCAGAAAGCCAAAGGTGTCCTGGGCTGCATCCAAAGCAGCGTGGGCAGCAGGGCAGGGAGGGGATTCTGCCCCTCTGCTCTGCTCTGCTCTGGTGAGACCCCACCTGGAACACTGCATCCAGCTCTGGGGTCCCCAGCACAGGGGGGACATGGACCTGTTGGAGAGAGCCCAGAGGAGGGTCAATAAGATGATCAGAGGGATGGAGCAGCTCTCCTGTGAGGAAAGGCTGAGAGAAATGGGATTGTACAGCCTCCAGAAGAGAAGTCTTGGGGGTGACCTGCTTGTCACCTGCCAGTACCTGAAGGGAGCCTAGAAGAAAGATGGACAGAGACTTTTTACAACAGCATGTACATTTTTGCAGGACATGTAGTTACAGGCCAAGGGGAAATGGCTTCAAACTGAAAGAGAGTAGATTTAGGTTAGGTATTGGGAAGAAATTCTTCACTGTGAGGGTGGTGAGGCATTGGCACAAGTTTCCCAGAGAAGCTGTGAATGCCCCATCCCTAGGAATGTTCAAGACCAGGCCGGACGGAGCTCTGAGCAATCTGGTCCAGTGAAAGGCGTCCTTGCCCACGGCACCTGAGTTGGAGCTAAATGATCCTTAATTTGCCTTCCAACCCAAGCCATTCCATGATTTTATGATGTCTCTTTCTGAAAGCAGCTCAGTCTGGGTACTGCAAGACATCTCAATTATATCTGCAAAAATAAGGACAGTGGGAACAAACTGATTTTTTGAGTAATCTCCATACTAACTGAAACTAAAATGCCACCTTGGATTGGTGACTATCATTGGTGACTTCCTTCTTTCCACTGACCAGGCTAGAACAGGGTGGGCAATGCTCATCCTGTCAAGAAGAGGCTTGGGATTCCAGCCTCAGGTTTCTTCCCAGAGCCATAACAGTTTATGTCCCTTTCTGGTTTGAGTCAGACACTCTAGAGCGAACGTGAGTTACTGATTAAGGACTTCAGGAACCAGCCCACAGGAATTACAGTGAGAGGAGGAGACCTCTGGTTTTATGTCTCATACATCATTCCTGACAAAGTCAGTATTCCCTAATGGATATATGTCTTCCAGTGTGAGGTTTAGTTAGATAGGAATTATTCATTTGAAAGGACTTCTATGCTTAACACAGTCCCTATTAAATTAAATGTACGAAAGTGGGCAATTTAGGGTCAGGAGGTGACTGCCTACATTTGTACAGATGATCTCTGGTCTAGATTCAAGGGTACACCTCCATGTACTGAATCATTTTCCAAAGCAGCACAACAGGGGAAGAAGGGCCCCGAGGGCTCAAATAAACTCACCATCTTTTTGAGGAGCCAGTTTCTCACTTGCATCAAAATTCCTTCTGTGAAATCATAAATCAGGAAGAGTCCTTGTGGATTCATTTTTGTCTTAAAGGAGTTTTGAGTTAGGACTTGAAAAAGGAATTCTTTACAGGGAACAAGACAGAGCACAGATAATTCCTGACAATTAAAATATTAGAAGAAAACACTGCAGAGTGCAAATCTCAGGGGAAAAGAAAGATGAGCCACTTCCTTAAGAATTTTATAAAATTCTCACTTTCATGTAACTGAAGAAGAGGCAAATAGGAAGATGTAAAAACAATGAATGTGCTCACTCTTGCTAGTCCAGGTGACCTTTTTGGAATGGATTTTTTGACAAAAACCTTCCAACACAGCACTGGCACTTTCTGGCCACACTTGTGGTCTTCCAGCATTCTTTGGAATTATTTGTTATTCTCCAAGGGAAAATGATCTGCCTATTCTTTCTGCTCCAAATCTGCTGGCTTCACATCACTTAGTTCCCCTGCTCTCCTAGGGCCCATGATACAGCAGGCCAGTCTTCAGCCTGGCTCTGGAGTGTGTTGATGAGGCCTTTGTGTCAGCTTTTCATGGTACCCCTACACTCAGACCTAAGTGGGGAAAATAGCTGTGCTACCTAGCTCATCGTGAGTGGACCTGCATATGGTGAAGCCAGGGGCCAGCAGCAGCATTTTGCAAATAAGAAATGCCCGATGAGGAGCAAATTAATGGCACTTCACTAATACCTCATTTAGCATGCCATAACAACCTGGCTTCACGCATAGCATTTGGAGGGACTGGGTTGTGACACCAGGCTTCCCAAATGGTCTGAAACAGAGGGCTCGTGCAGCTCCCTGCAGGACCAGACAGGCTCTCCTCTGCAGACACATTGTCCTGCATCCTGATGGACGTTTGCAAGGCAGCACCCTGCACCTGCTCAGTAGCTCTTGGCAACGGGGAAGGTGAGGGGTCCTGCACATCAGCAGGACAAGGGCGTGCCATGTACGTACCTCTCTGAACGCCCCACAGGAGCAGGCAGGGGACAGCTGGCAGAACCTACATTTTTCCCCTTGAAGACATTCCTGGCATTGTGAATGCTGGGAAACTTCTAAACAGCCCGGGATGGAAAAAAGGCCAGGATTGCCTGCAGATGGCAGTAGCCCCAGGCTGCCATGCTCTTTGCCCAGTGATTAGGTTTTCAGCATGATCCGGCAGCACAATTGGTTTCACACCTCAAGTATTGCCCCCTTCCTCTGTACGTAATTCTGCTTTCTGCAGTGGATTTCAGAGTGAATTTTGTCGAATTTGCCCTAAATTATGATGTATGCCCTCAGATTTTACAGCAATGCTTACTGTATTTTAGACAACGAGCATCAGAGGATCATCAGTGATAATTCACCACCAGTATAAAAGCTTTATTTCTGCACCCACAGACGTTCCGGAAATTATTTTTTACTGGACAATAATGTGAAAAACAGAGCAAGACTCTTAACAACAAGGAGTAGAACAATGCTAGACTTAGAGGTTTGCTACACTTTACTACTCCTTCTGGCACGATAAATATTTATAAAATAACTACATGATTCTTCAGGACTGAAGTCACTGTTTTGTGACTGCAGCAAATAAGCACATTAATGTCAGCGCTAAACAGTTAAAATTGCTGTATAAACATTTTGATATTGCAGTTGTCAAATTGTCCTCTTTTCTAAAAACTGATGATACCTCAATTTTGACATCTGCTATGGTTGTCTGCTTAGATATGGGGTTGGGATTTTTTTTTGTTAATTCTTCTGATTTTCACTTCCTTCTGATTTTCCAAGTTACGCTTTTCTTGACAGAGGTCTATCGAGTTAGCCTGGCCAATACTACTAATAAAATAAAACAAGCAAGCACATAAGGATGGGGGGGCTTTCTAAGAATTATGGAAGAATAGCAGACCCTTTGAGGGTAAAAAGAATACAGGTCTTCTTCATTTATCTAAACAGAAGCTGAGATGAAATTAATGAATAATTTATCAGCTTACATTAAATACTTGTTTAAACCAGGGAGTGCACCCTGGAGACACAGCTCAGGACCAGAATTCCGAGTACTTGCTGTGTGGCTTACTACTGATAATTACTGTCCACGGAGGTCATGGATGCCATAGTATCACTACTTGAGAGAAAAAAACTACAGCCCATAAATGGCTGAACTGTCATTCAGGAGAATTTAGTTCTCCCTTGTTAAAAGGA
Source organism: Mohoua ochrocephala (assembly GCA_013398855.1). Lineage (NCBI taxonomy): Eukaryota > Metazoa > Chordata > Aves > Passeriformes > Acanthizidae > Mohoua > Mohoua ochrocephala. Next base: position 11,610 of record VZTA01016868.1, read on the forward strand.
ATCCTCACAGGGAAAAGCAGCATCTCCTTAACCACATAATCTATTTCTTGTACCATCTCTAATTTCTGTGAATGGTCAGATTGAAACAACAGCATAGAAATCTCCTGTTTAGATGGCAAGATGATGCTGTGCAAAACAAGATAGGGATGTAAAAGAATTGGGGCAGGCTCTAATAACAAGAACTGATTGCCCACAGTTAGACTGCAAAGAAAATTGCTGAAGATGAGTCTTTATTTTTGTAAATACATTCTCTTCCAAGTTATGGAGATACTGTTAGAGGCCCAGCTACCTGACTGAGTTACAGAAGAATAGATGACAGATTAGATGCTTGCAAAGGGAAGAAGATCATCCATGTGCAGAGTATCAAAGTAAATCACCTACAAATACCGAATACGGTAAAAAATATCAGGAAGGAGCATATGAAAAGTAAAATGTTCTGCTTTTAAATAGTCAATGGGTTTGAAACAAATAGTAAATGTACAGTAAAAGAAAGATCTCCCTTGAGAGCAGTTTGAAGCCCTTGTGATCATAACAGTACAAAAGCATATTAACCTGAAACATTTGGAATATTATCTGCAATTCCCATGCAACTCAGAAACTTTTTTTTTTTGTGTCATATCAGAAGGCTGAAGTCTGGATGCCAAACTTCAATTTTATCACCATCACATACATTCACCACATGTTAGAATAGATGGTTCAGTAGTCACCTCCAAATTAGTAAGTAACTGTTGAGAGCAGGCTCTGACACATTTACATGCACACAGTCTCCACTGCAATTTTGGGCAAAAGTTTAGCAAAAGAGAAAGGTATCTGTAGATGTATAGTGCTCATCAGTGCCTAGAGAATGAACTCCATGATTGCTTAATCTTCCAAATTTACTGTAATGGAAAACTGCTATGGAAAAGTCCAGTTTGCAACATGGCTATGCAGTCTGACAACATAAACATCATGGAAAGATCATAAGCTGCTCTATGAATCACGTAGCTTAGAGAATTGAAAGCAAATTTTGGGTAACTGTTAAAAGACTTTACTTTCGAGTACAGTACAGTCACTTTACTTTTGAAGGACAGAAGTTCTTAACGTATAAAAACCCCTTTTGATGAGAAAAAACATCAAATGAAATAAGTTACACATTAGGAAGCATTTGTATTCCCTGTTGAACTGTTCCCTGTATCCACGATTATCCGTGATAATGAAGTCCTAGATTTTGTCATTGAGCAGTATGGTTCTGTCCTGGCAGCCAGCCTATCCAATTCTTCCATTACAGCTGCCTTTAGCAGAAGTTACCAGCAATTTTTATACAAAACGGGTGAGTCAGCTGTGTTGTGCCTATACAGGTGAAGCCACGCTCCCTGCCCTTTGTGTTAATATGGTCATACAGTTTTGTATTCTTTCTTGTTCCTACGTGCACCTGTAAAACTTTCCAAACTGCTGGCATACACTACTGATGGGAATTTTAACTGTGCAATTTTCATTTTCCCTAATCCGTACAATCTGTACAATTTCCATGCAGTCATTCCTATGCAGAAAAATTCAGTTTATTCTGAAAATTCATGTTCAGAAAGTCTTACACAGTCACTGCTGTCTTAGCGCAGTATACAGGCATTTCTGATCAAATCCCGGGGCTGACTCCAGAGTGTAGAATAATCTCTCTCATTGATACGGTGCTTTATATAAAGTGTTGATACACACTGTAATTAACAAACCACATGGATATTTTCAAAGACATTTCTGGAAACACTAGAAAATAGGAAGGGGCTTTTCTTTAGGATTTTTCTGCTTTGAGGAAGCAGGCTGTAAGCACTAAAATAATTTGCAAGCCCAGTTAGGACCTCCCCCAGCCCTTTTGACAGACAACTAGGATCTCGGAAGCTATACCTTGTTCATTTACTTTGAAAACACAGTTCCCACAGGTTTCCCATCAAAAAAGTCTCTACAGGAATCAGGTATGTGGAGGGGAAAAAAAGCTGCCAGCTGAGAAAAGACACTCTCAGATGTACAAAGAGATGTAAGAAAGATGCTGGGGGCTGTAAGCAGGAAAGCGGAACTCCTGAAACCAGAAGGAGCAAATGTGCTTAGAGGGAGGCTGGGGAGAAACCGTGCTGAAAGACATTGAAGGCACTGTCTGTCCTTACACAAGAGGACAGACAGAGTAAAAGGATATGAACAAATTGGAGGGGACTATGGAAAGCCCTCAGAGGTAAATGATTGTCTGGGACTTAAGGAGGAAAGATGAAGTGTGTGAGAAGGGAAAAGCGGCATCAAAATACCAGCAAGAACCATCATTTGGGAAGCCTGGATTTTGCTTTTAGTGATCAATTTGATTACATAACTAGGCAGCTTGCATTAATTGTAGAAAAATCTGGCAAAATACACACTCTGTCTTTGGCCTGTTAAAGCACCCTTACAGTACTGCACTTACTTGCAGGTGCATGAATTCAGGATAGCTTACTAGCCAGAGGTACTTGTCCCCTTTAGAAAACAAATATAACCTACCGGAAGTACATCTGTGTGAAGCCTTTTGATACTAAGTAGAGTGCACGAAAATATTTGTAATAGAAATATATATATATGAACATTTGAAATCTGACATTCTTCATTCCTGCTTTTCGGCTTATACAAAGTTGGTCACCAGACAGGCCTGAAAGCCTCATCAGAGGCTTTACTGGGAACCCAAGTTCATATCTTAAGCTAACCGAATGTCACAAATGAATGACACCTTGCATATTGAAAGAACTGTTTTGATAATGGCATTAAGATTACATTTTCATAAATATGCTTGGAAAGGCTGTTCTCATATAATGAAACTCGAAGTTCTCATATGTAATATTCCTTATGAGCACTATACATAATATGTAGACTTTATAATATGGAACCGAAGGTGTGAAATGTAGGCTTTAGAAGCAAGAAATACTGAAATCAAGATTGTCTGTAGCAAATCAGCCCAGACTCGCTGTCAATGTGGATTATGGCGTAATTTAATTTAAACAACAAACATCAAATTTTCCACAGATGAAGACTCACTTGAGAGCCACAGTTTAAAAGCATTTTAATATTTTACTCTTCTTGGGTTTTGTTTGCACTGCTACCATGCTTTGCTGTAACTAGATCATTGAAGACAGATGCAGGCACATCACTGCTTTGGGAGTGGATTAGGAATCAGCATGTAGTAATAAATGGCAGCAGCATGCAACATTTAGACTGCGGCATCTCGGACTCAATCTGTAGTTTGTTAGTGGGCAAGTGGGTCTGGGTAAGAGCAAGTGGCCTTAGGCTGGTTACCTCTTCTTACATGTCAGCCCACGCCAAACATGTTAATGTAACTCAGCCTTCAGCACACAGGGAAATATAAAGGTTTGACAGCAAGTTTCATCAACTCATGGTGCAACGGATCACACTGGTTGGATTTGCTGGTTTACTTCTACTCTGAGAAGAAGACCTGCTTTTTCCTCTCCTTACATTCTTTAACAGTATGGGTTTGCCAACGGTGAAGTTATTCTGCAACATTTGAATGCATTGAAAATAGAATATTCGTAAATGTATCTGACTCTGACATTCTGGCTATATTAAACATATACTATGGCAAAGATGAATTTATGGCTAGAGGGTAAAACCCGTCTTTGTTTCTCTGGCTAACCTAGCTTATTTTCCATTAAAGATACCTCAAAACATCTGCAAGAGCTGCTGAATTCCACATATTTTATCATTATTTACATAGGCTTTTCATTGAAAGCAAGAATTCTTTCTGCACCATCCAATATCAGCTCCAGTCCTTTCTCCACTTCTGCTGTTTCTGTCACAGAAAACATGCATTCACATTTAACTGAAGTTTATTGCCAGGAAAATTAATTCTAGGAAGAGAATGAAATATTTTCTAGAACTGAAATGCAATCTGTAACAATTCAAACTTCTTTAAGCAACCGTTAGTTCTACCTGCTTTGATTTTTCTTCCAAAATAAATGTTTTTGGAAAGCTGTCAAGTGAAAGGACACCCACTGAACAATGGCCAGGACTTGCAGAGCACTTGCAGGCCAGCAGCCAGCCGGAGTTAGAAACTCACAAAAAGGCTTGACACGCAACACTTTGCCATGCCGGGTTTCTTGCTGTCAGCTCTGATAAGCTATTCAGTTCCAAGTATCTAGCACAGTATCTCCACGTTTATCCAACAACGAGCAGCAGTAATGTTTGTGACTAACATCAGCCTGCTGCCATCTCCTGGTGAAAAGCTCAGGACATGAAACAACGGCAAATAAAATTGTTCCCATTATCTTGGACTTCTATCCCACAGGAAGACAACGTGATATTAGTTGTGGAGTAATTACTTAGAGAGATACAAAAAGGTTAGTGATCTCACAGGGATTAAGGATCCTTTTCATAAATCCCCTTTAAGTGACCCTTTACCATACATGCAATAACCTTGACCGTCAGAAGGACAAGGTGTTTTCAGCATCCCTTCTTAATCCACTTGCATTACAAGTTAGTAAGTTTTTATTTTTCTATCCAGTAAATATTTTCAAAATTTCTTTTTTGAAATAACATGTGAAAAAATACTAATTTAGCCCTCCTATTTATGCAGTAAGTTAAACAATTACTGCCAGAGCATTAAACTGTAAGTCCTTGATAAAGTCAGGATTTTCTAACCACTAGCACTTCCCTGAAAAAAAAAATGGTTGCAAGAAATATTAACCGATGGCTAATACAGGCTTCCAAATCTAAACCTGCTAAGCAGCAGGGAGAGGCCTTAGAGACAAAGGGTGAGTAAAGCTTACTTGCCTGACCAGAATTAACACACAGATTGTTCCTTCTGCTGCAGAAAATCTGCCTAAAATGAGAGCCAGCACAGCTGGTCAACCCCCAAGAAATCATTCTTGGCTCACACCAATGCTTTTATCATTCTTCAAGATCAACAGCTTTGATTTGCAAGAACTGGCTATTCATGCTCCCTGAGCACCTAAAACTACATTGAAGAGTGAGGGAATGACCTCTGAATCTCAGTCTCAGCCCTGGTCTTCACTGGTATGACTAGCATTCAGCAATCCCATATCCCTGAGATCAATGGAAAAGTCTGGGTCAAGGAAGAGGAACAGGTTAGGAAGCACTTAAACAAATGCCATGCTCAGGTCCATGGAGTACGCACAAGCAATACAGGAGTTGGTCCATGTAATTTTGAGGCAATTGTCTCTATCATTAAAAGGTTGTGACAACCAGGAGAGGTTCCTATGTCTGGGAGAAAGTAAGCATCGCTCCTGTCTTCCAGAAAGGCGAGAAAGATCTCAACCTCAATCCTTGTGAAGATGGCTGAGTAAATAGTCCTGGAAAATCAGTTCCAGACACTGGCTGTCAAGGCAGCTGGAGGAGATCACTTGGAGTGGTCAGCATGAAAGGGAAATCATGCTTAAGCCAAACTGAAAACCTTCTACAAGAAGACAGGGTTGGTACAGTCTTCTGTAGGGTGAAAGACAGCGCAGTAGATATTAAATATCTTGACTTTGGTAAGGTTTTTGACACTGTCACCTACAACCTCATCAACAAACCGATGGAAATATGGGCCAAGTAAGTGGACCATGAGGCAAATTAAATAATGTTCTGAGCTGCTGGACTCAAAGAGTTGTGATCAGTGGCACAAAGTCCAGCCAGAAGGCCATCACCAGCTGTGATCTCGATGACTGAGAAATGGGGTGAAAACTATTATATATCTTTATAAATTACATGTATAATGGGAGAGATGGCACCTTCAGGCAGTTTGCAAATGATACAAAACTGGAAGAAACTATTGATACGCCCACTGTGTGTGTTGCCATTAAGAGGAATCTCGACAGGATGAATAAATGGGTCAATGGGATTCTTCACTAGATTTTAGTCTAAAAGCCTCTTGGAACAATGACTGTTTCTACCTGTGTCGTTACTCAACTCCTTTAAAAGAAAAAAAATAAGTGCATAAATAAACTCTTCAAACAATTATAATGTCCAAACACCAGTGAAATGATTGTGTCCCTGGCTCCTGGAGTACTTTATGATAAACATGAGAAACTTTCTGGCAGCTTTCTCTGACTGATATTTCTACATGCAAACTAGTAAAATGCATACAGCTGTAAGAGACAGACTGCCAGAAATACATAAATGAGTGACTATGGATTAGATTCACACCTTGGAATGACTGCCTACACATAAATTAATCAGAAAGCAGCATTTGTGCCGCAGAAAAACACCATCCAATGTTAGATCTTATTTAGAAGTGATAAAATGCCCAGAGCAGAGACAAAAAGGTACTCAAACTCTCTGCAGTTGTGCTTTCTGCCAGTTACGCGCGGAATTCCCCAGCTGTAAGCCCATGCACTATCCACAGACGCAGCTGAACAGCTTCACATGGACTGGAGCGTAGGTGCGTATCCCGAGGGAGGATGGTCTGAAAGCATTCTCATATCGAAGAGCTACCTCCAAACGGTGCCCCACTGGAGTTAGCCCAGCTGAAGTTAAGCACTGCAGGGAGCAAGACAGAGCTCTCCTACAGTGTTCTGTCATAGCTACCAGTAGAGAAATTTCTGCCAATTTTTTCCAAATGATGCAACACAGAAGACTGAACCAGAACTATCAAGCCATGAAATGCTTGCTTGCTTTCAGGCTTGCTACAAGACTCTCTGGCTGAAATCTAAGTACTCATATTTTAAGTCCCTATTCATCCCATCTTCCCCCAGTCTGTTTTGGCTGGGGTAGAGTTTATTTTGTTCACAACGGCTGGTATGGGGCTCAAACCACTAACTCTCTAGTCTTTACCCTTCCGATTCTCTCCCATTACTTGAAGAAATCCACTGACAGGACTGTACTTGCATTTTTCAATGCTCAGTGAATTAGTGACATTCAAACGTTCTTTTAGCTTTACTTTTCAATAAAAATAGACTGATGTATGCTCAGCACAGACAGAACATACAACATTGCAGTCTGTGCTTTGTATGTTATCCTGTAGATAACTTTAGAGCAATTTAAGTTTTGTCACAGCTGCAAATTGATTATTGGATGTGCTACTACCAGACATTGTTGGACTTGATACTATCACAGAATGGGTCAGGCTGGAAGTGATCACAGTGGGTCACATCTGGTCCAACCTCCCTGCTGAGCCAGGGCCATCCCAGAGCACATTGCACAGGATCACACTTAGATGGGTCTTGAGCACCTCCAGTGAGGGAGGCTCCACAGCCTCTCTGGGCAATCTTTTCCAGTGTTCTGTCACTGCACAGTAAAGCAGTTCCTCCTCATGTTCAGGTGGAACTACCTCTACATCAGCTTCTGCCCATTGACTCTTGTGCGATTGCTCAGCATCACCGAGCAGAGCCTGGATCCATCCACTGACACTCTCCCCTCAGGTACAGACACTGATGAGGTCCCTTCCAAGCTGACTCTTCTCCAGACTGAACAGGCCCAACCCTCTCTGCACCTCATGTTGCTCATGATATAATAAATATTGTAATATTTAGAGGAAAGATATTCCAGACACTTCATCAAGCCTCTGTGAACAATGCATACAAGCTTCGGCAAGAAAACCTTAGTATAATCTTTCAAAGTCAAAAAACAAATGAAAAAAAAAAAAAAAAAGGAGAGACCAAGGAATACAGAAGGTCATAAACCCGTCCTTTTGGAGCTTACCTGGTAATAACAGGTGAATCTAAAGTGTGAAATACTGGCTGCTCTGCAGTGCTGCACAAAATTATGGCATGATCTCCTTTGGAGAGGAAAGCAAGGTACTGTACCTTGCACTGTGTATTTCAGCTAACGGCAATACAGTGCACCTAATTTCAGAAGCCCAAACTACATACTTTTAGGAAGTTGAACAAAGGAATCTTTTGATTAGGAAGTTCATGAGAACCTTAATTTCCCCACACTCAATGGGCAAGAACTTCTGAATGGTATTTCATTATAGGAATCTTAAGACATTTCTTAACACTGTACACTAGGAATACTCTATTCATCCTCAGCAAATACCTAAGTTTAAAGAAGTCACAGAAATACAGACAGAGTTGTATTTCTGGCTGCTCATAATACTCTTCTGTTCTCAACTTCCCCTTACTAATCAGTGAATTACTGCTCTAAATGAGAATTTTACCTAGAATTTCAAACTAATTATGATGGCCTTCAATATAAGCCTAACCAAAAATGACCTAAGTATCCAACACAAACCAGCGGACAGGAGAGCTACTACTTATAATACACAAACCATAGTGTTACATTTTTCTTAGATGCCACTTTTTAATCCCAAACTGTCAATGCAGTAGCAACACAAAATGCAGTTTAATTTTTCTTAAGATAGGCCATGATTTTGTCCACATCCTTACGTGTAGCTAGCCTGCAAGCCCATCTAGGTACCTGGGCAACCTTTGTGAAGTCACCAGTGCCAAGCTCTAGAGCCCAGGCCTGGACAGAACACGGCTGGGCCTGTTCCAGGCAGCTAGTAGCTAAGGTGGTAACAGGACCATAGAACTTATGTTGTTATGGCTGGAAAAGATCTTTAATATCATCAAGTCCAACAACCAACCTAGCACCACCACTACATTCACCATTAAACCATGTCAAGTGCCATATCCACACTTTTTTCCAACACTTCCAGGGACAGTGACACCTCACCAATTCCTTGGCCAGCCTGTATCAGTACTTTATAACCCTTTCCAGGATGAAATTTTTCCCAATATGTAAGCTTCCTCTGGTAGAACTTGGGGCCGTTTCCTCTCTCCTGTCCCTTGTTATGTGGGAGACTGATGCCCACCTGCCAATTGTCAGACCTGTCAGACCAGTCTGACCAACACTGGCTGTTAAGCAGCACTTCTCTCTTATCTGCTAATGTACACAGCCACGTTACACTTATTACAGTTCCCTCAACCACCCACATGCCTTTCATCGAGCTTGTCGAATTCTGCTTTATAAGGAAGATGTCAAATACAGGTGGAGCTTCTTCTTAAAACCCAAGGAAACTGTTTTGGAAGAAAGGAGAAAGACATTCCAGAACAGAAAAACAACTTTATTTAACAATGCCTCAGAACTCTAAACACATTGGGCTAGGAGTCAGAACTTTTACAACAAGGAGTTTACCTCTTGGAATCTCAACTTTTAATTTCCCACCTTATCACAGGCTCTATTACCAGTTACATCACAACACAGTAAGTGCATGTCAGTTGTTAAACCAAGTAGCGTTAACACTACCACAAGTAATAAATTTTTATAAACTTAGGGTAAAGCATTTATTCGGTAATATAGCAAAAGAAATATGCAGTCCAGTGAAGTTTAGAAAAAGGGAACCTCTATCAACAGGTAGAATTGATGGCAATACAGACCAGAAGTCTCAGAAAGAGATGAATGCAGTGGAATGCAGAGCACCAAATAAAAATTGAATCTGTTGGGTCAAGGGCTGGGGAGGGGTATGAGGTGTAGATTAGGAGCAAATTAACAGATTTCACTATTTCTCTTTTGACATTTCATTTTTTGCATTTTCTAGGGTTATGCCATTTAATCTTTTCTAGGTTATGCCATTTACTCAACACCTGCTGTTTAAAATATGCTTAAAAAAGAAAATATAGATCTGTATATAAATGATGGGCTGTACATAGAAGGCCACTGTGGATGATATGAAACTGGCAGTGCCAGAGCAGGCAACTGACACTCTTTAACAAGGAGACTGGAATACAGTCTCCACCAAAAGAAGGAGTGCAACTTCCCAATCCAGACAATGCTTCGAGAAGATGCTACACACTTCAAGTGAACCATAAATGCACTACTATTGTTACGGTGCTGCTTTACAAATTCCATCCTGATGAAGGGTCCTTTGCGTCCAACTTCTAACTGTTATCTGAAAGAGAAAACATACTAGATTGCACTCTATAACATTCAGCTATTAGACAGAAATACTGAAGTCGTTTCGCATGTATTAATAAAGCATATATGAAATGGTACTCTAATTTTGTTAACTGCTCCAATCGGTTGCTAGCAATAGTTTTAAATGAAACCTATATTGTCGCAAGCTTGCACAGAGTATAAATCTCACTACTCCTTGAGATTAGTTTACGTTAAATCTGAGACTAGCTTATATTAAATTCCAAGTACTTCATTAAACCATAGCATCACAGAATAGTTAGGATTGGACAGGACCTCTGGAGATCATCCAGTCCAACCCCTTGCCAAGGCAGGGTCACCTAAAACAGGTGACACACGAATGTGTCCAGGTGGGTTTTGAATGTCTCCGGAGAGGGGGACTCCACAACCTCCCCGGGCAGCCTGTTCCAGTGCTCTGCCACCCTCAGTGTGAAGAAGTTCTGCCTCATGTTATGGTGGAACTTCTTGTGCTTTAGTTTATGGCCACGGCTCCTCGTCTCTTCTTTGGGCAGCACTGAAAAGAGTCTGGCACTCTCCTCCTGACACCCACCTTTGAG
>VZTA01016870.1:0-74794 GCA_013398855.1 Mohoua ochrocephala
GGGATTCTGCCCCTCTGCTCCTCCCTGGTGCCGCTCTACCTGGAGTGCTGCACCCAGTTCTGGAGCCCTCAGCACAGGAAAGACATGGACCTTTTGGAATGGGTCCAGAGGAAGGCCACAAAAATGATCAGGGGTCTGGAGCACCTCTCCTATGAGGACAGGCTGACACAGTTGTTGCTGTTCCCCCTGGAGAAGAGAAGGCTCCAGGGAGACTTTATTGCGCCATTTCAGCACTGGGGTCTTCATTTGGGGTTGAATAGTTAATTTTCTGCCTAGTAGCTGTCACAGTGCTGTGTTTTGCATTTAGTATCAATAATTTTGATAACACACTGATGGCTTGTTGTTGCTCAGTACTGTTCGTTCTAAGTCAAGGACTTTTCAGTTTCCTAGGCTGTGCCAGTGAGCAGGTGCACAAGAAGGCCAGAAGAATCATGGCCAGGACAGCTGACTCCAGCTGGCCAAAGGGATCTTCCATACCACAGAACTACACAATATCTTACCATGCCCAGTATATAAACTGTGTGGAGCTGGCTGGAAGGGGACAATCACATCTGCGTGTCACTTGTTTTTCTTAGGTTTTATTCCTCTCTCACTTTTTGTTATCTCCCTTTTCGTTACTANTACTATTGTTATTGACACTTTTATTATTATATTTTTCTTTATTTCAATTATTAAACTCAGCCCACAGGTTTTACCTTTTTCTGATTCTCATCCGCATCCCACTGTGGGGGGCTGAGGGGAGTGAATAAATAGCTATGTGGTATTTAGTTGCCAGCTGGGGTTAAACCATGACGAGGAGCTCTACTAGAAGGATGGGGATAGACGTTTTAGCAGACCCTGTTGTGATAGGACAAGGGTTAATGATTTTAAACTAAAAGAAGGTAGAATCCAATTTGAGAAAAGGAAGACTTGTTTTACAGTGAGGGTGGTGAAACCCTGGCTCAGTTTGCCCTGAGAGGTGGTAGATGTCCCATTGCTGGAAGCATTCAAGGCCAAGTTGGACGGGGCTCTGAGCAACCTGATCGAGTTGAAGATGTCCCTGCTTGTTTTGCAGAGGACTAGATGATTTTTAAATGTTCCTTCTGACCCAAACTATTCTATGATTCTACAAAAATAAGTGATCTTTTTATAACAAGATATTTATTATTTATTTTCTAACTTAACATGCTTTGAAATCTACAAATGAAGTAATATGGCCTACATTCAGCCTACCTAGCTTTAAGCATTTAGCTGATGCGTTAGGTTAGATCAAATACCAAAGTTAAATAATTAATTGGTATTTAGTAAAGCAATCATATTCCAGGAAGTGCCTAAACTCCTTAAAAGTATCCAAGAAACGAATGTCTTAGCAGAAAGAATTTTCCCTCCTAGCATATGTACTTCATTTTTATGGTCTTCCTAGGTATTCATATTCTATAAATTTCTCTTTTCATTGTATGAATTCTTACAGAGTGTTTCCTATTTTATAAGATTCATTACTGAAGTTATGGCCCCATATATGTTAAATACCTACCAGCATAGAAGTTCAAGCTCGTTTAGCCAGCTTTAGCTGTCAAATTCCAATTTACACAGCTTCAAAATTTAGCACACGCATTTCAAGTCCTTTCCCTCCCCAGTAAAGGCCTTCAGGCAGAGAGAATACAGCAGTGGGGACGTTTCATTCATTATTATTCAGCCATTGTTCCTTGCATTATTCTTTTATGCTTTTCTTTTTCCACTCTAGTTCTCTTTCTCTTATTTTACAATAGGAACTGATGAAGATTCTCCATTTTAGGGAATCACGGCCCTTTTTTTTCAAGGCTGACCGTGCAGTGTTTAAATTAATTGGCAAGGGTTTATGATCTACCTTTTCTCAGTTGGGTTAAAGCAATCAGCACTGCTCAGTGTTATTATATAGGGCAAACACAGCACCATAAAAAGTACAAAAAATGCAGAGTGGCTTTAGACCGCAGACGTAAAGAAGGGCAGGTTTCTATGTGTCCGTCTTAATACCGTCAAACATTTAAATCTCTCATTGTTTTATTTTGACCTTGGGACTACAGGTTGGGTATTTTTAGTTTGTTCTTTGTAAGTTAATTTGGCATTAAATTTATTATTACAGTTTGCTTCCTACAAGTTCAAGATATTAGCTGCTTAGGAAATAAATTGTTATTAAATATTCTACAGATATAGATTGAGCAATTACGCTTCCCTGGAGGTACTTAACAAAGGAAGAAAGCCCTCACTGCCACCATTTTAGGTACAGACTGACCAAGGCAGAAAGGTGAATAAGTTATCTGCTACCTCCAGATTTCCAGGCTGGGCCCTCTTACATAGAACCTAAGTAACATTTTACTGCCTCAAATTTTGAAAATTTTCTGAAGAAATCTGTGAATCTTCTAATTCCATATAAAACAGGTTTATCTACCCTCTGCCTTGCATGGTGGTGAGCAAACTCTTCATTCACTGACTTTGGTAGCTGAGAGCGCTCAACATTTATTAGATGAAATCCTTTCTAATTATAAATGGGGAATGAGTCAGGCTGTTCCAGTCATGATAAATGAACCTGATTAAACATTTTGTGTCAAATATAGCACAGTGGAAAGGAAAGTTAGGAGTGAGTGGCTTGAAGGGCTGCATAATTACCAGGAACAGAGCTCATTCACTTCAGGGAGGCAGGGCAGTGCAGAAGCGTCAATGCTGCGAGGTTTGGGGCAGAATTACAGGAAATACAGGTTCTCCACTGGAAATCAGCCTGGAAGATATGTATTTAGCTTTCTGGCCTCCAGATACCCTCTGAGCTTTGTGTGGGACTGCTGTACACGCCTCAAACTTTAGAGGTGAACTGAATGACTGCCAGTGGCTGGCTCAAGCCTTGACTGGAGGGTTCATGAAACTTCTGCTGGAATTGCCAATGAGGTGCTTATGCAGGCTTCTGAGAAAAAGCCAGCTGAAGCAGATAAATAAGAAAAGGAATTTATTAATAATGAAATAAATTTAAATCTGTTCTATATTATGCGATATTTACACTATATTTTAATTGATTCTGAATCTTAAATGTCTGATTTTATACTTGCTGATAGTTATTAAGGCAATTTTAAAAATCTAAATAATTTCTACCGATATTTCTGCCTGTGAAGGGCTGTTTTATAGTATTTCTCTTGATTAAGAAAGCCAAATTGTTTGCTTTTAAGTTTTGCAGGGAGTTCTGATATATACTGTCAAATAAGGGGAAGAGTAAAAGAAAGAACAGATAAGTAATGCTTTAGTGTTTTGTTGAGATTTAATAAGTAGAGGATTTTTTGTTACCGAGACTTAAATTTATAGAGCTGCTGGACAATGCTGCACAGGACTGGAATTTTAATTCCTTGCTGCGATTGTTTGCTGTAAGGTTTTTTGCCATAGCTACATTGCAAGTTCAAATATGCAAACTAATATTAGTATGGCCACCCTGGGAACACTGCAAAGCTGGCAATTAGCATCTCCCATGTTTCAGATGAAATATCAATAGCGCAAAAATATGCAATCCCGCAAGGATCCATCCATGAGCTTGACTCTGCATACACCATTAAAGTATCGAGGCTATTCAAGGGCTGCAGAATTAAGCATTTTCGTCAGGATAAAGCATGGGAGAACGCATGAGAGCCTCTGACATTTTGCCAGTCATGGGCACTGCAGGAACCAGTGGCAGACTTCTGTTTCAAGGCACAGCTGCATTTCTCAGAACAAATGCAAACTTCTCATCAAATTTGTGTCGTGAAAATGAGGATACAGCAAATCTCACCCTGGTTTTCATTTTCGCTTTCAAAATGTCTTGTTCTGTAGTTATTTTGTTTTGCATGTGGAGTTCTTGGGGTGTCCAGTAGAAATGTCTCTCTTGTGGTTTATTACAAATTCAGTAAGCTGAGAACAAATAGTACTGGAAACATCAGGCGTAGTTTCTACTGCAGAAATTATTCAGTCTTAATTTTTATGAGAAGCAATGTCATACAAAGATATAGAATCTTTGATTACTTTCTAAAATTATTCATTTCTTCCTCCTTATCACATTTCAAGGACACATCCGTCCATTCCACTAAAGAATTTCAAAGACTTCATGTAGTCTTCAAGTTTATCATATAGTATAGAAGAATATATTCCGTGTACTTTCAGAAAGATATTATATGTAAAAGATAAATTAAAGAGGGATCAGTTTACTACAGAATTTTAAAAAACCCACAAAACAACAATTTGCTTTTTCTCTTAGAGATTAAATTCAAGGATGAGACTTTCAGAGAAATTAAACAATCCAGTTCCATATGTCTCTGGACATGCATGAACATTTTTATTTCAGAAATACAAGCAATAATGAAAAAAATAAATGTGATATTCTGCCTTCTTCAGAGCTCTATGATTTAGTAATGATCTTTTTTAAGCTCTATTCATAAAACATCTTGTATGAGCAGAATCTGTGTGCTGATACAGACTTTTGCACACGAGGTGTTGTCATTACACCCAATTTAACTGCTGAATGTGTTATTAAAAACTAATTATTTCTTCTTCATCATTAGTGATTTTTTTGTTTGATTTACTGTGGATAAAGTCACCCAGAGGTTGAAAATTTAAAGATTACATTTCTTTGTAGTAGTAACTCAATTAAGATCTTTCAGTTCCCGTTGCTATCTAATCATTGTCCAAAACAATTAGAATTGTCTTCTATGTGTTGCAGTTCCCCATAACTCAAGACTCTGATCACGTTTGCCGTACGTCCCCCACCCTTCTTGGGCTTTGTCTCTTAATGTCTTCCTGGATTTAGTTCCTAAATCCTCAAAAAATGAGAGCTCATTAATAAAAGGTATGCAAAGCATAATCCTTAGAATTTTCTGGACCATGATGGTAAACTATGGTGCCATCTGAAAAAAAGAAGAAAAAAAAAAAAGAGTACATGTTGTTATTAATGTCAAGTCATCATTGTTCAAAGACAAGTCAACCTTCCAGTTTATTGACAGGAGTATATTAATAAAATCGTGCTTATAAAATTAACAGGCTGTAAAGGAGAAGACTGAGTGAATTAGGGAAGACAGGTCTTATAAGCAGCAAAAAATGAACCAGGGAGTTAAGTGCGTAGTATAAAATAGTATTTTGCGAACACCTATGGCACAGATTATCCCCCACTAATTAGTATGCCCTTAAAGCAAAGGAAATACTCCAGCTTTGCTCTCATCGAGATTTTTTTCCAGGTAATTGTGTTGGAAGGCATCATGCTTCTTGAATTCTTGGGTCATCTAAGCACTGATCAGGAGTCGCTGCTGACACTTATGAAGAATGAAATTTAGTCAGAGGATTAAAAGGATTAGAAGGTGGTTTTAATTATTCAAAGAGGATCTGAAACGAGCTCCCAATACAAGGGTCAAGAACTTTCTAGCTTTCATCTGAAGGCTTGATCACTTGATGTTCAGGGTTATTTGGCAGGGTGAACTCCAGCAGGAGGCAACTGGATTTGAGGGCCTAAGCAATTTCTCTTGCGGTAGGAGCTGGTCTGCCTGAAGGCCCTATTCTCTTGAACTAACTCTGGGCTCTTTGCATTAGGAAAGATCTAGTAGAAAAATGCTGTCATGGTCCTTTTCCTGTGTCTGCTTGAAAGAACCTCCCTTTATGTAGTCACACTGGCAACAAAAAGCCTCAGGCTATAGGCACGTTTTGGTATAAAACTCCTGCCTCCCTCCTGGAGTTACAGTTCTGTCACCAAATCAGGAAAAGGCACTCATAATTACTGAGATTTATCCCTCTTTCTCAAGCATGTACCATGACTGGTTTTGGACGCCTCCAAATCTTTCCTGGTTCTTTGTAAAGACCCTTTGTGGTAGCAATAGTTTTAGTCTTTTTGCAGTGGAGGAAATCAGGCAAAGAGATTTTTCTGTAGGATTTAATGTTCTGCCTTTTGTCCTGGTAAGAAAGGGTTTTTGCACTGACAAGTAAATCCTGTCTCCAAGAACAGCCAGAGTGGCCGAACTCTCTGCTCTGTGGTAGCTATTATCTGTGGTAGCTACACCACAGTAGCTCGTATCAGAGGCAGATTTGCAGAGCAGTGCATTTTTCAATGGACTTACCTGGGAAATCAACCTGACTTTCTTGCCCAATTGTCCTTGGCTTTTTTGAGTCCCCAAGCCACCGCCTCATTTCAGGTTTGTACCTGTGCTTTGACTATATTGAGACATTTTGCAAACATATGCCCTGAAAGCAGTGGAGAAACTGCCAGTGATTACATGGCTTCCTTAGTGAAAAAATGGTGAAAAGTAACTGAGACTCCAATCAGCTGTGATTGTCAACACCTCCCTCAATGTTGGCAATCTACTGGCAATGCTAAAACAGTCTATAATCTGGCCATGGCTCAAAAAAAATCACTCTAAACTAGTCGTCTTGCCAACTGTTATCCTAGTTCTAATCTTTTCTACTTCAGTAAGGTAACTGCCTTACTTTTACCTTGAAAACTCAAGAGTCTTTGGAATATATTTTGATTAGGCTGATGCATAGTCTTTTAACAATTAAGGACAAATATACACACTTTTAGGTCTATAGCAGATTTCACCCTGGTTCATCAAGAGATGTTAATATGCTTAAAGAGCTGGCAAACAAAGCTAAATTGAGCTGATTCTGTTATCCCTTCTTGTTGGGATGAGTGGTTGCTTCCTCTTGCCAAGCATTCTCATGTCAGCGTCCCTTGACCAGATCCTATTTTTCTGAAATTTTTGTCTATTGTAACAGAAATAGAAACCCAGGCAGTATTACCAGGAAAAAAGTTCTTTCTTCTTAAGCAGTATTCACCTGCGAATTTGGAATCATGGTTGTTTACCATTTTTTGCACAAATATGTGCATGAATGCGTGTGTGTGTGTCTGAATAATGTCTGTCTCTGTTTCTCTGTATCACATGTGGACATAACTTCTGGTTGTTTTCCTCTTTTCTCCTTAGTTATCATCCCTCTTCACCCTTGTATCTCAATACCTAAATAATTGTAGCTCCCTCATAAAATCCAGTTCAGTCTTCATGATTAAAATACCTCATCATTAAGGGCTTTGGTTTTGTCTTCACTGATTGAAATATGATTATTTCTGCCAGGTGTATTCAAAATCTCTAACTTTCCTTCCCTCCTGGAATCCCTCAATGGAAAAGCATGGGGAAGGATGTCTTCATTATCTCTTTTTTATTTGTCATGCACAGTCCTGCTGTTCTAATGTAAGTGCGAAGGCACCATGAAGATCTCTACACATTCTTGATCAAAGACAATTCAGGAACAATTTGATTTATGCACGTCCAAATGTCGTGGAATTTTGTGGGACATGTCAGCAAAGTCAGGAAACTTGCTATCTGCTGAAAAATTCTGAGGCAGTGAGGAAACTGAGCTCTGAGAGGTGGGGGGGTTTAAATTTAGCAGACATAAAATAAGATGTTTCTATCTTTGCTTTCTGCCCACAACTTTGTTAAAGGTTCTAGTTCCAGCAGCAACTGAAGCAGGGGCAATATTCTTGTGCTGATTCCTCAGTCGCTGCTATTCACAGTCCTATACTTTGTCCTAAAGCACCTTAAACTCGAGATTTATGTTAATACCACCCTGTGAATGGCAGTGCCTGGGAAACTGGTATGTGTTTTTCTGACATGACTATTTCGGGACCAGTAATTGCTTTCAGAGCACAAAGTGGACTGAAAGTACTGGTATCACCTTCCCCTGTCTCAGCTGTATTCAAGACAGACGGTCAGTGTCCAGCTGCAGTCTTTAAAGTCAAAAACAGAATTAATGGAAATTAGGAAGTCTTCAGTTTTGCCTGAATATTTTTAAACTAGCTTTATTAGTCCCATTAGTGACTAATGTGTTGTTCTCCATAAATCAGCTTTCAATATATGTGGCTATGCTGCCTCCATATCATCAGGAAGATGATGTAACACCTCCACATGGCACAGAACAAAAGTCACTCAGATTGTTTCTGATGCTTTCTGCATTGTTATGACCACTAAGAACTTTTATACATAGAAAAAGTAGTTTAGATGGTGGGATTTTTGTTTTGTTCCTATTCAAATTGCACCAATTTGTTTTACCGGCCTGGGGTGTCACTGTGGTGTTCCCCTTAATTACCTTGCCTGGAGAAGTTGAATCACGTGCTGGAGGTCTGGTGCCTTGTTGTTACATATGTGTGAACAGCTTGAAACGAATACAAAAACTAAAGGATTTCACGTAGCTCCTGTTTCCAAAGAAACCGGTTTCCTGTTGTCTGGGCATGTTCAGAGTGTAGGTCAATTGTAAACTGAGCATAAACCTTGCTGTGGCTTCGTGCTGAGAAAACAAACAAGTGAAAAAACCAAATTATGATATAAAAGCTGATTGTAATAGCAAAGCATTAAAGAAAATTCCTTTAACACTTGGATGGGTGAATGGTTGAGAAGGTGTTTCCAGGGATAAAAGCAGAAGCTTATGGGAATGTCCCCACTTCTCTGAGTTTCTTTGATTAATTGTCTCCCTTCTTTTTTCCTTCTTCTTTCCTCTACACAGCTATTTGAATTGGACCAAGGGAAGGGGAGCTGGGGCAGGGTGAGATATGTCTTGGGAACTTTAATGTTTACATGTAGCTCCTTTTTTCCATACTTTCATTATGGGAGACAGCATTTTAAAAGCCTTTTCTGGCATTTTTCTTTTTCTCTGGGATTTAGATTTACATTTATCAGCATTATCTTGCTTTACCCACATACAAAAAGACCATAACCACCCATAATCCTGGGGTTTAGATCCCTCAATTCTGCCATTCTCCCCCCAGATCAGCTGGACATCCCAACCTCATGCTAACAAGGACAACAGTGACTAAGGCCACATTTGAGTTGCACATTAGAAGAGGAGGACTGCTAAATGGCAGGATGCAAGCAAGGGCAAGCAAGTGCTAAGGAAATGACTGATCCCTAAAGCTTTCCCTTTACTTCAGAGGGTTTAATACAACAGTCTATGCTTCAGTATTGGCTAACAGGTACTGTCATTAAGTTATTCTTCATTTCAAGGCACAGTCTTCAGGAAATATTAGCTCTTTTTGGGGAATTAGCATGGATCAGTACATATCTGTGCTGCCTGGGAGAAAAGAAATAAACAAGTTGTTTAATTGAGAGACAGAGTGTTATCCTGCATTCCCACTCTGTCTACCCTAGATGTAGACACCCCTGTCTCCCTTAGTCCACATCCACTCTTTCAATACCATTAAATCTTCCAGCCCTCTGGATTGGGTATCACACCCCAGTGTGATTCCCAGTACACTCTTTCCTTTCCTGGTGATGGGAAACCAACATGAGCCTTTCCCCTTGTAACATTTCCATTTGGGCTGGGTAGCGAAATCACTTCAGATCTGTCTGCAGTGACAGGATAGCACTGACTGAGCAGAAAATCCTTGAGGAGACTTTACAGAATCAGAGTTTGGAAGGGATCTTTGGAGGTCATCTGATCCAACCCCCCTGCTCAAGCAGGGCCAGCCAAGTTGCCCAGGACCATGGCCATGCCTTTGACTTTCTCCAAGGATGGAGACTCCACAGCCTGCCTGGGCCACCTGTGCTAGTGCTCAAACAGTGTCTCCAAGGAGAACTTCAGCAGCTGGTCATCCCAGTCCAAACTAGAATTTTTAAGGTCTTATTCTGATCACAGTTAACTGTAAATCTACTGAAGTCAAGAAAGTGACACTTCATTTATACTGGTGTTAGTAAGATCAAAATCTGCCCTGAGGCTCTTATTCTTACATAGTTGTCTTGCAGGGAATGATGTGTTCTTTAAACAGCCAAAATACTGAATTTTTTTCTGGTTGTGCTTTGGTGGGGGGATAGGGGGTAGAGAAATGTAGAAGAGGTTATTTAGAATGAAATATAGCAGTACTGTAACTAGAGCACATTTCTGAGGTTCCCTTATAGCAAATATTTCTTTTCCTGATATAAAAAAATAATCTTAGCAACAGGTTTCATTTCCCAACCTATTTTTCTTGAGAAACATGAGTCATTAAAGGAAAGACTTAAATTAATTTATCTAAATAAGAGTTCATAAGTTGTTTTCAAGTCATCATTTATCATTCTTAATTTTACAGGGAAAAAAGAAACAAACACCAAACCAACAAAAAAAACAGAATATCCAAAGTTACTGTAACAATTGAGTGGAAACTTTTTTATTGAAAAATAAAATTTGGAGAGGCATATTGTTTGCTGATCTGTTTTGGTTGCCTAGATAAATGGCCTAGCAATTATGAAATTGTACTGCTAATCAATTCCTTATCAGGACAGGCTTGCCTCTTGAGAATGATCTCATGTCCTTGCTGACATTTGCAAAGTACGAAGGAGTACACTGATGATGAGGAACATTCAATACTAGTAGGAAGATTATAATATGCCAAGTAATACAAGTTGCATATTTTTCTTGGTGTAAGTGGTATCTCAGACCTTGATGCTTCAAGCTTTCAGTAAATTCTCAGAAATTTTTTTTATGAGGTATTTGTTCTGTATCTAGACAGTTTATCAACACAAATTTGCACTTTCAAGAACCTAATTATCTTAAATAAAATACAGCATTATGGTAGATGAATGAAAGTTTATCTCACCCATACCGTCTTTCCTACTGCATGCTTCTGCGATCCATTACTCTGTTACTTCCGTCGCTATTTTTCATATAGTTTTCCCCGTTTTAGCATTCAGCTCTTTACCAAGATTTGCTTTTATCAATATTCCAAACAATTTGCTCAAGACAAAGCTGTATTCAGAAGAGGGCATATTCTGAAAAAAAAAAACATATGGGCACTTCCATGTGCCAATTTGTCTATCTAGAATGAAATTATTCCTTGTTTTTAAGGTATATTGCATTTTAATTCTATGGGGTTTTTTTTTAATAACAGCAAGATACTTTTCAAAGATATTTTAATAGATCATCCTAAGTATTTCCTATCAACTTTTTAACATAATTAAATCAGTGATCCTAATGCAGTACATTTCAGCTATTTTTGAATTTGTTTTTTGAATGTTATCCACTAAGGATTTCTAAAACCTGTTTAAAGTAGATATTATATCTATTTTAGAAAGTTGGTTCCTTGCCAAGTTCACACAGTTAATTGGTCCTGTGCCTAGTAACAAATAATATACTATTTACAGTTCGCCTTGCAAAGCTGAATGACGTGAACCCATAGATTCATTTTTATCCCCTTGCATTTGTGCTGTCTGAAACAATGGAAGACATTCTGAATATATTTGCTGTATGACAGTCCCCCAAAATAAACCTTAGCTGCTCCAAGAAATGTTCCTGAAAACCTTCCATTGCTCACATCTCCTTATGATCCTTAAAATTTAGATTCTGTACTTAGCTTATTTAGATTTAATAATTAAACCATTTCATGGTGAACTGGGAAACCCAAGTTTCTCTGGAAAAGCTGTACCAGATACAGTAAGAGGCACCAGTGAAGCCTGCAAGGCTATTTTTTTTTAAGTAGGAAAAGTGGGAACAGGAAGTTCTCTGATGATCTTTGTAAGGGGCTGAGGACTGGAGTGAAAGGCATGTATGGAAGTGGCATTTCTTCCTAGAAGATTTATGTGATAGAGTAAACATTGTCAGGCACATTGTTTTCCAGGACCCTTCCCTTCCTTGCAGGATCTGCTTCATGTACTATGGATCAGTAAGGCCATAGGATTTCCAAGTGGATTTTGGAATAGAGTATTCTCCTTGGTTCTGGAGTGGTGGGCAGGAGGACCACCCAGATGGAGGGACAAGGTGCACAAGCACCTTTCTCTCTTCCGTAAACTCCTTTCTCAGCTGATTTAGCTGACAAAGATTCCATAAAGTTTTAAAATTCTGTTTAATTGTAAGGTTCAGCAGCACAATCTCATGTTTGTTTTTCACTACACTCTATAATAAGTCCTATCCAATTCAGGAAAGTCTGTCTTAAGAAACGACTTCTAAAGCATCCTTGAAGAGCATCTGCAGAGAATCAGGATAGCTTTTAGTTGGAAACAAAGACATCCGAGAGTTATTTTGGCAAGATGGTTCCCTTTCGGGCTGATGTACTGTAGGATGCAGTGTGGCAGATGACAGTTTAGGGCACAGGCTTTCTGAGCAGAACAAAAGTAGCTTATTTGCAGTTACTATCTATTTTTTCAGAAATATGCTCATTGAAAGCAAAATTATTTTAGACTATGGTTCAAAACAATAATTTAGTATGTCCAGTTGTAGCAGTCCACATTTTAATGCATTTTATATGAGAAAAATCTAGTGAAATGATACTACACTATCAGTAAAAATAAGATCTAAGTCCAAGTGTCACATGCTTACTTGTTCAGTTGAAATGAAGTTATCAGCAGGGATAAATTATCCTATCAAACAGCAACCTTCCTTCACTGACTTCAATGAGAGTTTAATGAGAAAACTTTTTTTTGAGAAAAGAGAAAAAAATTCAAGTTTCCTGTGAAGCCCATGATACAAAGTAGTGACTACTACTTTGTAGTCACGCTGTAATGTTAATTTTATATTGATTTCTATATAACATTCTTTGAAAAAGATGTTGATTTCAGGAGTTGCCTATTCCCTCCTGTGTCACTATTGTTTAGAGATGCCCACATACATCAGTACATTATTATACTTATGGTAGTTGCTCTGAAATGTACATGTATTTGGAGAGAAAATTCCTACTTTTTTTTTTAGGAAACAAAATGAGCACAGTCATATAGGGACAGGGACACAGAGCGGAAGTTCTGCCATGCAGTATGGGGGTGAAAAGTGCAGCAATTTTGGTCCCAATGGAATATTGTCCATGTCCAGCTATAGCATGTCCTTACTAACAGCAATAAGCTCCAGTTGTACCCCTTTTGTCACCAAATAGTTGACAACCCAAGAAGTAGTGATTGTCTTTGAACTTACTTTAAGCAAAATATTACAGAAGTTCCTATAGAAAACAGACTGAATGTTCATGAGTTTATTCAGTTTAACTTGAATGGAAGGATAAACAAAATAGGTCTGCAGTTAAACACTCTAATTTTGAAAAGGGAAGACTGAGAGATTAAGAAAACTAATTAGTGAAGTCAACTGGAATGAAGAGCTAAGAATTTTAATATAGATGAGACCTGGAGTGTAGAGGAGGCTGACTTAGACTGCATGCAAAAACTATGAACAAATAGAAAACTATGCAAAAACTATGAACAAAAAGAAAGAATAATTAGGGATATAGCGGTTAAATGAGAAATGCATCATGGATTTACACAGGCTGATCATGCTAAGGTTGCCTTTTTCTAAGATAACTGATATTTCTGAAAAACAAAAGAAAATAACTTACTACAAACAAAGTTAAATTTAATCTGTCACAATCCCAAAAAAGCATTTAATATGGTGTCACATAGGAAATTATTAGGTAAACCTTAGAAAATGAGGATTAATAAAAGAACTATGGGGTAGTGGACCATAAAGGAATCTAGCTAACAATAGCAGGCTTTGCTAAAAGGGCACTATTGGTCTGAAAGGGATTTTATAAATAGAACTAACAAGGATCATTATTAGAACAAATTGTATGTAATGATTCCTTCAGTGGTGTTAGTGTAAAATACAGAATATAGATGAATTTTCAGTACAAAGGATGAATGGAATATCATAGAAGAGTACAAGTAAGATGAAACCTAAGAATATTTGATTAAAAATCTCATCGCTTTGCACTAAATATTTCTGCTATAATTTGGAGTCTCATCAACATGAAATGTTGATGGAGATAAAACAGTGTGGATTAAACTGCACAGACTAATTAAACTGATGTGACCATGTCTGGAATTTGATGCATAGTTGTGGCAATGAATATTTGAGAAGACAAATTGGAATTGTGTTAGGAATAGAAAAGGATATTGTTCTACCAGTCATACTGAGAGACTGTTTGATGGCAGGAAAGAGAAAGAGCTTGATACAAAGAAAAAAAATGATAAATGATTGCTTTGTTCCAAGGTGCAAACGCAAAGGTGGTAAAAGGTACTTTACTGGAAGTGCAATCTTGGCACAAGGATAAATAGGAATAAATTGGCCATGAACAGATGTTGGCTGAAAATTGGAAGATGTGCCTTATTACTCAAAGGTGATAGACCAGTTTTTGTGAGGGAACTGTAAGGGTAAAATCCTAGTTTGAAATGAAGCTGGTAGAATCATGAAAAGGAAAATAGGACCTGTCTTCCAGGAAGAGTGGCCTGGATTTGGTAACTCTTTCAGTCATTTCTCTTGTTTTACATATGCAACCGTCGATGCAGATAGATATTGTCTGTCTTGATTGTATGCCTTGCCAGGGTTTTGTTCCAAATTGCTATGAACTTGGCGAAGCAGAAGCATTAAATTATTCCTAAAATTATTTATGCATAGTAGCTATATAACCCTTAGGTTTTCAAAGTATTCCGTTGACATGTCTGACATTCTCACAGTTTCCCAAACACATTAGCTTGCTTAAGGTTATATTACAAGCCAGTGACAAAGATCACATTGGAGGTCCATTAGACAGAAATGGAAATTTTTGGTTGTAAACCCTAAAGTACAGTGTCGTTACTTTTCCAGAACAGGGTATGAATGGCTAAGAAAAAGGTTGGCATGAACTCTTTTTTCCTAATTAGGGGTTCTTCAAAACAAGATTGTTTCACTTATATTCCTTTTGTTCATTCTGTATCAGCATTACACAAGCATTGCTCATTGTTATGCTTAGAAGGTAAGACTAAAGAGTCTATGGATAGGTAAGCAGACAGCGCTAATTCCAAATAGTAATAAAATTATAGGTATGTAAACCCAAGATGATCTCATTAAAGTAATAAACTCAGAAGGATATTGAAGACCAGATGGAACTCCAAATAGGAAAGTCTATAATGGGACATAAGGATGCAAATTACCCAGAGCAGAGTTTTTCCACATTTGAATGTAGTTCCTTATGTCATAAAAAGATATATACATAAAATACAATCTGTTGAAGTATTTGTATTGAAATCACAATTTCTAAATAGATATACTTCGAAGGCTTCCGAATTAATGAATATGTATGGAAATGTTACCTTTCATGCAAAGATTCAGTGGAAAATGTCAAACTTTGTATGATGTGTGGAATCAAAATTTCACATTAAACATGTCTGCAGCTTCTCAGAGGCTTTATACCTATTTATGTATATGCACATGAAAGTATTTTGCTGAACAGTTCATCTATAGAATATTAAAGAACTTATGGGTAATTACAGATCAATTGGCGATCTCTTGTTTAGTCAGTGTCCATTATTCTCCCTTTATCTGTCGCTATCGAGCTTTGGTAGTAGTAACCGTGCCAAAAGGATACGATCTGGCCAGAATCTGGGCAGTGAAGTGCTGAAAGAGCCATCGCACCGGTTTTAGAAATCCATCTGTTCTTCTTATGCAAATAATATTGCAGTACTGGAAAAACTGGCTACTTTGAACATCTCTTTATGACTATCATAGATCTTGCTTAATTAGTATTTTAGGATGACTATCAGAATGTTTCAGTGTTGGAAAAAGTCCTGTATATCTCTCCCCAAAGGCTGGTGGTGTCTTTGTGTCAAATTTGAGACTTGTGTCCTACGGCCATGTTCACAGTCCCTCTCCAGCAGTCCATTCTGGCTTGGTGGGGTTTTATTTGTCTTTTCTGAGGAAAACACACTTGGAGTGGAAACAGTGAAGACTGATAAAACATACTGGAAAATAGAATAAATGGATTAGAATGTCTGTGTAGGAACAATTACTGTCTTTGCATAAGTTTCTATCATATATAGACAATATGTAAGCATAAGGCACAAGCAGGCGTTTGCTGGACTTAACCCTTTGTATCACAAGAGTCAATAAAAAAACAGCTCCACTCTTAACAGCAGTGAATCAGATGAAATAGGAAACAAACAATATGAAGTGTTGTTGACTCACTGGATACTGTGTGTGGTATCATTCTGTGGAGGGCTCCAGGGGGAAAGCAGACATTGTTTATATTGTGTGTTTTTTCAATAAAAGATTATTGACTTCTAACAGTGCAGAGACAGTGTTTAGCACTTGTTTCAGTTATTAGTATGACTGAAAAATGGAGCACTTAACAAAGGCCCAAGTTCTTGCAGTATGGTAACACTTGCTCTGACTTTGTTTCCTGGGCATGCTGGCTAGTCCTGGCCTGGATGTCACCCTCAATTGCACTTTTGCAGCAAAAAGGGAATATATGATGGAGGATAGAAATGTCAGGTGCAAATCTTTGCATGTTCCCTTCCCTTCTAGTACTTCTTTCCCTCAGTTACCAGTTTTAAAGAAGGCTCCTGTGGGGGTTTGGCACAAGGCAAAACAGAGCAGCTGGTAAGCCCCAAACAGCAGAACAATGCTTGTAGTTCTTTTGCATTAATTGATCTTAAGTCATTCTTTAAACTACGTTGCTTTACACTTAGGTCAGTTTTGTTTTCAGACAGTTTGTGCATCATGGTAGCAGATAGATGTTGTGGAATCAGCTTGTCCTGTTGCTGTAATCTGATCTTGTTCTAGTGTTAGGTGGGTGGAGGTGGGGAGCTGCTTCACAGTAAAAAAATAGTGACCCCATGTGAAAAGGCTTGGCAACATATTCCTGAAATGTTTGGGGACTGGAGAGCATAATAACAATTGCAATGAATATTTGTGGTTATTATTCTGGGTGGCAAATGTTCAAAAGCACCTTTAAGCCTCACTTCAAATTTTAAGTCTGAAGTCACAAACCAGCTCCATCACAAAGCTTACAGTAGACAGACAGTGTGTATTTTGTACTAGACACAGCTGACCATATTACAGTGGGGTTACTTTTAGAAAGCAGTCAGCATGTGATGTGGACTGCATTCAATAACGAGCTGCCAGATTCTGACCTCACCCTGGTTTCACTCCAGCAGGAAACTCCAGTGGAGTGTAGAATAAGTCAATGGGGCTATTTGAAATTTACACCAGAGGATATTAATTTGGAATCTCGCCCATGCCTGCATAGCATCTCCTGAAGCAACGTTTCTATTCTAGCTGCTCTCTGAAGTTGGTATTCTTCTGGTTATGGGGGTTAGAAGATTGCCCTAACTTTATTTGGACAAAAAAGTGGTTATCCAGTAAAAATGGAACATTGAGTAGTAATAACACTTGATCCATTTTCAAATTTCACATACTGGACTCTTCTGTTAAGCCACAAGTGATTTTGAATCCTGTTTCAGGTTCTAAACATAGAAAAAAACTAATTTCAGGATGGGGAATGATATATAATCAGCAGCAAAACAATTAAAAGAAATATAGTCTAGTTTTTGTGAAAGTATGGACTAAACAAAAACACTAATCCATACAAGTTGTTGATTCTAAAAATGCTGTAGCATTAATTTCATGAACTGCACTGAATAAGGAATTTTAGTCTGTTATTTCACATGACTTTTTCCAGACTAAACACATGGTCAAATATATATTTCTTCCAATTTACAAATCAAAGAATACACTAAATAACACTTTTTTTTCCCCAGAATCCCAGGTCCTGTGATTTAGGGAAACATGACTTTATCCTATTTGTCATATCTACTGATATATTTAGATTATGAGGAAAGATTGCTAATTCTCCTCATGTAACAAAAATGAAGATTTTTAAATTTCAAAGTCTAAGAGACAAGCAAAAGTACTGTGGATTTATCTCTAAATGTCATTTTTAGAAATACTTTTCATAGTTTTTGAACTTGAACTACTTTGATAGTTGGGACTAGTGGAGCCTGAGAAGAGGCCAGGGTAGTGTATGATGGTATGAGGTCCCCAAGTAAGCAAAGTTCTCTGCTTCTCTGTGCAAACACCTCACGTTACAAACTCATCAGGATATTGATTCTCCTGGGAGAGAGAACCATGCCTGAGAGTAAGTTCTGAGAGTCATTCACTTTTCAGAACTCAAAAAAGCATTTTACACACTTAAAGAGTGGAAAGTTTTTCTTTAAACCTTTGTGACTCTTTCAGCTTAGAATCATGGGAGTATGAATTCGTATTTGCTATCAAGGATGTAAGTATTTTGGACCACATGTCATTTATTTGCAGAGTTAAACTTCCCTAAGAGTCACTGGTAGCACTTTAGAACAGATTAGCCTTACTTAAAAGGTTTTAAATTCTGTTTTAAACCAGTTTCTTCATTCTTTTTCTCCATTTACCTTCAGAATCCATTTACAGCACATGTAGATAAAACTATTATTTTCTGTCTTTAAAAAATAAATAGAGCTCAGATAATTCAACTAATTGTTTGGGTTGTTTATAATAGCTCTTGAGAGAGAAGGCATTCATCTGAATATTGCACTAGGATTCATACTTTCTACTTTACTTCCTTGCTGAGCCACACAGTCCACTGGATACATGGAAAGAAACTTCCAAACAAAGTCAAGATATGAAAACATATATCTAATTTCAGTCTTATGTATCCAGTCTCCCAATTTTATGTGGCTGTTGTGACACCCAAAATGACCAACTCAAAGTGTACAGAATATGTCTTCTTAGTTTCTACACACCCCAGTGTGATTATCTTCTGTTTCCCCTGACTGAATAGTAACAAAATGCTCAGGGTTTTCTCTGACACCTGCCAGGTCTGATGTCAAACTTAGCGTGTGACTGGATGTAGCAGAGGTGTAAGGTCCTAATTTCCCAAAGTTTACATTGAATCATTTTTTTCTGAAAATATATGATTTGTGGGGTGAGGACAGACTTTCCTGAAGTAGTTCAGAAAACCTATATCTTCTTTTAATAATACTGTTGATATTTCTGCCCTGTGTAAGATCTTTTTTTAATGTCTGAGGTCAGACTGAAGGTTTGAATAAGAATGAGGGTTCTTAGAACGTACTGATTCAGTTTTACGTTCTCAAACGACACCACATCTGGATCAGTAATTCTGTCCCTTTCTCCCTTCTCCAAACCATGGTGAAGTCTAATAATTGCACAGATTTTAGACTGCTTAGAATGGTTGACCTTTAAGCAAAAAATTATTTTCAGTCCTAGTTAGAGAGGAGATTGTACCTTGCTGTGATAATTAAGGGAACTAGGATATTAAAGTTAGTTTAAAGTATATTCATGGGAATGAAATGCATTAATATTAGAATTTAATCATGGTGCAAGAGTGTGATTGAGAATTTTCATATGTGAGGAAGAAATAAATGTCACTCATCAGTACTGAGCACACCAATGGCTTAAGTTAACCCCTCTTCTTTGCACTGTAACAGGCTGGGAACACCCAGATGTTCAGCTATGGCATGTTATCCAAGCACTGGCAGTTTTCATGTGAAAGCTGTTAGTTTCCTAAGATGAGCTAACTGTGTTGCTTGGAACCATGAAAGCATAACCTGTCGGATAAATTGCACACAATTGCATGTTTTACCCTTGTTACTCAAGGAGAAGCAATGACATTTTGGAAATAAGAAACAGAAGTGAGCATGTAACATCAACTCAAAGTTAAAATTAAGTAACTCAGTTCCTGGAACTTTTAATTGATCTATCTCCTGCATTTCCCTCAACACTGGCAGAAGTAACTAAAGTGCTTAACAATGCCATTGAATAGGAAAAAGATACTTTGAAAGTATAGAAAAATGGTGAGGGTGGTTTTGGTTTGGTTTGGTTTTAATAGTCTGAAATATTTGACATATTTGATGCTTACAACATTTCAGACAGGCAGTGGCAGTCCTTGTCACGCATGATTGTTGGATCCTCTGTTGGATCTTTTTCTGTGATTAAGCCCATTTGCTACAAATGTTCATAGACCCACTCTTCATTGATCTGCAAACTAGAAGTGGTCATTTTAATCATCTGTCATGTCTGACTACATGACACAAAACCCAGACTTCTACAAATGTTTCTTTCCTGAACCTCTCATCTTCTCATAGGTATTACACCCTACTCTCATTTTAAAGGCTTCATATCAGGGAAAGCCTCCAACATGAAACTTTGTCTCTCTGCCCTGGATTTTTGATTTTTCACCCTTGAAGTACATTTAAACTGATACTGCACATTTACTGATTTTTTCCCATTTCAGTTATAACAAATACACTAAGAAAATTTGTCACAAAAAATGCCATTAGTGGAGCAATATTGAAGTGAGTTGTTTCTTGAAGAAAAAGTCTGTTAGAGCCTATTGAAGACAGAAATTAGTTATGTGATGCCATCTGACTCTTTTCCTGTAATACCAGGCTATTTAAATTTTCATTCAAGTCTACTGAAATTGATGTAAAGGGTATAAATCATTGAATGAATCTCTCAGTTATTAGTTGAAGCCCTAAAGCAAGACCTCATAAGCCTGCAGATTGTGAGGTACATGTACCCTGGTTCTATGCAAGCTGAACTGGTCCTGTCTATGCAGTTTTATTCTGTTAGCACCTGGTTGAGCTTTCAAGCTTTGCTTTTGGGCTTTTTTTTCTCCAGAATAACTGCATCCTCACCTGGTTGATTGTCCCCTAAGCTGCTCAATGACCACAGAAGAGATTGCTGGAGTGACACTGTTTCGGATGGCAGGAACACCCAACCACATATGTGCTCAGATCTCCAGGCTTCTGCAAAATATTTCCCCCCAAATTTGGCTACATCCCTCCTTCAGTCCTTCTCTCCTCCAGTCTCACCCAGAGCAAACTAATGAAAGAACCAACAACCCACAAAATAAAGCAAAACCAGAGACTGTAAGAAGGGAACGGGTCCAGCAGAGGTTCTCCAAGACTTCCATAATTTTCCTTTTGCAAACAGTTTTGCTGTTTTCTGTCTATGATTCTCATGGTTTGAAGATTTTAGTCAATGATCCCTGTGGTTTTCAGCCTGGCTGAGTCAGGCTGAGATAGTGCTACAGCTAAGATAGACATCTCAGCTAACCCAATTAGTCTCAGTAATACTAGATGATTTATGCATTGGTTTGTTGATTCTGAAATTATTCATCCCTGCAGTACACATAGAAGGTATATGACTTTTGATCAACTTGTATTCAAAACTTCTTTCACACAGGATTTTATGAAACATAAAATTGCTTTTCACTTTAGTGCTTAGAAAAAATATTGCAAAAAAAAAGGAAAAAAAATTTAAATGTGCTAAGAAAATTATGTAACTTTGGAAAAAAAGAGAATGCTGTCCTTGGAAATGCTGTTAACACATTCAGAGAAATTTAGAAAGCCACACAATACTTATATTTAAAATCTGTAGTTCTCAAATTTGCTCAGACAATTCTCCATAGAAAGGGAAACAAAACACATTCTTTAGTAGTGCTTCTGAAGCTGCCTTGGACGTTGCGGGTCTCGCTTTGGCAGTTCTCACACATGCTAGTAAGCACAGAGAATAAAGGTGCAGCAAAAAAAAAAAGAGGTTGGAATGGATTTTTCTTTTTCTCCTTTCTTCTTGTCTTGCTCTTTCCTGACTTCCTTTCTTTCCTCTCCTTTCCTCTTTTTCTTCTTTTTCTTTCATCCCTTCTTTTTCTTTCTATCTCTCTTACTTTCATTATCTCTTTTGCTTTCTCTCTGTGGGTTGGTGGGTTGGTTGGTTGGTTGGTTGGTTGGTTGGTTGGTTGGTTGGTTTTAGCTGTCCTATTGCTTCGTTCTAGGTAGAAAGATTCATTTTACTTTGAACTTAGCCATTTATGAAATGACATGGAAAGCTTTTAGCCTAAAAGGGAAAAAAAATCAACAATTTTAACTGGAATATTTGAAAGATTTTATTTCAAAATTATGCTTATTCTAAAAAGAAAACAGAAGTTAATCACAGTGATATTTTTTAAATCTATTATAAGCTTAGAAGGCAAAATTACTTATTTCATTTTGATGAACAATAAGTACTCGGTCCACGCAATGTAAAAATGGATTATTTTACATTTATTTTTCAAATTCACCCATGAGAAGTCAATTTATTTTCATAGCTCTAATCAGAATTCTAACTATCTGTGCTTCCTTTCTCAACTTCTCATCCTTCCTTTCTTCCTCTCAGAGAACTGTGCTACAGTTTTGTTAAACATCAATTGATCTTTAAACATTTTTTCGTTGCTGGCTCTGTGTGCTCTGTTATGTTTCCAATTGCAAAAAAAAAAATTCAATTTTTAATCCAAAATCTGAAGGTCACTAATTAGCTCATTTCTGTTCCATAACAGAAGAAACAATGTTAACTTCCGTAGCATCTAAGCTGAATATAAATGCCTCATTAATCTTAGACATAGGAAAGCAAGTATCCGAGGACAGATGACAGTGTAGAAAAATCGCCCTGGAGGGGAAGACACAGGAAGATCAGACAGTGTTTATCACCATAAAGACATTCTTATGTGCTCCATAGGCTGAGTGATATCAGGGCACAGTGCAAGATTCTGAAGAGATAAGGATGTTCTATTGAGCAAAACACTGTTTGTAAATGGTGAAGTTGATTTCGGAATTCCTGCCTAAGCCATGCCAGAAGCTCTCCCAGAGCAATACTCAGCACCTTATTAGTTTTTAAAGAAAGTGGTGGCTCTTAAAATCCTCACTCAACAGAAAGCTTCTGTCTGGGACAGGGCACTTCCACTGTTGTCAATTATTTTATTGCTCTGTTGTCACAGGCTCCTTGGGAATGCATTAGGAAGCCTGCTCAAAGTCCTGCTGGACTCCGAGTGGGGCCCTGAATCAGAATTTGTGCAAACACGAAGCCACCTCCCATCTGGTGGGAGCAATCTGCAGGTGGTACAGTGTTCATTTAAATTAATTAAACTAATCAATGGATCGTTTGGATTTTACATAATCATGTATAAGTTGGAGATGAAAACATATTCATTAAAATTGAGAGCTAATTATTTGTTAGTGCTAGTACACAACAAGTCACAGAAGTTTTCATATGTAAAACTGAAGATATTGATATTTTCATTCATTCCAGTTGGACTGCAAAGTCAAAGTTGATGGGTTTGTGGGTTGTATTTGGGAATGTTTCAATAGCAAATATACAATATTAAGTACCTAAAATAATATTATAGTGCATAAGCCAAAATGAATAAGGATGAAGTAGTAAAATCCTAGTGCCTCATTTCCACACATTTGTTACAACTTCTTAAATTGACGTGTTCTGACAATGCACTTTGATTATAATGAAGCTGTCTTTCCAGTTGAAGAATCTTCCACTGTAGTAATTAAGATACTCTTAGTTTTCCAGTTAAAGCACTCTAGAGAATTGTTTATTCTTTCAAAGTGTTTCTTCTCAAAGCAAACAAAAAAAAAAAACCAACAACAAACAAAACCAAAAACAAAACAAAACAAACAAAAAGCCCACTAACAGTTCTTTTAAAAAAAGGTTTGTTGCTGTTAAATCTAACTTGGGATAAGTAATTCTTTCACGAAATCAGGATGACTTCCTAATGTTTCTTAGTAAAAAACAAAACGAAACAAAGCAAGTAAAACCCCAAACAAATCACCAAAACCCCAAACAAACAAAAGGACAACATAACAAACTACTCTTACCTTACCAACATCCTTCCATAAGTATTATGGAAGCATGTGAGAAAGTTGAGACTGGAGAGATTTGGTTGAGATTTTTTAACAAAAACTTTAAACATAATCGTAAAACCTTTATATACTTTACTCAGTCATCGGGCTATAAAACAATTTGCCATTCACATGCTAGTTGCTGTAGTTGTGAAAATTTGCAAACTATGATATCCTGACTTAAACTTATCCATGTTTCTTTTCTAATAATATTTTTTTTCATAACAGAGAAATAGAAATATTGAAAATAGATGAAACTCAGTACCACCAATTAAACTGAAGCAACCAAATCTTATTTCTCCACTGGTTTAACTCATTTTTCACGCCGTTCCCTGAACGGAACTTCAAGAGACAATACTAACATTTTCTTTTCCCTTATTTGTATTCCTGGGAAAATCTCACAAAGGAGATTAAAACATGATTTCTGCAATATTAACGGGCAGTCCTGTGTCCCAGTGCGAGCTTTGTCCTTTGTGGGAAAGTTTTATTTGATCATTGAAAGTTTAATTTGAAGGACCATCATTTGGCTTTAAAAGAACTAATCTGTTTTTAGGAGATTATACTAGAAAGATGCATGAGATAGCTTAAAAATGAAAAGATTCTTTTTTTCCAGTTCTTTTTTTTGCCTCCACAAAAAGAAATATAGGATGTGAGAAGAGACGGCCGTTCTCAGATTCTGTTTTATTAACAAAGCTGTAAAATTACAGTCGCCTAAAAGAAATTGAGGAAATCTAAAAAAAATACAGGAAAAAAGTGAAGAAGAAAGAGAGAGACTCTGGCCTCCTGTATAAACAATAGCCTTTGTCTGTTACATCATCACATTGTAATTAGATTTATTACGCCTGTATGCTCATGGTTTGAGTAAGTGGAATATGTGATGTGAGTTTAATTGGCTTATTTGTCGTGCAGAGTTCACTAGTGCATTAGAGCCTGCCTTGTCCTGCTGCTATTAGAAACATCGCTTGTAAAAAAAATCAGCCATTCCACCACAATCTTTCAGAAATATTCCACTGCAACAGATGCCAATATTTTTTAGATTAGACTTAACCCATCAACAAAGTAGATGTCACCTCCTGCTTTTGCCCTCCTTCTCATCATATTTGAGAAATCTCTGTCCTTCCAGTTCCGGTGCAAAACCTGCTCATCAAAAGCACAAATTCTCTTTTTATTTCTGCCACAGGCTTCAGACTATTTCTAGCTGCTCAGAGAATGAATAACACTGGGCAGCTCGTTTCATCTGTCTGTGTCTTTATATAGCAGTTCTGTGAATAGAAGGAATAGATCTTAACCCATATTGGAGACTGCTGAATGAGGTATAGAGTAAGAGCATAATTTGTATGGATGTTATGGATGTTATGGATACTCAGAAATAATCATATGGAATAATGGAGTAAGATAATTGCCCATATTTTACATCTTCTGGCCTGTATATTATTGCAACCATATCAAGGTGAATGATGTCTAGGGAATTAGAATCTATAATTGAATGGACTGAATTTGTTTCTCTTTTCCATTTACTTGTAAAAAACAGTTGTGAGGTCTATTTTAATGTCACTAAAAATATGCATCAAACCTAAATGGGATTTAGATGAAAACAGGTAAAAATAGGCAGAAATTAATTTAAACCTGATCCAAAGAAAATGTTCATATTCAGTGCAAGATCTTATGGAGACTGAGACCTGCTCATAAATTGTATGCTTGTCTTTGAGGGATCTGTTACTATTAATACCAGGTGTTCACTGCATTTCTTTGCAGACTTTTTACAAACTTCTCTTATTTATATTACATCATCTGTAATATATTTTTTTCCACAGATAGGGGAGAGTAAACCATCAAAGTAAAAGTTTACATTCATATATTTAATTTCTACATTATTAGAGAAAAACAAGTTTTTGGTAAACACAGCCTCGCTCTTTTAGAGAATTGATCACAATTTTCTAGTTGCAGCCTCAATTGATACAGTATATGGATTTTACTGTCTTGTTATCTTAGGAGTGGAGGGTGACCCTGCATTTCAATCATCCAACAATAATTAACAAATAAATAAATAAATGGCATTTGAATATTTGTCAGAATCTGTGAGTAATCTAGACTGAGCCGTGGTCTGACATCCTGTCTGGTCAGATGAGATCATTTGAGTTGTCTTTGTGCATCCTGAGTTCAAATTTCCCTTTTGTTTGGAGTCAGTAGGCTTGCATGGATAGTAAAGTCCTGTCTGCTCCCTTAGGACATCCATTATATTGAGGACTTTAAAAACAAACAAAAGTCTTTGGCTTTGCCAGGTTACTTTATGATTGGGCAACAGTTCTCTTTGTTTCTTCTTCCTTTTTTTAGGAAGAGAATTCAGTTGTGGTGTTGATGAGCTCTAGACATAGTTTAGCTGAGCTTTTTGTTGCAGGATTTATAAAAATATATACACGTGTGTGGAGCAGATAAGTTTGAAAATGCCATCCTAATCAATTATTTAAATAAGCCCACAAAATAACATGCAGAGGTCTTTATTTATTAGACTCTATAAAATGCACATAAATCAACCCCTGAGATAAAATGCTGTAGTGAGTATAATCTATTTAAAAGAATATCCTTTGCATACAACTCTTTTTATTACTATTTTGACTAAGAGTATTTATTGGATTTTTTAAAAAATATACTTCAAATAGTTTTAAAGATACTTTAAAAATTCTTCAAAAATGTAGTTCAAATCAAAATCTCTGCTGCATGATGGTTTGTAGTTTTCCCTTGTCTGCTTTGCAGGTGGTATGGTATGATATTGTTTACTTCCAAAAATACAAAATTTAGTAATAGAAATGCCCTACTCTTTGCTTTAGGAAGAGAGTCAATTATGTACGAAACGTGAATTGCTGTTACGTGGTTTTGGGCAAAAGGTGAATTATGCTTTAAATTAAAGAGAAATGCATGCACAAACTGTGCACATTTGTTTTACTGAGCTCTGTGATTTTAAGGATATGTTAGAAATTGGGTATTAAAAATAAGTTCTCTATGATGCAATCTGGAATGGCAAATTTTGTTTTAAATTACTCCGCTAAGTACCGCAAACCACGTTTCGATCCTGGACTTCTGAAATCATGTGAACTTTATCGTTGTCTTCAGTCCTTATGGGATAAAGGAAAAAGAAGAGAGCGAAGAAGTATAAATTAGAAAAACGTTACATAAAAGAATGGATTTGAAAAGTAGGGACTAACAAGGGTGGTTAAAGATCTGGCCATGTTCACTGGAGGAAAACGCAGAGGAGAAGCATAAAAATTATCTACCAATGTATAAAAGTACCATAAAGAGAAGAGTGACCGATTATCTTTCTTAATTAATAAACACATAACTAGGAGCAGTGGGCATCTGGGGCATGTGCTGCAGTCCCAGAGGGTTCAGTGCTGGAAGGGAGTCATCCTTCCTGCTTTCTGTTTCTTGTGCTCTCTGCTCTGCACTCCAGGGATCTGACCCACAGTGACCAATACATCTCTCATGAAGAGAGTGGAGAAGGTGAGAAGGTGAAAGTATCCAGTTAAGAAATTCCCATTGCTGCCAACCTTGACTGTCACCCGACAGCCCAAACTGAAGTGCTTACTCCTTCAGAAACCTTTTCAGAGATACTTTCCCAAACCCACAGAGCCACAAGTTGCACAGACAAGTGCTAGTGGATATAAGTGCTCTAAAC
The DNA here is from genome assembly GCA_013398855.1 of Mohoua ochrocephala. Classification (NCBI taxonomy): domain Eukaryota; kingdom Metazoa; phylum Chordata; class Aves; order Passeriformes; family Acanthizidae; genus Mohoua; species Mohoua ochrocephala. The sequence continues at coordinate 27,088 of VZTA01016870.1, forward strand.
CTTTTCAGACCATATGATCACAGAGCCCAGACATGGGACTGTATGTGGGAGACAGAGGAGAAATCAGGCCTGCCCCAAAGGATTTCTGCCTTTCTTTAACACCCAGCTTGCACCCTGCACCTGGATCTGTGGTACTGGTCTCATCCTCTTCTGCAGTGGTTTATACACAATGTTTTCTGAGCAGAAAAGCACTGGGCTTCCTTGAGAATAAAATCTAAAGATGTCCATGCACCTGTTTGGGAAAAAGTGGGTTTGAAGGTTTTTGTTGTCTTGTCTCCTGGTGAGGTCTGCAGATGCAGTCTGTAATTAATGTAAAATATTGTCAGGTGTTTGTAGCCATACATTTCCATCTGTGAAAATCTGGCCTGAATATCAGTGAAAGGCACATGTTTTTGAAAGCACTGAGTTGAACCCACAGGAGGACTTGCTGCAGTTGTTTGAAATGTGAAATGCAATTTATATTTAAGGAAAGCAGGATTCATGGACTAAATAGTTTTTGTTGTTTTGAACCTAGTGGATTTACATTAGGAGTGGATTTGGCCTTTATACATTATCATTTAGAAGCTGTCACAACTCTCAGATTCTTCTTACGGAGCAATAGATTCCCACAAACCATGTAATCTCTTCCATACCAGACTGGGAGTTTGATTTCCTGCCTCTCCAGGAAATAAAGAACTGATGTCTGCTACATAGGATAAGGCCAACATATGAAGGTATGAATCAGCACTTCAGTACATCTAGGAAAATGTCTTTGGTTCTGGGGAGGGGAATGGCATTATTGTTACTTTCTTCATTTTAGCAAGTAGCTTGAATAGATTTGTAAATTCCTCAGTCAGTAGTAAATAAATGGAAATAGCATCACAAGATAGGAAACCAGCTAAAGAGCTGAGCTTCTGCAAGTCTCTAAAATGGCTCTGAAACTGCCAACGTAAAGGATGCTTACCAAGAAATCTGAGCCACCGTGAGTGATATTTGTATGTCTCAGAGACTCTATTAAGGGATAAGAGACAACGATAGAAATGATGCAGCTGAATATGTGCCTGCTCAGTTAATTTTGATGTGAATGTTCTAGGTACTCTTCTTAGCAGTATCATATTAGCCTTTACTGAGTTGTTACTCTACAGTAATCCGTCAATGTTTTGCAATTATTCCTCCTGTGAAGACTGTTTATGAAACGTTTGTGTGCTTTTAGAATTACAGAATGGGTGTTTCAAAATGAGTGTGCAAATTTTGTAAGAACTGTGCTCCTGTAGGTGTAAAATAAAACAAAGTTGTAGTCTTTATTGCACACTATTTCCCCAGATGCTTTACAAATTAAAATAACAAGGCCATAGAATTAAATGAGAAAGAATAGGGAGGAGGGGGGATTGTGAAGAAATGGGGTAAGTAGTGGTGAAGGTTATTTTCAGTTGGGATTGTGGTATGTAAAAGAAAGTTGCTGAAACAGAGACATAACAGGAATCTAATCCAGACAATATGAGCTGCAGGGACTTAATTGTCCATCACTATTTAGAGAGGAATTTTGTGTACTGCCATTTCTTTTGTGATGTTTGCCCAAGTCCGTTAGAAGAGGTAGAACTAATATTTAGAACCAAGGCCGTTGTAATAGCCTGTGGATACTTGAAGACATCTCAAACTCTGAAATGTTACTTTGTATAAACAAGCAGGATGAAAGTAGTATTAGTCAGGGTTCTGCCCAGGCTGCACCTTTGGAGCGGTTTCCTCGCTAGTCTGTCAATGATCCAAGTGATAACAGAGGATGTGAACCCTGTAAATGCACACAGTCTGTCTTGTTATTTTTACTGTCCCGTGCTTGTGTGCTATCTCTAGCTTGAAATGTTTCTGATTTTGGACTCAACACATTTTCTGCAGAAGAAGATAACTTCACTGTTTTAAATTTCTCATTTCTATGAGCTGGAGAATGTACAAGCACGTAGATACTTAATTCCTTCAGAAGAAAGAGGTCACAGACAGGAGGTGAAGCAGCGCTGCCTTAAAAATTACAGCAATGACAGTAAATGTCTGCAGAACTGCTCTACAGGAGAGAGAACTCTTCTCTCCTTACAGCACGCTCAAGACCCCCATCCGCAGGAGTGTGAGCTATTTGTGCCTATAAATCCATGTATTTATTGCTGCTCTAACTGGCCACAGACATGGAATCTGAAATTAGTCCTCCTTCTCTTCCTGAGTAGGTGGAATTATTTTCAGAGCAGTCAAAGTCTTTTAAAGTCTCAGGAGAAATATTTTTACATGGCCAATGCAGAGTCCCTAAATGGAATTGCCTTCAGGGGGATTCATGTATGTTTCAATTGATTAAATATTTAAAATCCAACCTGATGAAAGCAGACAATCATGTACACAGTGGGAAAAGTTCAGGAAAGATCAGCAGAATTTATGTTTTAAACCAAATCAAGAATAAGGAAAGGTTGTTATATGTTACAGGCATATTTTTATAACATACATACATAGTATATATTCATATGTGTGTGCACGTGTGTATACATATCACAGAAAAACGTCATGTAAAATCAGCAATAATATGCAGTATGCAAGCATAGCTATTTCACCAGACCCTGTAATGTTCAGCTTGATGATAAGGAATGGAAACAATCTGTATACATCTTTGCGGAGGGTTATAGAAGTAGCGATGTTCTTCCAGACTGTATCTTTAAATTATCCTTAATGAATTAATGTGCTACTAGGGAGTGAGCAGACAGTGCTGAGGTATCTTGGGGATGAGATGTTTAATCCAGCTGTTGAGGTTTACTAAAAATGACTTGAAGCTTTCTTCTGGTTGTTCTGCAAAAGTCTGCCCAAAAAGAATTGTCGCACCCTTTCTGCCTCTTGGCACTTTATTTAGAAAATTGTTAGCCTGTCTTGTGGACATTGAATTTGTCCTCAATATAAGTCTTATACTCTGCTGTCAGACCTCGTGGTTATTCTGAGCTCTTTTTTTCTCCCATATGCTCAGGGAAAGTAATGTAAACAAAAGTTAGCCAGTCCCAAATTATTTAGACAGTAGGTGGTACTCGATCTGTCACATTAACATGAGCAGAGTCACTGCAGACAATTCAAAAGATGCATTTCTTAAATGTTGGGTGCAGGCTGGACACCACAGTGTATATAATCAAATGAGAATGCTTCTGGAGCTGAAAGAGTGAGTTTTATGACCTTACTCATGATAAAACTCCAGCTCCTGTATTTGCTACCTCTCACCCATTATTTCTCTAACACTGCATGATAGCATGAAGATATCAAGACTGCATTATTGTTAATTTTTAGCTTGAATAATTTTTCCATGTATCCTAGCACTTTCATGCTGTGGAAATAAGTACTGAGTTATTAATTTTGACACTGTTACTGACATAGTGTTATGATGAACAAAACTAGAGTAGAATAGAACAGAACAGAACAGAGTTTCAGAGAATTTTTCAGATGTGAGGGTGGTTATAGCCTAAAGATCAACTGAAAGCATAAGTCAGGTTTGTGCATTCAAAGTGTGGGGCAATATCCCAGTAAAGTTTGAAGTTTTGCTGTATTTGTGCTATGTTTATATATTAGGTCCCTGAATATTAGACTGTTATGGACTGTATTTTCAAAATAAAATTTTAAAATACACAAAACAGGATTTCTGAGTACTTTGTTTCAGACTTTATCCTGTTTCTCAGACTCAGCTGAAATCTGCAGTGGTGGCTCTAGGTGGCACATTCTAACTGTTTCACTAATCCAAAATGAGGATACCACCTCTGGGTCAGCATTTCACTAACGAGAGAGAGGCACAGTGAATGTACATTGGATATACATGGGTGAGCTCAGTCCAGTGCCTGATGGATGGACACAGAGAACATATTTGGAGCAACAAATCAAGAAGTTAATGAGAAGAGACTGAATTCTCTTCCTATGTGAAGAGTTGGTTCTTTCAAGGACATGTGAGCAGAAAGCCACAAGACACCTGCAACTGTAGTTTTCGTGTTTTCTTATGTGTAGAAGAGCATTTGTAGTTTTCGGAACAGGTGTTAAATAAGAAGAGATTTTTGTGAGAAAACAGAGTGAAAATAGACAGTAATTTCATAACAGTTGCAGTATGTGCATCATTTCATACCTTGCATGTATTTCAGACCAAGGTTTGTATGTCAAACTGCACTGTAGGATGACTTTTTATGAACACTTTTTGAACTCTTAACTGAAGGCATTTGTACCCACTGTTTTTATATTGTAGCAAAGTATTGTAAAAACAATAATAAGAAATGAAGTTTCAGAAGTGAAATTTCATTTTTCATTTTACCATTAGTTATGTTAAAATAAACTAGATTGAAAGCTAGGTTTAATTTTACCTCTTTTTGTATATTGCTAAGCAATCTGAAGTCTAGAATATTCTTGATTACATGACCTAAGTTGGTGTAATAGTACATTTTATTGCATGAAGGTGCAATGATTTCTCTTCATGCTGTGAACCAAATACAGAAGATCATATTGCAACTGGTGTAGGAAATTTATACAATGAATAGTCATTATGTTTCTGAAGAAATGGATTTTAAGGGAAAAAAGTACTCATGATATGAAAAAGCCCAGTATATCAAGGAAGGACACTGGGTACCTCTAATCACAGTAGAGGAAAAGTTTGTACTTCAGATATAAGGTGGTATTTTATCGTTCACCTTTCAAGGCTAAAAAACTTCTAATACTTTAACAACACCCCTCTGGACTCTGGAGTTTAAATGTTTTAGGTATCATATTTAAAATAATTTCTTGCATTCGATATTGCATTGCTAAGAGCACAGTTGCATTAGTTGTATTGTCCATATTTTATATGAACTTTCATCTACACTGGGACTTCTGCTGTCAACTTCGTGCCATTTTCTGCTTTGTGGTATTTTTACAGTATGTTTTACTGGTAGTTTTATGCTGTGTACTTTGCATGGTTTCTATTCTCTCATTATTGCCTTTATTTAACATTTGAAAGTTACAAACGAGGCCTATATAAAATAATTAAGAATCTTAGTCTCAGGTTTGGTAAAACATCAACTTATGATTAATTGCATTTTTGCCTGCTGTTCCTGTTTGTGTGACAACACAATGTGAAGTACAATCATTCTGTAGCACTTTGTGGAATGCAGCTAAAAACTCTAGAATGTGAAATGGAAAGAAGGATGAAATTAAGATTCTCCTTTCATCTAGGTAGAATGTAGTTCCCAATCAGAAGAGACATAGTACACTTGCTAGTAGCCAATCTGTAGAAAATATTTTAATATAATATGGTGTTAATTTTTATAGGATTAGCCATACTATATTTAATTTACTTCAGTACAAAATGTCAGCAAAAATATTATCATTTCCAAAGATAAAATAGCCATGTATAAGTACTTCAAAAAAAAAAGCAAAGTTGTGCACTTGAAAAGTACCTCTTCCTGGATGGGATATGTTTTTATGCTAAAGCAGCCTTTTAGAAGTTTGTTACAACTAACGTAATAATGGGTAGCTCATTCAAAACCTTTTAACAGAAATGTAGAATTCTCAATAATGATCTTTTACAAACCTTCTTAAGCTCTTCATCAAAGTATCTTGTTAAATAAGCTGCAGAATCAAAAAGTCCGTAGAGAATGAAAAGTTAATTTCAAATCTGTTAATTAAAGCAAAGTAAAAAAGTGTGTTGCCGTTGGGAAAATCTGTGTCTCCTTCACATCTGTACCATCATGCAGGTTAAGGAAAATGGAGAAATTACATATTCTGTCTAAGGTCTTTTCATGCCAGTGTGCAGTAGTGCCGTATGAGGTAAACATGAATCCAGTCATTCGTTTTCTTTGACAGCATAAAATAATTTTGCTAAAAAGAAAAAAATCGCAGTATTCCAATAAAGCTGCTTATGTTAGTTCTCTGTTCCCTGATCAACAAAACTGAATCATTATGACACAGCACAGGGGAGATGGCTTCACAGGGTGAGATTTCAGGCTCATCTGTGTCCTGTTCCTTGTTTTGAGTATCATGTAACATCACCGTGCCTCGGAAAACATATAGCTATACAATGGTGTACAGCCTGTTGTGTTGGTAACATCCCTTCTGTTAGTACCAATTAACCGGGATGAGTTCCTTCAGGGCTCCTGTGGGGCTTTAGAAAAGCAGACTGCTGAATATCTTATGTTTCTTTGTTCAATAAACATTACTACTGTTACTTTTATGTAACATTTCACTTTTTATTACAGCACTACATCTGTTAGAAGAAGGCAAAGAGACATTGTTTTTCATAAAGAACCAGATCATTCTTTAAAATATAAAAAACTTAATTTCCCATTTTTGATTCCAAGTGACTGGCTTACTGTAACCAAAATAGAATATATTTCTTGGCTCTATTTTTTACATCAGTAACACTTTCTTAAATACTCCTGCTTGCAGGCCAACTGAGGACAAGAAAGCAGAGGTGTAATTGAACATTCAGGATGGACTTCAGGGCACATGGCATAGTTAGTTAATAGTGACAACTGCTACATGTGTGGGGAGTTGTGTTAGACACTCTTGAGTTTCCAACCGAAGGGAATAGGAGTGTTCCCTCCTAAATGCAAGTTTTATTCTAGATTTAAAAGCACAAAACAAATCTCAAGCAGAGCCTGGTGCCACTGGTGCGTTTAAACTTCACTTTCAGAAAGGCAGCACTCTCCTAGGCGTTCCTAGTTGAGTAGCAGTGGCCACTTCTTTTGTTGATAAACTCCATTATCACAGGATCATCTAATAATTAGCCTCGAAAGGCTCTCTGGAGATCATGTGGTCCAACATTCTACTCACAGCTGGAACAACTGCAAAGTTATAACCGTCTTGGAGCGTAGATCATGTTGCTCAAGACTTTGTTAAGCTAACTTTGAGAATCTACAATGATATACAGTCTTTCTGGGATACCTGTTCCAGCACTTGATTACTTCTGATGTAATTTTTTTCCCCTCCTAATGTTATAATTGATAGTGTTTGCTACTTTTTCTTTCTGTATATTTGGCATAATTAGGGGAGAGTTTAGGCTGAGAAACTTTATTCCCCACTCATTCTTGGATGTTTCTTAATAAAACCACTGTATTAGTAGATCGAGTTTCAGCTGGCAGTGGATATTTTTTTTAAGTGAAGGAAGAGTGACCAGAGAGCGACAGTTTGAAGTCTGCTTTTGTAAAATATTTGAGATTGGTCACCAATTCTTGATCAGCACTGAGAAGGTTTTAAACTCTGGGACTGGAAATCCCTGAGATATAAGTATGCAAGATAAGTGCCATACATCTTCCAGAGACTATCGTTTATCCCTGGATGGATGGAGGGATGCTATCTGTATTATTGGAAGCTGGTGCTTCTGTGTCTGTCTCATCCAGTTGACTGCCTTTGATGAGAGGCAGCTTGAGGAAGAGTAGGAGTACACTACCCAAAAATTAATGTGCTAATACTTCTGTAGCTAAAATCATCACTAACTTCATGCTGAATTCATAGAGTCATAAGTTCTACAGCCAGAGGGGATCATTATGTTCACCTTGTCTGACCTCCCGTGTTACATAGAGTTCTTCAACCATTTTTAACAATTAAGACAATTCCTATGAAAATAACCTTTAAGATACACAGAATCTACTACATGATAATGATTCAAAATGTTAATTAACCTCGATATTAAAAACATACACCTTTTTCTAGTCTCAGTGCATGAATGCTCACCTTCTAGCTACTAGATAGATCATAGTACTAAACATTTTATGAAGCACATAATTATTCATTAAACTGAATTCCTGCTTTAAAAATATTGTATAATGGGAGATATCAATCTCTCTTCCATAATGTAAAATTTGTAATATTAATTAAGTCCTTCCATTGTGAGATCCTAGAACATACATGCCTTAGACCTGCATCTGATTTCACTCATATTCCTGTTATCTATTTATACCTTAGTTGCTGTAATAGAGTAAACATATTATGAGTTCATTTGCTTTATGTGTGTTTAAATGCGTTCCTATAATAACACAAAATCTTCAGGGACTCAGGGATCATTTGGGTAAAGAATACGTATGTAATTCTTGTATTTTTCTTTCTGTTCTCTAATGGCTAGTACAGTTATTTCTAGTATATAACTATGCATCGGATTTTCCTGTACCTGTGTTGTTATTACCAAAATGCAGTTAGTGAATTTAAGTGTGACCGACATATGTTTCAGCTTTTGTAACATTGTGACTCTCAACTTTTTCAAGAAAGAAAAACAATGAGAGAACATTTATCTCACGCAGTTTTACTGTTAGAAGGACAGTCATAATTGCTGTTAAAATGTCTAACAGTATAAACTCAAGACTGTCATCAAAACCAACACATCTACATAGCAACATGCAAGGTTAAAGAACCAAAGAATGAAGATTTATCCACATTGCTATAAAACAAGGTTTTCTGGGAGAGTGCAGCATAGGGTGATAGCAGAGAACTTGGTGCTGTACATTTGTTCTCCATTCTCGTGTCTTCCTTGAGGATACTTTTGAAAGAGCTTAGGATACATTACATTTCACCTTAGGAGATTTTCTTTTAGCTTCTTCTTCATTGGGAGAAATGAGTGTCATTGCATTCTGTAAAACGCATTTTTTATTGAGATGGCCACCGTACAAAACCAATTTCTTCTGCAGTACTAATTGCTTTATCTTCCTACCGTTTTCTCTGTGAAGTCTGCTGCTTCTGCCAAACACTTTGTCTTGCCTACGGTTTAGTTAGAGGGCACATTTATGGATCTCACACAGTTTACCTATTCTTTTTTAAATAACAACAGCCCACAAAAAACTCTACACAAGAATCCATGAAGGTTTAACATGTGATACAGTGGTGCTTTTTGATATTAGAGAACTAATTCACCTGCAGTGAATTCCTTGACTTTATTGGACTCTAAGATAGAAAAAGCAGCAGTAAGAGAGGGACTGTTATTTATTGCAAAATTTTAGATTTAAATTAATATCAAAGTATGAGGAAATTGTACTGTGTGATTTGTAAGCTTGATTTCAATTACATGAATTTTTTTAAAGCCACAGATTGACTTCTTGGCTGGTATAAATCAATGAAATTGCTGTTATTTATGCTAGTTGCACGTAGGATTATATATTGTTAGTTTCTTCATAACTCTATTTTTTCCTTCAGGTATTTCTGAAGAAAAACCCCACAGCCATAGTTCAGAATGTCAGGAGCTGTAGAATTGATTCTCACGGGAGATTTGCATCAGCTGAGCCCACTTAACTTGATCGTTCTTTATTTGTAGCTGATCAAAAATTCAACAGCCTGTATTGTGCCTTTACCTTCTTATCTAGTGGCAGTTTGGGACTGCTCTGAAAAGACGAGAGATTAGTGTATGTTTATGTAAAACTTGTTTTACATTACAGAAAAAATTGTGAAAGTGATACAGACTTTAGATGGCTAAGAGGTCATTTCAGGTAGGAATATAACATACTTCCTCTAGTGATGAATAGATCATTTCCGAAATCTTCATAAATTTATAAGATGACTTATTCTAAGTGTTGTTGACTAGTAAAACTTGTAAGCAATCTTTTATGTTCTGGTGGTACACGGTATGAATATGCTTTACTGCGTACATACTTTGAATAATATCTCAACAAGGAGTTGAAATGTTTCATTAGATGTACTTGAATGCAAGATTTCTGGACATATATCATCATCATTAGTTCCTTTTTTTTTTTTTGAAGCTCCTGTGAATCACAGAACGTATCAGTGGTGAATTAATTTTCTCTATGCAGATAAAAATAAAGAACAACTGTGAGTTAAATAATAAATAGGCCAATTTGCACTCATAATTCTTACATCTTAAATCTTCATAAAATATCATTAAAATTCAATGTTCCGTATACAGATTGATGTGCAAGCAATACGTATTGCAAAAATTAGATTCAATGGATATGCAAGGGGTGGGTTTATGCAGTAATTATAGTATTACTTCATTTATAATTATTATCTTTATTAGATGTAATTTAGCCAACCAGTATAATTTAGATACACACGAGCATCTACTACTTTAATAAAAATATGCTTGCTGCCCTTGACAGCTCCATGCCTTAAGCAAACACAATGTATTGAAAACTCTCTTCTTCTTTTAAGTTTTCTTCCTGTGGAGTTCAGCAAGCATAAAATTCTGCCATTGTTTTATTCTACTTTCAGGAAGCTGTTTACTATAGCTAAAAGAAAAAAGGCCTTTTTCTTCCTCAAGGTCAACTGATGCAGCCGCTAGTTCTTGACTAGGTTTTCAAAACCTAAAAAAAGTGTTCTTAGATTTATTATTTTTTAATTCCGGGAGCCTTTTCTACTGGAATTCAAATTAAATTCTTTGAAACACATTCTTTTAAAACAAAAATAAAACCAAAACCAAGCAAACATTTTAAAAGCAAGAAAAGCAGCTAATAAATCAATGAACTTAGTGTTAAACTGTGGGGTTAGACATTACAGTCGCAGCTTTATGTGAGCTGTATTTACTTGGTCATTGAAGATACATTTTTTTTTGTCAAATGGTTGACAAAGGTGCTCCGCCGGTGCTACGTCTATGTTTCCTGTGGGCTAATAGTTTTGTCTGCATAATTTCTTGAGTTCCATGCCTGTTTGTGGTAAACTAGTCCTACAAAGTGGGAGTAAGGTTTAAATTCAATCTGGTAACCCATTAGAGAAAGTTCATGATTTGAATGTTGCTGCCTGTGAGCTGGTTCAACAGCTGTACGGGAGAAGTCCTACTGAGTGGCAAACCTGAGGCTTGTTGGTAAATGAGGAAAGAAGTCACTTCCCATGGTGTAAATGACTCCTTCCTTCTGCTGAGCATGGTGGCACAAGAGTTGATATCGGTAGTGTTGATGTGTTTATGTGTTGTTGTCCCCATAAAAACTGCAGCAATGGCTTGTCCTTCCAGAACTCATTGTTGTTCTTTCCTGCAGAAATAATTGTAGCAGCAGAATTAGCTGAGGTTTGGCAAGTCTGAATACAGCAGTATATCCTGACTAGTACCGAGTGAGCACAGCAGTATTCATGTTGGAACAGCTTAGTGACAAATGTCATGTGCTGCAAAAACACAAGGAAGGAGCCTGAGCCAAAATAAACCCCTGTCTTTGTGTTCTCCACCCCAATACCCTTGGTAGCAAGGCAGCCCTGCAGTGTGAGTGTGGTGACATCACCTTTTCCTAGAAAGGATCACAATGCTGAAAGATGTCCCAAAGGACAAAACTCTCCCCCACACATTATTTGAGATAAAATATTGTTCAGCTAGAGAGATTGACCACTGCTGAAATGAGGAGCAGCTCGGCTGGCGTGACGATTCCTAGACCTGAAGTGTCTGAACTTGAGCCATACTTCATGCCAAGCGCATGTTTATGCATTTGACAAGCACAGAGCAAGCTATGTAGCAGGCACTGCATGTATGCCATGTACACCTCTTGAAGTAAATTTGATGTCTTAAGTGGCCACCTAAAACACAGAGACTAGACAAGAAGAAAGAGAATAAAAGAAGGCATTTATTTGAAGGGCCTTCAAAGGCACACCCTGGGCAGTCCAGAGGCTACACCCAAAATGGACCCTGGGTCACGAGTTCTTCACACTTTTATAAGTTTGGTTCATTTGCGTATCAGTGTTAACTCTCCAATTATAACCTCAGTTCATGATGTAATTTCTCCAAGTTTGCCCCCCCCTTTAGAGGCTTTTAGTTTACATATTTTGGGCCTGGTGTCCTTGGAGTGGAACCTGCAGAGGTTTGCTATGTATAACCAGCATGAGAGAACAGAAGCTCACAGGCCACAAGGAACTTCAGAGTTACACACCAGGCAGTACAGGATTTGAAAAATATAAAAGTTAAAACCTAAGGCATCAAATTGACAAGTTATTTATTGAGATTCATCTCAAATGTTACAGCTATTGAATGCAGGGGCATTTTTACATACTGGGATGAAGGGACCTCTGTATTAATGGCATGTGGTGCTAGAAAAAAACCCCATCCAAATAAACAGAAACCAACCCACAATACGTCAGGATTTGCATCAGAGAGATGGTTAATGTGAAAAAGCAATAGTGATTCTCTACGTAGGTCCACAGAGCTCTTGAATTGAACTTTGAAGAAGCAGAAATCCTAAGATGCTTAAAAGGAAAGAAAGAGTATCACTAAAAATACAGAATTTTCATGTTCTCTGATAGCTGGGGAGCTAGAATCCTTGACCCACACTTTTCAGGGAATTTGGTTTTCTAATACTAATTATTAGAATACAAATTCCTAAATAGTAATTAATTGTGCATATAAAAATAAGAAGAGGATAATTAGTTCTGCCTCAATTTGATACAGGTACTTTTAATTTGCTCAGTTTTCATGAGTAGGAGCAGATGCGAGCTCCTGCTACCTCTTTGGAGCTAAAATAGTGTTCTCTAGTGACTACTGAATTGAATGTTGCAAGGTTGATTACTACAACTCATCATATCAGAAAAGGAAGCCTCACTGTGTATGAAAAGCATCAGTTCTTGTTATCCAACCAGAGTAACACTTGCTACTCACCAACAACTTTTCTTTCAGCTTTGTCAAATACAAGAGAAACATCAAGGTCACATCTGGCACTGAAATCTTTCAGGTTGTTCCAAGCCCTTCTTTATTCAAACACAACATTTACATTTTTCTGGAATAACAAATTTTTCCATTAGTTGGATCATGTGGTCCTCGTAAACAACCTTCACCAGTGCTATAGTTACACCTCAGAAATAATTCCTACTGGAGATAAGAATAGCAATGGGCTTCCCACACTCAGAATTATGTGACATTTATTTCCTCAATTTCACTGTATTTGACTCCTTTGAAGTTAAATCTAAGCTTACTTTTTTTGTCTACCTTCAAAAGAAGAATGAACAAAGTTTTTAAATTTCTTTTAAAAAAATTAAGATAGTCATAATATCTAATTTTGCATCATGCACTTTTAAGTTTGTGAGTATGCTATAAAATAATGACTTCTGTTTAAATAATTTATTCAACTTGTTATCTAGAAATGATTTATTTTTTTTTTATTTTAATGTGAGTTAAACCAAAAATAGGTTTTTTCCTAAAAACAGATGGGAAAAAATCTGTTTCAAATACTTGCTTTTTATGGGAAGTAATATTTTTAGGGAGAATAATTTAATATAAAAACTAAGACGGTTTCAAAAGAATAGATTTCTTTTCTGAATACCATGGCAGAAATGCTCCATGATGCATTCATTGAGCTGAAAGAATAGCTTTTCCCTTCTACTGTTTTAAACTGGTGGAACAGAAAAATAAAACACTGTGTTTCCTTGGAATTTACTGCAGAAGGTCATAGTTCAATGAAAACTTTATTCTCTATGAGAAACAGTGGAAGAAAAAGAGAAACAAAGGTGTTTTTTTAAGGGGTTGTTACCCAGATGACATGGCTAACCCATGTTCTTCTTAATAGGTCCCTGGGGGTGGATTAGAATGATCTGTGTTTGTAAATATATGTATGTATATAGGGTTTATTTTAGAACCATTCGGTTGTGTTCGGTTGCAAAGGAAAGCACGTATGCAGCCATTTTGGCTATCATTGTCTATAGTAATAAAGCAATAAGAAAGCATAAAAATATCACTTATGAAAATCTGTAAGGGAAAAGAAAGAGAAAGACAACCATCCATAGAGCTCATGACGAGACTTGTTTGTTGCAATGTAGTTTACCATTGGTCAAAGTGATGGTCTTGATCCGTAGGGGGTGGGGGAAGAAGCCCCCGAAACACAAAGTCCCCGGGGTTAAAATAGGCTGAGGCTGGGTGGGGACGCCCAGGTACTTTCCCTGTGTGGAGGGGAAGTTTTATACTGTCTCTTGCAACAGCCTCTGGGTCTGTTGAAGCACTTTTAGATCCTGTGCAGTCATCTGGTGGAAGGCCTCAGGAATGGGTCTGGGGACACTTCAGGGGTCTTTGATGGTTTACGGCACCTTCTAAGACACGACAGCTGCCTCTCAGCGCAGTCAAGCCAGTAATGCCCCATCAGACCTGCCTGGGGGACCAGGGCCAGTTTTACCCCTGAGCAGAGGCCAATGACCATTGTAAAGGGCACCATCCCCGACTGCAGGGTTTGAGCTTCCCCCTCAGGGGTGCAAACCTGGCCTCAGCAAATGAGTCCGTGGGCTTTGGCCTCCCTCTGCTGAACCCAGCCAGAGCTGGTTTTCACCATAGCTGCTGAGAAAGGCTTCCCTTGTGGGTACATTCTTCTCCCTCCAGGCTTGTTTACTTCTCCTTAGACTTGAGATAACTGGACAATAGTACCAGATTTATCTTATCTCAAGTTCGCGTCAGGTGGCTTAACTCACAGTCCATTTCCAGTCAGGAGACAGAAAGGATTTGGCTTCGGTGGTCACAGATGAGCAGTTCCTTCTTTGCACAGTTTGCTACAGTGGACAGTAGTCCTTTGATGATTTTAACAATGTTTAAGCCGTTAACCATAACATTTCAGTCTCTCACAGGGGTTCACATTTTTATTGTGTATATCCTAATTTTGCTGTTTGTACTGGAAAGCAAGAGGAGGAAGGCGGGAACAAGATGTTTTGACTTACTCTAGAAGCAGACAAGAAAACATGTGCTTGCTCTGCCAGCGTGCCTGAGAGGTGCAGCCTTCAACAGTCTGTGACCTTCAGATGAGAAATGTGCTTCCACAGGGACAGAGCAGTGCTGCCATGGGAAGCAGTCCCACAGCATGACTTCTCCTTCTGCTCAAAGCCCTCCACGGCATGTGGCGGCCTCCCATAATAAGAAATCCTGTCTAGCGCTGATGGGATCCCTACCGAGGGAATAGCATTCCCTGTGTCTCGGCTGAGCATTTGCTCTGCTGTCTGGATAGCAGTTGGCCACCAGGGATTTCAGCTGGGAATCTACTGGAAGTGTCGTACACAGTATTGCGCAGCCACTCGCTCATTTCTTTGAACTTGTTCAGTAAAAATAACTGTAACGGTATCTGCTGTTACATTTGAGCATCTTTTTGTCACCAAACCAAGGTCTAGTCCAGTGTCTGGTGAATGGTGCAGAGTTTTGGCCATATATATTGCATATGTTGTTTCATACTATTGATTCATTATTAATTGTTCTGTATTATTGACACAAATTTAAACAGCTGAAGTGAGTTTGGTTAAGAATACGTGTGTAGATGGTTTCTATGGTAGCCCATTTCATAGTCCCTCTTTTAATGGCTCTCCAAGTAAGACTGTAGATTTAGAAAATCCATTTTTAAATATTTTCAGAGATTTAGTAGCAACAGCTAACAACATCACAAATCCTTTTAAAATGTTCTGTTAAATAGACATTATACAGAGTGGCTGGCTTCCTATGTTTGAATAAAATATACAAAGCAAATAAGAATATTAGTGGTTTTTCAGTTGAAAAGTTATTATTGCAGGCATTGCAGAACCTTTCAATGTACACTATGGTGCGAGTGTGATTTAAGGGAGTTTTTCAGCTCTGTGTGGTAATAAGTACAAGCTGCATAACAGAAGTCATCCATAACAGTTTATTTATAACGTTAATCAAATCAAATGGCATAAAAGCAGGTTCTGATGTTGATAGCAGAAATGTTGTCTTTTATGCTAGAAGTGGTGCGTTTCCAGGATTTCTGGAAGTATATTTGAATGATGTGCAGTGTGAATAGATGTTTTGGCATCACAGTTGAACAAACCATCCCAAATCTCACTTTATTGTATTTCCACTGATGATCCAATCTGTTGAACCATCAGCAGGACTAACAAATTTGCTAAAACTGGACAAAAATTTAGCTGTAATATCTCACTGTTTAGCAGAGATACACATGCCAACAGACTACTATGCAAGTAGTTCTCTAACTATATCATCCATCCTCTTGAAGAGCTGCAAAAATCAGGCATTTCCCAGAAAAGTCTTTGTTCTTCTAAAGACCATAAGAAACCATTTTCTAATTAAGCTTTTCCTGGTAGTAGAAAGCATTTTGCATGTAGTTAGGTGAACCTTTATTTTATTAGTAAGATCAAAAGTCTCTGTCTGGATCTCATTAGCAGGTGATTTTTGTAAATCTGTGTGGAAAGGTAAATGTTCATGCATAGATGATTCTCTCATCATGATGCCCTAATGTATGTCTTCATTATTCAGATAGTTCTCTTGTGCACATATATTCATTTTCTTGTAAAACCTATTCTTTATAGTTGCAATAAAGATTTATGGGAGTGTAAACAGCTATGTGACATAGTAATCAAAGTCTAAATGTACAAAAGAGGTAAAAGTTTATCATCGTGTTTTAGTTTATATCTTTACCTGAAAGAGTGAAAATCCATGAAAGAAAAACAGTGACTATCTAAGGCATGTACAAAAAAAAAAAATCTTGGACTCTATTAATTATTTATTAGCTCAACAAGTTCCTAATTAACCAAAATAAAACCCCAGACTTCCTACACCACAATCTACCATTAATTAATCATCAGATTTTCAAATCTTTGTTCTCAAATGTTTCTTTATAGCAGTTTAGTGCTTTCTTTCATATCTGTTTGGAAAGCTGATATGGAATTTTAGTTTTCTAATAAGCATGATATTGGGACATATTGCTGGGGTATTTGCTAAGACATTAACATGTTTTATGAATAAAATCCTAGTGTATTCTGGAGCTTCCTAGCTGGTACTAATTTTTGCCCTAAAAAAACAAGCTACCAACCAATCAAACAAAACACAAAAACCTCTTGAGGCAATAATGTGTAATCCAAAATGATTCATAACTGATTTTCCTTCTTTTTATCTTTTCCACTTTTTAAGCATTGAAAAGCAGATTGCTTCGGGGACTTGGCTAACCCCTGTAAGGTCTATACTTCTAAATGCCTGAACAGCCAGTTTCACAATTTGACATTTTCCAGGAATTACATAGAATATAATTTAAGTGTTTAAGATACCTGCATTGGCAACAGCTTTCCTTATTTTTTTTACAAGTATTTTCTGCACTTGTCCATGCCTAACTTTATTCAAAGTATTCACACTTCTCTGTTATTAGCTTTTATCTTTGACATTCATTTTTAATGTTTTGAAAACTACTCTTGGCAAAGATAATGAAAAAGAAGATATTTTATTTGCTAAAATGCCGTATTGGCAATGAAACTTGGATATCTGGGTCAGAGTTCTTCTTAAAAGAAAGTACCCTGCAGACTAAATGAGAATTCACCAACTGCAGGAAAGTGACCCACCTCATGCCACAATAACCAGCAATGAGTCACATATCCTTGAACAGGGAGCACCCAGTGTATCAGTGCCTGCCACAGGACAAGAGCACGAAGTGCAGTATTCAAATCCTTGCACTGTGTAATGGGTAACTGGATATGCCACCGTTTATTCCAAGGAAAAGTCTCCAAGTATCTGTCTCAGTGCACAGGTGTTGTGCTGCATTTCTTATCTGGGTTCTTCTTGCTGGTTCCAGTGGTCCTCTCATAATTAACCAAATAAATAAACAAATACATAACGTTCCTACCTGCAGTCCTTAGCTAGAACTACTGTCATTCCCATCTCTCAGTTTTACTTTTCTGTTCAGCTCCAGTATGACTTAATTTTACAGTGCATAAATTATCTTAGGGCTGTTCACTGTCTGTCACATTGCACGAAACCAAAAGAACAAATAGAAAACCTAGGCTATGTTTAATCAGAAGCAGATGCATATTGAATCTAAAAATATTTTTTAAAAAGGTATTTGAAAGGATATCTGCATCTGGAATCTGATAACGCTGCTAACCACCAGGCAGGAGCATATCTAGCTTACCTAACGCATATGTCTCAAATTTAGAAACAATGAAGATCTAAAGAATCAAAGAATGCATATTCCATAAAGGACATGCTTATCTGTTCCTATGTGCATTGTAAATCTCGAATTCGGGAATTTGTTGTTTCTGTTTTACACTATAAAATATAAAATATATTGTCCTAAGAATTATGTGGCTTTGTAGAATGTGTGCCCTACAACCTAGTGCACAGTCCGTTAAGACTGCTTTTCAGTCTTATGTTTTGCTTCTTCAGCAAAAGTCAAAATGTATCCAAAAATGTCATGAATCCCAAATTATAACAGAAACTGTTAAAACGGTGGGTCAGGCTTTTATTTTCTTTTTAAAGGTTTCTTCTGATATGAATCAAATTCTCCACCTAATTTCAGTGGAAAACAGATTGAGCCATGTAGTTAATCTGTTATTTCTGCTACTCTCAGTGGATGCTAATTGTGCACAGGGATTGCAAAACTTCCTTTTTAGCTCACATAAATTAAGCTAGAAATGAAGCTTTTAGTTCTGCGATGAAGTATGGCTATGTGCTTTTCACTTTTTACTAAAACTTGATCAGAAAATCTAGGAGATAGAAAAAACACACTGCTCCTTCAAAATAACATCTGATTTTTCCCTCTGTATACAGGTGACTTTGCAAATAATGCTGCAGTCTCACAGCTCAGCAGTTGCTAAATGCCTGGCTTTCACGGAATGGTTGAGGTTGGGAGGGACCTCTGGAGATCATCTTGGCCAACCTCCTGCTAAAGCAGGTTCATCTACACCAGGCTGCAGATAATTGTGTCCAGGCAGGTTTTGAATATCTTCAGAGGAGACTGCACAACCTCTCTGGGCAGCCTGTTCCACTGCTCTGTCTCCGTCACAGTCAAGTTTTACCTCATATTCGGATGGAACTTCCTGTTTCAGTCTGTGCCCATTGACCTTTGTCTTGTCACTGGGCAGCACTGAAAAGAATCTGGCCCCATCCTCTTTACACCTGCCCTTAAGATATTTGTAGGCATTGATCAGATCCCCTCTCAGATGTGTTCTTGCCTCACTGCAGAGCATTCAGCATCTTTGCTAAATTTGTGTTGATTAACATCCAGATCTTTTTCAGGTTTACATTTGCCAACAAGCTGCTTATTAATGAGGTTTGAAGCTGCTTATTAATGAGGTTTGAAACTATTACCCGTGAAAAACATTTTCAGGAATCTGGAATTCCTTCCTTTGCTTCTGCAGCTTTTTTTTAATAGGGATACATCAGAGAAATTGCTGGTATTGCACACTTAGAAAAGGGAAACACTTTTATTCTTCATGACCATTGGCAAGAAGGGACTTATGACATTGTGGTTTATGTTGTCATTGTGAGAATTGTCATAAACACTTGAAGCTTCCAGCTTTGTAGTACATCTAAAATCACTTTACTTGAAAATTATTATTCTCTTCAGCTGGAAATTCAGTAGATCAAGACAAATGTGGTGCTTCTCTGCTTAATGCAGTTAGTAATTTGACAAGATAGGTATAATTTCCCATACATTTCAGTTCCTCACAGTAATAGTGTTCCAGAGTAATTTGGCAAACAAACAAAAGAGCTAATTAAGTATTGTTGAATTTTTCTAAGGCAAAGTGTATACAAGGTCATACCAAGGGCTCAGCTGAAGTTTATTAAAGATTAGCAGTCTGTTTCTGCAGGAGGGATCCCTCCAGCTACTGTAATGTATGACAGCCTGGCGTACCATGTTCCACAACAAGCTGTTGTACAGAGCGGAGTTACAGAACAAATTTTCAGTAGATTGTCTAATAAAAGGGCTTCATATATTAAACACATTTTTCTCTTTGCATTTTGTTACATTTGGAACAGACAAACAAAATAAGACATGATTCGCTTCCATACATTTGGAAAATTAGTTTAGAAGAAGGTCATTATGCAAAAAGGACTAGGTTATTCCTGGGCTCTTCATTTACTCTGTAAATCCTTGTGGCAAAGACACACCTTTGCTTTTGAATTTACCTCATGCAATAGGAACCAATCTGTGAATCCAAATACAAATCACCTCAATATGTATGAAGGTGTTTGGATAGTGGTGTGCCATGTTTGCCCTTAACTTACAAAAAAAAGGGTAATAATTTGAATATTTATAACATGCCTGTAAGCTTGGACCACTGAAACCTGTGAGCACAGTCTCTGAGTATTGGACCATGCAGGGAGTAAGGTCTTTACTTCTACTTTCCTGACCATCATCTAGACTGTACAGGAACACAACGAGTGCAATAATTTCCTTGTGATGCTGCTAAAGAGTGTAAAATACAGATTATTTACTGCAAGGATGAAGTGTTCCTTAAAATGTGTCTATGTTACTGAGCAAAGAACACCTTTCTGAGTCTTTCCTGTCATAGTTCTGGGAGTTTTAAGTGATATTCCTATGCTGACACATAAATGAATTTGCCTCTTTTTTCTTTTCCATAACTACATGGAGTTAGCAAAAAAAGAAATCTTGAGGGAGCACCTTTCCTGCTTTTGAAAGTAGCAGAGCTGGACAGAGACTGTGAAGACTCACTGCCTCTAAGAAGTAGAAATATGTTCAAAGTCAGGCAGTGCACCTTGCTCCCAAATAAGCACTAAAATGTTACAATTATGTAATCTATATCTGAGATTAAAAAGAGACATATAAATTCCTAGTTGTTCTCCTACCTCTGCAAACTGGTGTGGAGCTTTCCTACCCTGGAACTCTTCTAGAATCAAAAATTTTATACTTTTTTACTAACAAAAGTAATCTGGACTGAAAACTACATGACCTGACCCTTTTTCCAATCTGCACTAGAAGTCAACATAAAAGTTCCATTTTATTTATTGTTCCCCAAGCTCATAAAAGCAGTATTTCAAAAATAGTTTATTGCTATTAAATTAACACACTCTTTTTTTTGTTAAAAGTGAAGATTTCTTATGTGTCTAAATGCCTGCCCTCAGGTGCCATAAACTCAGTTTAAAAAAAAATACTTTTGCAGAGGCCATTTATGTAAAGAGCACTTAATTCCTCTCCTGGAATATAGCACCATCCTACAACACCACATTGAGCATGGAAAGCCTGGACTGAAGTGTGGCAAATTCCCATAATACCCCTATAGAAGAGAAGAAAACAGATGCAAAGGCAGAGGGTCTTTTTAAAACAATAATAAAAAGATGTAGCACATACCTTAAATATCTCTGAACTGTACCAACTATCCATCTTGAAGCTATAAATCCAAACAAAGTAGTTGTTCACTGAATGACCTTAATATTGGTTTTGTGAGCAGATTGTTGAATGATGCAAGTAGTGGTCATGAAGTCAAAGAAGGTCAATACCAGTCCAGATTTTGTAGACCAAAGTCCTGCAATTTCTGAGGTACCTACAGGTTGTGTGATAGCACTTGCATGACAGGACTGGTCATGGTTACTTGAGAGCTTCTCACTTTGTGTCTTCAACAGCACCAATAAATTGCATTTCTCAGAAATACGCATAGTGCAAATATCCCTTGTCAGTTTTGGTCCTGAAAGATCTAGAAGTATAATATTAGATTATTTTTTCATAGGTTACCATGGTAACAAAATGGTAACTGAGATCTTTTTTTCCATTTTGCATTAATAAAGGAATAAATATTATAAGCAGTAACAACTGTGTCCTATTAAGCCTTGATGCTGCATAACAAAAGATGTGTTTCTGTAGAAATACAGGGCTTGGAATTAGTCCTTTAAGTCTTGCATCACCGTAGAGGTCAGGTTTTTGGCCTGCTTATCTGTCTATATGCATGTAGTTAAAGACAAAATCTATTAAGAAGTGTAGCTCTAGGTTAAAAACGAGGAAATAATTTGCGTGTGGTCTGTAAGATTCCAATATATAGATCTCAATGGTCAGACCTTGATGGGTGTTTAAGATGCTCCAGTAACTGTGTCCAGCTCCGTAAACCTGCACATTACAGAGTCCATGGTGCTTACAGAAAACTATAAAGGAACATGGAAATATTATTAGCAACAACTCAGTTCCTCCAGGGTGAAAGAGTAAAAGAGGCAATAAGCATTGATTATTCCATTAGCCAGGGAGTTGCTTTAACCATTTGCAAGATCTCAGGTCCTCCAGCCTGAGGGAATGAGAACAGATGCAGGAGGGAAATGGGATTCAGCAAGATTTTATCAAGAGCAATAAATTTCTGCTGGGGATGGAAACTGCTGTACCTGGGGCAAGAGTCACCCTGAGCTCAGGCAGCTATTGATCATGGTTTGCTCCTTTCTCCATTTTGTTGTGGGAAGTGACTACTTGATCTTTTATAGGGCTGCAGCCCTCAGTACACAATGCAGTGCAGGGCTCTTGGAGCAGGCTCCCTGAGGCTTATAAGAGGGTGAAACCATCCAAGTGACAGTGTTATCTCCTGATGTTGTCTAAGCAGATTAGACAGAATATTTAAGTAATAGTTAAGTAATGCAAGGTGTATGCAAAAGGAATCATATCTGTACCATAGCTGAAAAAAGCATGACTAAGTAATATAAGAGCAGAAAGATTAAGTCTTTAGATTCCAACTTTCAGAATCTGACATTTAGTCCATTACACTTTTCTGGGCAAGTTGACCAAAGACTGTGACCAAAGTAGAGAAACACAGGGATGACCAAGTCTGTTGTTGGACCTCCTGTGAGACTTTGCCATCATCTCTCGTGAATGACTGCTGAATATCCCTGTGTTTAAAACA
Organism: Mohoua ochrocephala; assembly: GCA_013398855.1. NCBI lineage: Eukaryota > Metazoa > Chordata > Aves > Passeriformes > Acanthizidae > Mohoua > Mohoua ochrocephala. The sequence continues at coordinate 49,546 of VZTA01016870.1, forward strand.
AATGTTTTAAATATATTCACACTTAACACTTAATAGCATAAAATCATTAAAAATTTCACTTGTGAGGGAGCTCTTTATATCATCTGGTCCAACTTTCCACTCAAAGCAGGGCTTACATTTTACATAACTTGTATTTTTGTTTGATTGGTAAACTGGTGATCCTAGCTTGGCTACATAACAAAAATATTGTAGAAAGAGTAAGCTAGAGATACTCATCTAATATGCCAGCTTCGTCCCTGTGCCATGTCTGGGAATAGCCTTGATTTGCCAGTGTTTTGTGAGGAAGATACAGTTCCTGTCAATATTCTTTGGTAGTGAAAAATTTCTCAGGAGAGAGCATGCAGATCAAACATCTGATGTCTGTGCTGTTAGCAGAGCTCCCGGGAGCTCAGGGGCACACCAGAATCCCTGTGCTTCAACAGAGTTCTCACAAAGGGCTGGAGATCTTTGGGGATGCTGCTGCGTCCCCAGAGGTCAGATAATCCATGGAAAACAAGTTCAGCATTCTTATGGGCAATCCAAGTGTCTGCTTTAACCATACCGTCTCCAAAACACAAGAGTAATCACGGAATCACAGAGTGGGTCAGGTTGGAAGGGACCACAGAGGGTCATCTGTTCCAACCTCCCTGCTCAAGCAGGGTCATCCCAGAGCACATGACATTTGATTGCATCCAAGTGGCTCTGGAATATCTCCCAGGAGGAAGACTCTGCACCCTCTCTGGGCAACCCGTTCCAGTACTCGGTCACTGCACAGTGAAGAAGCACTTCCAAATATTCAGATGGAACTTCCTGTGCATCAGAGACTGCCTCATGTCCTAGTGGCTGGCACCACTGAGCAGAGCCTGGCTTTATCCTCTTGGCATCCTCTTTAGGTATTTATACACATTAATGAGGTCCCCTCTCAGCCATCTCCTCTCGAGGCTGAACAGGCCCAACTCCCTCAACCTTTACTGATCAGAGAGATTCTCAAGTCCCCCCAGTCATCCTTGTTGCCCTCCATTGTATCCGCTTCAGGAGCTCCGCATCTCTCTTGTACCGAGGAGCCCAGAATTGCACACAGTACTCCAGAGGGACAGAGTACTCCAGATAGAAGTATGAAAATTCCCAGAAATTAACAGCCAGTTTTAGTTGTAAATGTTGAGATGAGAAGGGAATTGTAATCAGAGAAAATGAGGGAAGTGTCTTATAGATTTATCAAAATATATTCCCCATGTTAGGCACTGAAATACCTAACAGCTTGACAGGCTCATTCAGTCTTTGCCATGGACTTCAGGCTGTCTCTGAGGAAGAAAAAGGTCTCTACGACAGGCAACTGAGTTAACCTAGCACTTTTATGTCTCTGTGTCTTCAAGTAACAGAAGGTTAGATAATCCATGGGATTAACCAACAGAAGGTTGGACAGGTTTCTAGCCACTTCCCAATGTCAACGGTCTTTAAACCAAACCCTGCATGTGTGATATAATCAGTACAGTATTGATAAAGAATTTATTAAGATATTTCAAACACTCTGAGACTGAAGAGAACTTAAAACGCTCCCATTTCCAAACGGAATTTTGAGACTTATTTAGTGGTTTTCAATCAAGGCAGGGATAGTCTGACCACAATAAACTGGACCGTTAGGAAATTGGGTCAATTTCAGACTCTTCCCTGCTAACATCCCAACTTCTGCTAGCTAAGCCAAGTCACTTCTCAGGCTGTGTGTAATATTGTCTGTCAGCTTTTATGGAGTGCTGTCTTCCAGAGATGACAATGGAGGCAATAACTAAATATAAACACCTTTGCAGTTTGACAGCACGGTTAGCAGGTGATTTTAATCCCACAGGCCCTGAAGCCTAACCATTTGTCAAGTCCACTTATGTCACTGAAACGAGCAATGTGAATATAACTCTTCCAGATTTACTTATAGAACTATTATTTTGTGTTCTAAATAAATGTTTAGAATATCATGAAGCGGATTAATCATAAACTTTGTTTTGTGTTACCACTGAATGCCTGATGTCACTAAGGGTCTTTCTAGTAATATAAAAAGAGCAACAGTATGATAGTTTTTCATTAGTGAGAATAAATAATATGGATCCAAATAGTGTCGGGCATGATCATAAACATACATCTCATATACCTTTGTCAGCCTCAGCAAATATAGCTGTATTGCTTTGAAAGGCATCCTCACAAGGAAGATGTGCTATGTAAGATGTTGTGTAAATGGTTTACTTTGTGAATTTTCCAAAGCTTTCAAAAAGATCATTCTGCATTTAGGCCACATGCTTGACAGTGTGTCTTTCATCTTATTAATAGGCACCACAAGGCCACATAAGGAGGGGGAAGTCCCTGGTGTGGACTATATTTTCATCACTGTTGAAGATTTTATGGAATTGGAGAAAAGTGGTGCTCTCCTAGAAAGCGGAACGTATGAAGGTAAGCACACTTTTCCTGCTAAATTTGTATCATGTTTCCATTGTTTTCTAATTTGATGGAATTGCACTGGGATATCCTGTTACAAATGCGTCATTGCTGCTGTTATCAGAAATTTGTGAAGAGCCATATGGCCATTATGAAAATATTTTCATATGTAAAAGCTAAATGCATATGGCTTCATTATAATTTTAGTATATCATAGTGGTTAAGAGAATCTAAATTGCATTTACAGGACAGAAACAGTAGTCCTTTATACTCGAGGACATTTCCACAAAATTTCAGCAAACAGCTGCTTTTCTAACATAGGACAAACGCATTCCACAACAGCAATCAGCTACAAGACTAACACTTTTCCTTTGCATAAGTGATCCTGCAAATATTCATCTATAGCAGAAGTTGAAACCTCACCATTTAAGTGACAGAGGAAGAATTTGTTCCATCATGTCTTACGGGCTTTGTAAAGTTATTGAAAAGAACTCATTAATTTTGTAATGTGGCAGAGGGATAGGAGCTGTCCTAATGGCTGTATTAGAAGTGCCTGTCTATGGGGCAAAGAGCCAGCAGCTTACTGCATGACGCTGCTTCCCAGGAGAACCGATGATTCATCTGATTTTAAACCTTTTCCAAAACACAGCTATCCTGAAAGTGAAACTGTTGTAAAGAGGTGGGCAGTTACATAGCAGGGTATTTTAATAAAACCAGAATAACGATGCACTATTTTAAACCAGATGTTTCTTGGAAATACAGTAGTATTTAAAATAACTGGATAATGGATAGTTTGTTTTTACTGCAACATTCAGAATTAGAGGGAACGCCCTTTATAGGAAAAATATGACCCATATACATGGGAATACCTGGGTGAGTAGAGCCATTTTGCAGAAATCAGCCCCATATTTTCACCTTGTAGCAAAAGAAGCAATGAAGACCCTTTTGTTCTGACTTTGTCCCTGTCAAGGAAAGCATCTCAAGATAAATAAGGAAGTATTCACCCCAAAAAAATCATTAGCTGTGTTATAAATAGCAGCAAAGAAGGTGATTCTTTCCCAACTAATCAGCACCAAGTACCCATTGTGAAGTAAATAAATTTTCATTAAGAGTTATATCAATAACTTGGAACAAAGATTTCCATGAAAGAAGGTCAAATAAAGGAAAGTATGTCATTTTTCAGGTTTCTACTTTTTTCACCACTGTCTGACACGTAATGGTGCAAGTTACCTAAACATTAATACAACACCACAATTTTACTTTTATCACAGGTTAATTAAATAACAAGCCTTTCTTGAAGTGTCTTTTTTTTACCTTAGGTGTTTGAAAGTAACATTAGAGGAGCTTAAGTGTAGCACAAGTCTGTCATTGCTTGACCATGTAATTTCATTAGTTTGCAGCAAGTTTGTAGAGATTGAGCTGCTATGTTAAATTAATTCACAGTGCTCTTCTGTACCTCGAGGGATACTGAGATGTGTCTTTTAATACCAGCTACCAGAGCTGAGTGGACAGCAAGGTGAAATATTGGTTGAGGAAGTCTGCATAACTCCTCAAACCAGCTGAGGACCCAGCTGAAGAGAGGTCTAAAGTCGTGACTGTGCAACGTCTGTCACGTCCTTTGCTTATCACAGGTGACAAGTTCACTGAAGCCAAGAAATCAGAAACTAAACATACAACTAACCAAACTCAACAGACCAATTCTGCCTAAATCCTGTCTTTGATTCCCAGGTTTCCTCATCACCACATGCGCATTCTGACAAAAAACACATAATATATTATCTACCTGTGCCTTATGGCAAAAAATAGGTAACACATGAGAAAATATTACTATTTTACAGATACTATTTCTCCTGTTCCCATGCAAAGACATTTGGACATGACCATACAAAGTTACACCCCCAGTTTCCTGGTTAATTCTTGACTGTAATGCCTTCTTTAGGGGAAGAATTTTCCTAATCATCCTGTCACGAGTTTTCCTCAGCACATTAGGACTGCAGTGATTAAGTTTACTGGTGACAGTTATACAAACCAGAGCAAAGAAATTTTCGATTTCCCTCATGAGGAGAAGATGATTTTTGAATTCTTGCATAGATCAAGTAACTTCTGTGAGCGTACATACTCTGGGAAATGAATTTTCCGCTCCTTATCAACACTGCTTATTAGATTTCTGAAACAAATCAGCCTTCTTTTTAAAGGTTCTCAGTGTTAATAGATTGGTTTGAAGATTTCTCTATTATTTCTTTCTTTTTGTTTTAAGAAAATCATCCCGTATTTAGTTAAGTTTCTATATAGTGTAGCTGAGTCAGTCTGTGCTGATTATCTAACCACAACCACTATGAACCAGTTCATCTATACCAGAAAAATGTTTTAAAGAATGAGAGATTTCTCATTTAGTTGAGATAAAAAGACAGACTGTGTACGTGTGTTGTTTTTCATCACTTTTTGACTAGAAGGTCTGTTTTCAGTCAATTTACCTTCTACTGTGTGAATTCCAGAGAGAATCAGGAACATCCAGGTAAGGCAGAGGAGAAGGAGGTCAGGTGGAGACTTACCCGGCGCTGAGTGTTTGTATTGTTCATTGTAGTACTTGGTATTGTTGGGAGGGGGATATTTTCCCACAGTAATGATCAAAACAGTAAAAACAATCAGAAACATTTTGTTCTATTGCAGCAAATAAGAGTTGTGATTCCAACCTGGACAGGATATAATCTAAAAGTGAAAGCAACATACATTCTTAGAAAGGTAGAGCTGTATAGTTCTTTTTTTTTTCCTTTGAAGCACACTTTTTTCTGAGTTTTAAAATTTAAGTTACAAATTCTTTAGAATTAAAAATAGGATTCTCTGTGACCTCCTTACTACTTTAGGCTTTGAATACTCCTTTCTTTGTCTACCGCTTTCGTGACGACTGTGAATGACTATAGTATTCCAAAGTGCTGTAGAAAAGCAGTAGTATGTTCATGATAAAAACTCTACAAATCTTTTTTTTTAGCAGTTTTGCAAATATGAAAATATTTCATTTCAGTAGGACTAAATCCATTATTATTTTGACCTTTTCTACTTATGTGTTTTTGAGTGACTGCTGGGAAGAAAGCTATCTTTATAGATATGAATTATTTTAAGCATAATAATGTTACATAAACAGTTGCTATGTTTTGCAGTTTACCTGTGGCTAACTTCCCTGTCAATCTAGGTAACATTAATCAATGCAGAACAAGAGAAAGAGTAGAAGAGTCAGTTCCACTCTCACTCGGATTAACAGTCGAAGTCATGTTAACTTCAGTGACATTATCATTCAGTTCCGAATTTGTAATACAATTACAAATTTTATTATGCACATTTATATAAAATTAAAAATTTATTATATGCCAGCACATTGCTTTTTGAGGCAGGGGCTGTTTGCCTGAAGCACATCAAAGATTTATTTCAAGGTCTTTGTATAATAGCACAACCAAATCCTAAAGGTTTCACTTTGTTTGCTTTTTAGTAGAATTTCAATTTACTGTACTGATTAAAGGAATTCTGAATTGACTCAAAATGATAACTTCATTATCCAACACACTTATTTAGATAACATAACCATGGTTCTATGACCAGAGGAGGAGGGGTTCCTGTGCAGAATGAAAGCCACTCATGCCGTGCGGACTCATGTAACACAGGAAGACATGCCCTAGCAAAATAACCCACATTCCTTTCCTAGTTTCTGAAATGAAGATCAAAGATGGTCCTTGAATTGACACAATGTGTCAATCTATAACATGCAGAATAGCAAAAGCTGTGATGAACAGACAAATTGTGTGTCTATGTGTGTGTACAGACTTTTACAACTTCTCTGGTAGGAGGCTTGGCTGAGAATACTGTCATCTCAAACTTGCATGGAGACTTCATGGATCACTGATATCAAATGTTGCTGCCATCTCCTTATTAGATCAGCAAAATTCTTAACTGGTGCAGTGTATCAGTAGAATGAAAATGAACTGTATATTGCTCAAGAATGTCAATGCTCATTAACAGGAATATAACAGCTTCAATATTTCCAAACCCCAGATATGTTGAGGCACATGATTGAAGGTTATAGTAAGACATCATTATGAAGTGTTAATAATGTAAGAATTTAAGTGCAATGCATGCTGTGGGTAAAATTGCCTCTTAAAAGTGACATATGTAGTGGCAGTACCAGAAATAACAAGAAATGTTCAGTGTATAAATACTGTAAGAAAAAGAAACATGGTTATTGGCAATCCATAAGGATAGAAATGTATTTCAAATACATTAAAGCAAGAGGGATTTTAGCAATGTGGAGCTCTATAACAAATGAAAACGTGAAAAAGCCTGTTCATAACTGTTAAAGATGTGGCAAAAATAAGAACATAAATTAATTCAACCAGTACACTTATCAATAATGCACTAAGTAGAACTCTTTTTTTCTATCAAATTTTTGTTTGCCTCAGAAAATCTTCAGAACAGTTGTTTCGTAAAAGACATCTTATTTGCTGTTAATATAATAGTCCTTAATTTATTCCATGAAAAGCAATGATTTTAGTTATTGTGCCACTAATTTTGTCAAAAATCCACTTTTTATTGTTTGTTTGATTGTTTGGAATTGTCTCAAGTTCATTCACTGGTGAAAATTCCAAGATCACTGAAGCTATTCAGCCACTTATATGATCATGGACTTTCCTTGTCCCCACTGAATTCCGTGGTAAATTTCCAGCTGGCTGAAATGAAACCAGAATTTCACCCATGTTTTTTTCACTGATGGAGTATTGTTTGGCAGAAGGGTGAGTGTTAGCTGGGATTTCCTTAACATTCCAGAAATCTGTGGTTATTAAGTCTTTAAAAAAACAGGTTGAATGCATCCCATGGGTGAAACCTTAGTGTTTTGTGTTACTTGCTTATTTGAGGACAAAACTTCCAGTTGTTTTAGGCGGAGTTTTAAGGGGTCAGCATTATAATGAGCTCTGTCGGGGAAGAGAATGTGGGTCACAGCCAATGCCTTGCTGTGACTCATCCAACAACTGGCACATAAGCAACACTGGGAGGTGCTGTGATTCCATTCACCTGGAGACAGCCCCCATTCTGTCTCCTTAAGAAGACATTAAGTTTCACATAGGCTTTCATTTCTTCTCTCAAGCCAAATTTAGCCTAAATGATCTAAACCCTTCTGTTCAGCTAATGCGTTTTCAATTAACATTTCATTTTAATATCTGTAAATTTTAAAAATGAGTTAAGGACTGCTCCATGTAGGCAACAGAGATTTTAATTACTGCTTTGTGGTGAAAATGGTTTTATAAAGAGCTGGTGTTTGATTCCAGTAGTTTTGATTCCATTCTTCCTTGTAAAAATTGTAAGGTATTCAAAATTCCACCCACTTACTGTATGGAGTGTTCCCTTGTGTGCAGGACATCCTGAGCACTCCACAGCAGATGGATACAAAGGAAATTAATCAACATAAAGATAATAAAATGCTACCCTCCTAAGACCTAAGCACAGCAGTTAATGAAATATTCTGATTTAAAATGGAAAACAAAGGATTCATGAGGATAGATGCATAGAGATAGAAATAGAAGTAGTCCTTCAAAAGCCATGTCTTTTAACAGCAGAAAGTGTTTTCAAGGACATAGAAGAATGGAAAGAGGTACTTGATAGTAAAAATCATATTCCTGTCGAAAGTGCCTCTTGAAGAGGTAGATCTCATATTAATATGATATCAACATTTCTCTCCCATATGCCGAGACCATGTAACTAGGCAGACAACACTATTCTTGGCTCGTGTGTATTCCCAGGATGTAGAGCAGGACCAGGTGCAACAGAGCACAAATTAGAGGGGTCTGAGTGCTCCAGAAACCCTGTCTGCTGGAACGGGCTCACTGAAAGAACTGTCAACATACTTTATTTTGTATCAAAGCTAGATCAGCGCCAAGAGGATCTCAATTGCAGGGAAATCAAGAAAGAAATTTTGCCTTCATGCCTTTTCCCAAGCTGGGCTGACCATGTGTCAGCTCAGCTAAGACCTCAGCCCTAATCTTTAGAATTCTGTGCAGTTACTACCAGAAAAGTATTAACAAACTGAAGTGTCCAGGCAAAAGTAATGCAAATTACCAGGAGAGCTGTAGGGAATAAATTGAGAGAACTCATCAGATAGAGCTTTGTTGAGTAATGATTGAGAAGCTCAGAGAATTTAAAATGTGTGACCCCAATGGGTGAATAAAGATAATTCAAAGTTGGGCAAATAAGTAACCAGGGCTAATGTGATGAAGCTGGAAAAGATGAATATTTCAATTTAATATTGGGGAAAAAAATTCTCATATTGATGTGATTTAAAAGCTAAAATAACCTCCAGAGGTGGAGATCCGAGTTTCATCTCTTAGAAATTTTAAAAGTAGTTATTAGTAGAAATATTCCTGCACTAGTAGAGGGATTAATTAAAGGCTGTATTGTAGTGTATGCTTCAGTATAGTATATATTAATGCTGTCTGTGTGACACGTTAGGTTTTGATTGTGGGGATTTTTTATAAAACAGGTCACAACCAGTTCATGTTTGCATTTCACTTACATTTCTAAGTGAACTTTGCCTGCAGTACATATTGTGTAGTTTTAGTTTAAATGCAAACTCTGTTAGAAAAAAAACATCAAACTGTACAGCCTGAGTTTTCAGGCTATCCCACCGATAAGGCGCATGTACCTATAGGGAGTACAAAAGATGTAAAAGAATTTACCATTCAAATTGCAAATCATTATGATGTGCTCTGAAGAAATGTTTAGCTACATTGCTCAGTTACAGAGATCTCCATTTTTCAGTACATTACTGGAAAGACACAATATTTGTTATATCCAGTTGACATGTACTTATCATGTCTTTGTGAAGCTCCTCTAGATTTTATATCCTCTTGGGTACTGCACATTCATATTTGTGATATTTCTCCATATCAAGCCTCAGATCACCTTCCTGTATCAAATAGTATTCTGCTAAATACCATAAACTGCAGTCTAAGAAGTATTTGGGAGGTTCTTTAGAAAACAAATGGAGAAAATCCCTTCTGTTTCTCTCAATCTCAGAATTTTCCAAACATCTTGAAGCCATTATATTTTCTAAACACAAGGTATATTGAAGCTTCCACAATACCTTTCTATTTATTAACATCTTCCTGTGAATCAAAAGATTATGTTTTTTTCCTGAGCATGTTCCCTAAATCCTTCTTGCCTTTTTTGAAGATTAGCAAGTGCCTTCTCTAGTCTTTGCTCGCTTAGTCACAACTTTTCAAACATGATAGAGAATGGTCCCAAAACAACATCAGGCCAGTTTCCTGGCATTTTCAGATGCATCCTATCCAGTCCTATGGACTTGCACATGTCCAGCTGACCTAATCAGTATCTAATTTGATCCTTCTGTACCATGGGTAGTTTCTGCCATTCTTTGGTCCTAAGCAAAGACCCGAATGGCCTGGGAGTGAGCAGCAGACTTTGCCAGTAAAGACTGAGGGAATGAAGATATTGAGTCCTTCACCCTTTCCTACCATAGGTTACCCTTTCCTATGCTCTCCATCCCTTGGTCTCCTGTCACACTGGCCCACGTTCTCCCCGGTCTTCCTTTAGTTGCTGCTATGGCTGTAGAAACCTCTCCTGTTGCCCTTGATGTCCTTCAGCAATCTCAGCTCCAGCATTTCTTTGGCCTTCCTAATCCTGCCCTGTGCATACAGGAAATGATTCTCTATTTCTCCGTGTCTGCCTGTCCCTGTTTCTGCCTTCCAGACACACATGTAGGGAGGAGTTTTCTGGGAGCAAAACTGGCCCTTATAGTCTTTCCTTGTTTGCACAATGTTCTATAAAATCAGGATAAGGCCTCTCTATACTAGCAAGGATTGCAGTTTCTGTATTTCTATTCTTTCGGCAGAAATTGCTTTGCAACAAGACACAAAAAAATCCATTTTATGGCCTTGGAAGGAATTGTGGGGGTTTTTTTTAAAAATCTCATTTTGATTACTCTGTTTCAATAGCAAGGTACTGTAAGACTTTGCAGTCCTGCATGCAACCCTGGTCATGGTTGCTATGGTGGACTCCGGACAGGTGAACAAAAGTGTGCATCTTTCTGCCTGCTGGCACAAAATAAGACAGGAAGCATCCTGTCAGGATGACCTTAAAATAATGAAGGACTTTGAGAGAAGTAGGTTGTGCCAAGTGTGAAATAATGCAGTATGAGTGTGGGAAGAAGGCCTGGATTTGTATGGTTAATTGAAAAGAAGGATTCAGCTACTGATACAGCTTTTTCTGCAATAGAGTTACATTACTTCCCAAGTGAGCTAATTAAAGCAAGATAAAAGACCAAAAAACTACAAGCACTAAAAGAAGTGTTTGTGTTTCAAAGCAAGGAGTTTCTGATTAAAAACAAAACAAAAAACCCTGAAGATATTAAAAACAAATGAACAAAACCTTTCAAGTGTAGGGAAATCTGTATATTTGGTTTACACTGTTTTCAAAAATAATGACTCTATGTTTTACCTTGAGTAAATGAAAGCATAAATAGAACTACAGGGGGTTGTGGCCAATGGAAGGTTCTCCTTGTATTTCAAAAAAAAAATAGTGGAGAAGCAATCAGAAATCAAGGTCAAATATGTTACTAGAGAATTAAATATAAAGCACAGGTGATGACCTACATTTACAGTTATTTTATTTTGTGCATACAGAAAAAAATAGCCAAGAATATAGAATAGGTTTTAAAAGATACTACTGATGCAGCAGAAAGCTACGCCTGCATGAGGAAAGTGCACCAGCACTGAAAGTGGTGCAGGAGAGGTGGCACAATCTGCAAAATGAGTGGCTCTTCAGAATTTATATGTATGTTTCCAGACTCAGCTAAGGGTAAGTCTAATCTCCTTCAGTCCTCACTGGGAAGAGATAGGATGCAAGATAGCCATGACCATGGCAGGTTGATATCTGACATAGTTTAGAGCATCCTCAAGGCTGCTGAAGATCAGAGGAATGCAAAGACAAAAATCTTGCTTTGATCTAAGTTCACCACCAAATTATGTTACATATTCTGCCAATGAATTCAGGACTACGGGAGAACAAATCTACAATTAAGAAAAAAAAAATCTTTAAGGCCTTCTGAATTGCATAGTGATGTGCCTGATAAGAATACTGAACTTTCAGATTGGTGATGGGGAATCAAATACTTTTACTGTCCATGAGCAGACACATTTGCAGGGTCTTCCAGAGACATTGAGGTCAATTGTAGGGAAATGACTCAGTCGTTCTTCCTTTGTGTTTTGTGCATATGAATGCTCTTCCCTAATAAGGTTTTAGGAGCTTTAGATGACAGAATCGTTGCTATTTGTATTTATGTGGTGTCAGAGAACCCCAGGCATAGACTGGAAACCACTGGCTAGGTGCTGCAGAAGCAGAGAAAAAAATCGAGAAAGCCCTTTCTTTTGCGAATTTACGAGTATATCATAAGATGAAGGACAATAGATGAGAGCAGTCAGTAGGGAAACCAGCTGAATGCCAAGCAGTGGGTGTCCATGGACCAGCTCTTTGACTGCTGTCACAGCTGTACAGTGGAACACTTAGAGATGAAAGAGGTGAGAAAGGGGTAAAGAGAGGTATCGAAGGGGCAATGGGCACAAACAGAAACACATGTTCCATCTGAGTATCATAAAACAGTTTTTGCTGTGAAAGTGACCAAGTGCTGGCACAGGTTGCCCAAGGAGGTTGTGGAGTCTCCATCTTTGGAGATATTCAAAAGCCATCTGGCTATGGGCAGCCTGCTCTGAGGGACCCTCCTTAAGCAGGGGGGTTGGACAAAATGATCTCTGCAAGTCCCTTCCAACTTCATCTGCCTGAAGTTGGTGACATCATAGCGTGGCTATAAATAATTCTTCCTGAGGGCACATCAGGAACAGCAGGAGATACAAAGAGATTTTGTAAGAGCGGGTGCTAACAAGAACAGAAAAGGTAAAGCGAATGCTGAGTCGAGTGAGGAGTGATGCAAGTGGGAAGATAACGTCAGTATGGAAAATAAGTGAGGAAGGGAAAGAGATGGGTGCTGTGATGAATGAAAGGCTGCTGGTAAATGAGTCAAAAGTGGCAAAGTGTTTAAAAGGTAGGTAAATACAGTGAGAATTGAATGGCTTTTGCAGCTGGGAGTGCAGTGTTCTCTCGCTCTGAGGAGCTGGAAGATCCCACTACTGGGAAGATCTGGAAATGGTGTAGCTCACAGCTGCTTTCTTGCCCAATTTAATAAGAAATATGTTATATTAGTTTAACCACATGTTAAAATGAAAGAAGCTGAATGATTTCATCGCTTAAAGCTTCACTAGGAGAGTGAATTCACGACCGAAAAACCTTAAAGCACGGATTCTGGCATGGAACAATATTATTGTCAGCATTTTTAACACATTCTGTTAAAGAGAATTACATTCAGTGTGGTTCATAATAACTCCAAATGATTTATCCAAAGCAAGTTGGTTTCCTATTTTCTACTACAGTCGGCAGCATAGGCTGTGTGCTATCAAAAAATATCCCATTAACAGTCTTCTATGATAAGGCTTTGAAAGGCTTTTACACACAGACAAGGAGGAAGGTGCAAGTCTTTCCTCCTCCCTTGCCCAGTATGTGCCTGGCCTGTTAGAAACTCCAGGGCAGAGGCTATAGGCTGTGGAGCAGATCCTGCGCTCACTACCACTGTTTCGAGGAGCATTTCATTTGCTGTGGATAGACTGACTGTGACAAGGGAAGGAGCATCCTCCTCAGCAAGCTGGCACTTGGGATATGTCAGACACAAGTTTTTTCTTTACAAGTTAGACTTAACCAAAAGCCGCTGGCTGTTGTAACTTCATAATTGAGAGTCCTTTGAGAAAAATTCAGTTTCACTTCCCTGTGGAGATTTTGGTTGCCGGTACTTGTGTTGGTAATCTCTAGCACACGTTTTGTTGTCATATTTTTCCCAGCTGTATTTGGGTACTAGTCTGCTGAGCATAAAAACTCTGCAGCTAAAAGAAATAGAAATAAAATCTTCTGCAGGCTACTGAAACTGTTATTATCTTTGGAAAACCTCTACCTCTCNCTCTCTCTGAGACAGGATAAAAATCTCTTGATCGATGAAAATTGAAATTAAAACTCTGACTGACTCAGCTGTAAAAAATATGAAAGAAGACAGATGGTATGAAGATGTGCATGATTATATGCTCAGTGGCAAAATTTAGCTGGAAAGAGAAAGGAAGGAAATCAAAGTGATAAAAATGAAGGAGCTGCCCCTATAACACTATTTAAAAATTTCCCTTCATAGTCTCACTTGGCAGTGCCTTCACAGTATCAGCTCCCAGCCTTCGGTGCCTCATTGCAACCCCCACATTACGGGGTCACCATCAGTGCCAGAGTGGGTTGTTCTGCCTAAAGGAATAACCTAGAGACAAAGACAGTGTGCTTGGTAGATTAGGGTAAAGCAAAAGTTTGGATTGCCACCCATAGGAGGCATGGTGCTTTTGCCTTTTCCTTACTGGGATTGTACTGGAGGGTGAGGTAGGAACCTCTAGCAGGACCACAGTCAACAGGAGGTGCTTTGTGAGGAGGCTGAGCTGTCCATGGCACAATAACCCTCTTGCCTCACCTTTAATGCAGGCTCGGAGAAAGATATTTTTGGGGACTGTGAGGTGAAAATTTGGTATTATCTTCTATGTTGAGGCTTAGGTTGAATCAGCTGGAGCAGAGCCGGCATCTGTGACCTTCTGGGCTTTAAGCATTCTTTACCTAAATTCTGTATGCTTTTTTAGTTTTATCAGTTATGAGTAATTTCCTGCATCCTAAACTATTTCTGACCTTTGGTACTACTGATTTTGTCAGTGAAAGTCACATGAGGGGAAAAAAGAAAATCATTCCAAGCACAAGACTAAAAGATGATGTCTTTTCCTAAGGAAAATCATTCTGGTTTTTGAAAATTGCATCATTTCTCCTCGTTCTATGTATATAGCATGTTTGAAGTGTTTATCTTAGTGGCACATGGCTTGTACAGAGCCTAATTTTTACATGTGTCTTCAAATGGTGAAACAGCTAATATGAACTCAAGAGACCCTTTTTTGGAGTGTGGCACTCCAATTAGATAAGCAAGATTTGGGAAGAAACATGCATCACATAGACAGTAAATTTTTTTGAGACAGGTTTTTTCCCCATAGAAATGCATTGTTCTGTCAAAATGCTGTTAATGTATAGAAAAACTAGGGCAGAGAGGGGGAGAGGAGGGAAGGGGATTGTTTTGTTGCTCGAATTACAGGTTGCAGTTTCCACTGTTTTCAGCACTGCCATAACTTATCAACTTATAAATATAATCTTTATTTGTAAAAAAAGGGTTGGGCAAAGCACAGTGATATATTTTATAGTAGTCTTCATGCAGCTGATCTGCAATTTACAAAATAATTACTTTCCTTTGCTGCTTTATCTCATTCTTTCCACTCCTCAATCCAAAGATGTTCAGAAATACATTGGTTTGTGAGATAGCATTTACTTTCAGAAGTGACATTCCAAATAAGTCATCAAGGCAAAAGAAGGTAAAACAAACCAGCTGCTTCCAATGCCTTCTTTGTATTTTTTGATTAGGCATAGAAAAAATTATTCACAGCACGTCTATCAACCGCAAAAGTTTGCATGATACGTGTTATGAAGACACACAGCATTCAGATAAAAATAAATATTGAATACCCTTCTTTAATTTCATTTTTATTTTTATTGTATGAATGAGTCAGGAATTCACCAGGAAAAATCGCATGTGACTGAGAGGTGACTGAGAGGTTGTTTACACTATGTAACAACAAGTCTTTAACTTCAGTGCTCCTAATCACCCCCAAGAGGCATTCAATTCTCTCCATTCTCTATACTGAGAATTTCAGTTCTTAGCTTTGGGTGCACTAAATTACAGGGCACATGCTGAAGAAGTTAAGTAGATGAGGTGAACACTCCTATACAGCTGAAGACCTGTTTAAGATGCCAGAAGAGGCCCTTAGCAGAACAGGGACTGTATTCCAGGGCTGGTGATCAAACAGAGGGCAGGGAAATGCATCAGTGTTTTAATCTACTGGGTATAGATACAGAGATGAGCTACCATTTTCATCAGTAGCCTTGATGAGCATAAATTCAGAGGAAGTCAGGTCTAACACTCCCTAGGACTGCAAAAGAAGCCTGACAGGGGAGGGTCAGGTTCCAGGTTTAGTCATATCAGTAAACCTGATATTTCTCAGTGCCAACCACCTTGGCGCTACAGTGGCTATCTGCGATCTGGCACACAGATTGCCACGGTCTGTCTGCTCTTCTCGTCTGGCACACACAAGTGGTCATCCTCAAGATCACAGGCTCACAGAATTGCTTAGGCTGGAAGGTGCCTCTTCAGGTCATCTAGTGACCAACTTTGTGAATGAAGAGGGGGCAGCGCATGTTTCCTATCTAGGCTTTAACAAGACTTTTGACACCATTTCTGACAACGCTCTCATGGACAAGCTAGCAAAATATGGACAAGAGAGCAATATGATGGATTGAAAACTGGCTAAATAGCCAGGTCCAGAGGGTTGAGATCAAAGTACAAAGTACAGGGTGGAGGTAAGACACTGGTGGTGTTATGCCAGGGTTTGATACTGGTGCCAATACTGTTCCTCAAGCATCTTCATTAATGGTCCAGAAAATGGGAGAGTGTACCCTCTGCAAGTTTGTAGATGATACAAAACTTGGAGTGACTGATATAGAGACAGTTGTGCTGCCATTCAAATGGACCTGAATGGGCTGGAAAATTGGGCTGAGAGTAAACTCATGGAGTTCAGCAAAAGGAAATGCACCTGGGGAAGAATAACCAATGCACCAGTACATTATCCCCAGGCAGAGCTCCAGGCACTGCAGCTGCAGTCTCACAAAAATGTCACCTCGCCTTCCCAGCCTGTCTTTCCAAAAGAGTCTGTACCCAGCCATTGCAGAAATTTAGTTGCTTTTGCATCATGTCTCCATTAGCTCAATGACTGTAACTGCATGTGGATTTCTGATGCCTCCTGTCGGTTTCCCATGCCATATCCATTATTGTCAAGCATTTCAGAGAGGCAGCCAGACATGTTCATTCACCAGAACAGTCTCAAAATCTTTTCACAGGTACCTCCTTCTTTATGAACCTATGCTTAAAGTGACTCCACTTCATCACTGGTTTTGTTGATTTTTATGTCACTTCTCTTCCCATCTCCCCTGGCTCTTATCTTGCCCATTCCATCCTCAACTTGCTCACTTGCTTTTTGAGGAATCTCCACCTCTCCTGTAATTACCAGTTTAAAGCTCTCAGTTTGGCCATCCTTGACACACACTGTGTGCTTCTGGTCTCATGCTTCGGACACAAGAACCTCCTCCCTCATTCTGCATCATTCTGTTCTTTCTAAGAAATGGATTCCAGACTTCTGGTGTTGTAAACTTATCAAGCTCTATCTCACAATCATGGAATATCTTGTTCGTATTTCATATGAAAGTATTGCTCTAGAACATCACTCCTCATCTACATAGAAAATTATCTCTAATTTCTGGATTTTTTTACTTATAAGTCAGCATCATTCACTTTTATGTCAGTACTGGATTTCATTTACATGACTCTTTGCTTTGGTAGCTAATCAAGGATCTAAACTTAACTGCCCTTTGCATTTTTGATGTACCCTTGAGTATGACTGTTATCCAACATAGTTCCCCATGTGGGACTGGAAGATATTACATATCACCTGTAAGTATTGCACTTTCCTGTAGTAGTTTCTAGAGGTTACACAGGGCAGACTACGCTGTATGAAAGGACATTAAAAATTATGTTTAAGTACCAGCTAATTTTTCACTTTACTCTTACATCACGCCTTGCACACGTAGAATCTTTGTGTTTCACCTCATTCTCGTTCTGCTAAGCTGAATGAACCATGTTGGTTCAGTCACTTCCTATGCAAGGGCTCACATAAAACTCCAAGTGAAGAGAGATCAGGTTCCTGTTTTTCATCTTCAAAGTGTGTTTTAAAGCCCTGTGTAGTTTTGAGGTCAGAATAATAGGCCACTGTATACTTGGATATTTTCCCCTCTTTCCTAAATATTGATATTTTATTTGCTCTTCTTCAACCATAAAATTTGATAAATACATTTAATATCCTCACTGCCAGTCCAAGAGGTAAGGTACTGGGTTTCTGCGGTGGAGGTTACCTGTTATTCCTGTTTTGACAACACTGAACTTTTCTTTGCCATTCTACTTTCTCCCCCACATTCTGCAGTGTATAATTACAGATATGTTAATTCCTTTTCAGTCATGGAAAATAACTATAAATAATATTAAAGAGGAGAGTGAAGTGAATTTCAATATCAGAAGTGGATTAAGAATCAATTAATCTTTTTTTTCCCCTGTGTTCTCTTCCTGTAAACTCCCCTGAAGCTTAAGGCTAAATCTTCTCCTTTCTCTGTTTAGCCCATGGTGGCTGGAATTGGAAAAAAAACCAAACAAATGAGGTATTCAGTCCTCTGAAATACATGCTGAAAAACTCGGGAGCAAATTTGGAATGTCTTGCTGCTCAGACATGAATGTTTTCTTATCGGCACTGTCTTCTTTTCTGCTGCTGCCATTTTTGCTTTGGCATTCTTAAGGAGTGCCTGAAAAGGTAGGTATTTCAAGCAGTAGGAGTCCAAAAATAAATGCTCTAACCATAATCATCCCAGGTATAACTAAATCTTGTTTATGTATTTGATTACCCCTGGCTGGCTCACCTTCTGGCGAGGAAAATTTGTCATTTCGGTAGGGGGGAGAGGGGGAATGTTTTAAAATAACTTCCTAAATAATAACACAAACCAGAGCTAGTCATTAGATTTACCTATCAGATGTCTGAATATTTATGACAATTTATGTATTTTTCATTTGTAATCAGTCACTTGAGGAAACGAATATGTGAGTGCTACACAGAATGCTATTTTTTCTCTTTTTACTTAATGTGAAAAGACTAAAATTAAATGGAATGATAGAAAGGAGAGCTGGTTAAGTCTTGTCAGGTCATTGAGGTTGTCTGCCTGCCAACGGAGCTATGTAGCCTGAGGTATATGCAGGTGCTTTGTTTCAGTCTAATTTTAAATGAAGCTCCTTGCACCACCTCCCTTGGGAGACAGCTCTGTGATCTGACATCGTAACGGGGAGAAAATGCTTCCTGATACTTGGCCGGAGATTTTACTGTGCACAGATTTAATCCTCTGTCCCTATTTGTATCCACCGAGGACATTCAAAATCATTTTTCTTCTTACTCTGGGTTTGACCTGCCTAAGAGAGTAATGATCGTATTTCTCCCTGATTTTTCCCACACTGCATTCTGACTTGTAATTACTTCAGTCTAACTAAACTATTCCTAAATACTGTCTAAGTATTCCTAGAACCATTGCATATACTCTTTTACTATTCTTTCATGGGGTTTTTTTTTTTCCACACTTGTTTTTTGGCACTGAAATGCTTCAAATTCTGGATCCAAGGTGTAAGTTATCAACATGTCACTTCACTGCAGCTCCTCCAGTCAGTGCTCACTGTTGTTTCTCCACCAGCTTCACTGCTTTAACACTCTCCTCAGCAGCACTTGGGTGGGTTTGGCATGTGTAACCTGGGACATCATCACAGAGCATCGCAGGAAGGGAGAAGAGGAATCAAGCTGAAAGTGGGAAGTCTGAAAGAAATGAGTATTTCCAGATTAAATTAGGGGGAGTAAGGTGGTATTAAAATCAATATCCTTTGATATTGATGGGAAATTGCAGGATGTTAGTCCGGAAAAAACTAAAATTTGAGGTACCACAAATTTATGCAGGATGACTGGAAGCTAAGTATATAATATAAGAGGTAAAAAAGTGAAACAGCAAAAAGTAATTTTTTTTTCAGAGAAAAAATGCACAGAAAGCATCTATGCTTTAGTTCACGAGAATTGGTTTAGAAAAGCCTCATGTTCTGTGGCACAGAGGAAGATCAAGTTAATGGTGCTCTGGTCCCTGTGGCCTCTTCACCTAGGCCTGCTGCTCAGAGGAATGGGGTCTTGCAGCAAGACCTCCAGTCCTTCACTTCAAAAAAGGCTGGGGAAAGAACTCCCTGCCCTTAGAGGCAGCCTGGAATCTTGACACTCCCAACTAGGACCTCCTTGTCCCCCTAGTGGGGCTTGGGTACCCGCTATCATTACTTATTAATAATTTTGCTTTATGCCAGAAATTTTCCCCTGATACATTGTATTTGCAAGTCAGATCAAGCACAGCATATGTCCTTTCTCTCTTAGCTAGAATTAGTTCATTTTGTCCTTCACTGATGCGTTCTTTTTCCTGAACGCCTTCACTGACTTGTGGCTCCTTCCTAGACACGTTATTGTTCTTCTTTTCAAGGCAGAAAATATAAGTTGCTCCTGAAGGAGCTTTCTTGTCTCTTTTTGCCCAGTACCCATTTGCAACTTTTAAGCTTTCCCAGCATTATTTGGGGTAAAGGATTTCAATGGTGCCTTGTGAAGAACCATAAGGATAAATAACTTAAATCCCCAAAGAATATATTTCTCAATGGTTAAGGTTTTTGCTTTCATGGAAACCATTTCTTAATAAATGCAATCAAATGTTCATCATCATCTTCACCAACTATTCCAGTGTTTGTCAGGTCCTTGATTATTTCATAGTTTCTAATAAGACAGACATTTATTTATTGAATTTATTATTATTTTTAATTTCTGGACTCCGCATTTTCTATCTATTCTGGTACTTGTGTGGTATTGTGCAAGGATGCCTTTTCCTCTAGAAAACTTATGAGCGTTTTTGGAGATCTGTGTTTAAGATGTATTTTTACACAGCAGATACATTCCTGAATGGTCCCACATGAACTCTGAGTAAATAACTGAAACTGAGTATCTTTCACCTATAATTGGAAAGCAAGGATTGCAATTGCAATGAACTAAGATAGCAATAAGTTCAGAAAAATAGACATCCATGAGGCGGAGATAATATTGCTTCTGAAGCACAGCAATAAAATGAGATTTCAAACACATGGGTGAAAAGGGAACTATATCTGATCACTTTGTCTCCTGATATCCAAGGGTATCCATTTAGGCACCAGGCAAATCAAACTTACCTTAGTAGGAAAACATACTTCTGTTTTCCCCCCGAGCAATACAATTTTTTTAGGCTAAAATGACATCAGTAGGATGAAAGACAAATAAGGCAGTAAAAAAAACCCAGAAAGGAAGACGTATAGACATAACCTAAAAGGTTTCTAAAAGGTCTAGTGAGGACTTTCAATATTAGACAAATCATCTTCTAAAAAAGACAAGATAAAAAATAGTCAATCTGAAGGACACAAGACAGTTCTGAGATACATACAATACCTTTGGAAATGTCAGGAATGTGATTAAAACTTTGTTTGAATGTGAGGTAAAATTTTCCTATTATTAATCATAATTATTAAATAAGTTAATATTAATTAATTTATCCAGTGAAAGCATTAAGGCTTGAAAAGTATTAATTGCTAATTGAATTAAAGGCTTCTTACACTAAGACATATTTGCTGATATCTTCACATCAGTAAAACATTCTTGAGAAAATGTGCCTTATGTTAGCAAGAGAGGTTTTGTAAGGACAGAACTCCCACTGGTTCCATGAATAAGATAAACTATCCCGACAAGCGGCGTTCTTTGCTAGTATAAATATGTCCACTCTGAGGCTTTTGCCAATGCAGTCATG
Organism: Mohoua ochrocephala; assembly: GCA_013398855.1. NCBI lineage: Eukaryota > Metazoa > Chordata > Aves > Passeriformes > Acanthizidae > Mohoua > Mohoua ochrocephala. Next base: position 70,654 of record VZTA01016870.1, read on the forward strand.
TTAGTTGAGGAGGCTGTGAGGGATATTTTTTCACACTCCCAATCAAATTACCGTGACAAAAATCCTGATTAGTCCCCAGTCATTTCGGAATAACGGAAAAAAATTCAGAAATCTGGGTGATCTTCCCCTGTCTGTTCTAAGGAGAGCATAGAGGCAATTTTTTTCTATGTATGTGTAAAATATTAGTTCCAAACCCAATACTTACGTTTTTCATGTTGCCCTATGTTTAAGATGCACCTTCCAACAAGGAATGGATTGAGTGGTTAGAAATCAGATCATGGGGTATATATTTGGTGAACATACCATGACACTATAAAAATAAAATTTGTAACCATGAGATAACTTACCATTTTGAGAAATATACCGGAATGCAGTCTACATGAAATAATGTGAAAAACGTAGGACTAGAAGCATCTTATTGCCAGTAGGCAACCATAAGGTTAAGAAGGTAGTTAAACATGAAAATTACTTATGAGATAGATTTAGAAGTGTGGGGGTTGGGTATTATAGGCCTTTGTTTTCTCATCTTAAAGTCACTTGTAAATCACCATGCTATCCAAATGTAAAGTTAGGATTTACTCCTCCAGGTCAGTTAATGAACCTGGAAAAGCCAAAATCTAAAGATCGTGATTTATGTTCCATTATCAGTTAAAATTATGTTTTCACTGTTAGTTATCAAAAATTATCTTAATGCATGCTATTTGGTCTGTGGGTTTGAAATGAGTGGTGTTAAAAAGTGAAAATGTAGTAAATAATATGACATCTCTTTCAGCGTTTATTACTTTGGTAATTGAAACACCCCTTCACTGTAGTACGCTACTTGCTTTTACTCTCATTTTACTGATTCTATTACAACTTGTTTGACTCTCAGCAGATACATCAATCACTGTGAATATTTGTTGCAGTGTTCCCATAAACATGCTGTTTCATGATTGTTCTCCATTTGGGATTTTTACGTTGTTATTCCTGTGATAACCAGAAACACGTGACTTCTCTTTTCCAATCAAATCACTAATCATAGCCCAGAATTTTAATAATCCTTGAAAGGAACTATCCACAAACTAGTTACCCACAGACAGAGCTCAAGCAATAAGAATGAGTAAATTTGAGAAACTGTAAAATTAAAAGAAAGGCATCTTTATGATCACGTTCTCTAGTTTCTTTTACATAGCATGAGTGTGGACTATTAGTATAGTGAGTAAAAAAACCCTTTCCACAAGTGCTTAGGAGAAAGTCTTTAGTGTCTATGGAAAATAATTAATGGGGCTCATAAGTTTTCTCATATAATTTCATGTCTTCGGAGTTCTTCCTTATTACAGGAGCCTGTAAAAACAGGGTCCTGTATTGGGAGTCACGTCTCTGGTGTTAAGCAGTTTTGTTATCAATTATCTCAGCATTAGCTAAAATAATGATATAATTACTGAAGATTTATCTAACTTTTGAATCCAGTTACTTTAGGTCGAAAATTATGTAAGATGATTGAAAATACTTGTGGCAAAAATCTTAGAAGTGCCAAGGTGAGTTAGATGTTTAAAGTGAGTTGAATGCTGTTTAAAGTTTGCATTCAAAGTAAGGTTTATAGTATTATTTGGGAAACAAAACTAGGCAAAGGAGTAAGCTGTAAGTAGTGTGGATAAAGTAGATTTAGAGGTTTACCTGATTACTCAGTGTATTTATGTATTTATTCAATTTAATTTTTTTATCGAGCACAGAGAGACCAGCATAATGAAAAGATTAAATGATTTATATAACTACAGTGAAAAACTGATTGCACAACATGCTCTCAAATATTTGAAATGTGTAAATGTCAGCAGGGAAGAGGGGTTATTTAGGATGATGTGAGCAGTATAAGTAAAATAGCCAGATTAAATTTAAAAAGAAAGGATTTCATCTAGCTCTCAGGGTTAATTTCTGACAGCAAAATCCCTTGGGTTATAAAATGTTTTTGAAAAGAAGCAGCGGAAAAGTTCTCATTTAGGAAATCAAAAGTAAACCAAAGCACAGACTGAGAAAATGATTTGGGGAAATTATTAACCTAAGTGTCCCTGGGATCCAGCTTTAAGAACAAGATAAATCTTTCCCATCTGTACTTTTGATCAAAAATGCTAATTTTTATGTGTTTATTTTACAGGACTCATCTTAGTATTCACATGGTGAATAAGTGTTGTTTATTTACATTTTTTAAAAGATTGGAGCAGCTTTTGATTAGTGCTATGAATTAAAATTCCTATTTTAAGCTAAAAGGAAAAAATTCACAGCAGAAACTAACATCTGGCTACAAATAACAGAAATTTGGTTTTCACAGGCAGTAACCTGCCCCCATGCCTCTTGCTTAAATATTAATTGCAATTTGTTCTCTATTAACTGAAGATTTTAGGTTTTCTTTTGATGTTTAGTGTAGAGGTTTTGAAGGATATTGGATGGGGACACGAGCATCAAAGGGCTCTGCTACCTACCAGATGTCCAAGATCACCCACACTCTTTCAACCATTGCCAACAGAGGATGTGTCTGTAGGGAGGCTGTAGTTTCTAGGTAACAAAACTATTGTCCCTAAAAGAGTTTGTGATGCTGACACAAATGGTGGGAGTCAGTTCCATGCTAAGACACTTGTGTCTAGGATTCTGATGTCCCACTGCTATCAGTTTATGAGATCCGGTTAATTAGCCAAGGGGAGTCTGGAGAGGGATTCAGCTATCAGCCACTATATGTCAGCTTCGGGCTGGACCAAACCATTCCCTCTGCTCCACAGTGTCAGGCCAGGGGATTTCAGCTGCTTAAACAAAGTCCTTTAGTATTGTTTGGGAAAATGTAGCCTGCCTTTGCAGTGGGAGGTAGTACAGGAATATGGGAGCAGCTCTGCAAGGAGAACCGCTCGTGTGCTGTGGTCCCAGTTGTGCACTGTGAACATCCTGCGGGTTAGGCTCTATCCTGGTCTCGCAGACTGAGCACACTTTGGGGGCAGAGGACATCTTCTGTGTTAGTTCCATCAGAAAAAGGTACAACTTGTGGGCTCTGAGATGGCTCCCCATGCACAGCGATGCACAGGAAACAGGAACAACGGGGGTTTGCATCACGCGTGCACTTCTGATCCAAACTCAAATGCTCACATGTATGTACAGACCTGGTATATCTCGCTGGACCTTCAGCTGCTGGTCCAGAAGGACACAAGTCTCCTATGAGTCCTGTTTCATGTCTTTCAGTCCTGTGTGAATGCCCCAGGCATCTTACTGACTCCAAAGCTGCAGAGGGCACTTGTACTTAGTCAGCTGGCCTGTGACCCTGATCTCTACTGCATATCATGGAGGTTTATACACTAAGTATAACTTATATCTGTAAGTTCAGGATTCGTTATCAGTTGCCCAGTTCCATACAGTGAAATAGACTGAAGTTACAAAACTCAGTCTCAGTCTCTCCTAATGTTAACAATGAACTTTCAATTGCAGCAGCTGAATCTTTTTTTTTTCCCTCATGTTTCTGGCATTGCCAATTGTTTCTAGGTTCACTTCATGCTCTAGTTTCAGATACTTCATTTTTCATTTATATTCATGTTTGAGTAATGTAATATTTATACATTTGGTCTTGGCATCCAGTGAATACTAATGATAGTTAGATGTTCTCTCAGTCCCAGAAGAACCAGCAAAGAATTTTGTAAATTACACATTGCTTATCACATAAAATCTCAGACAAGTATTTGGCTGTGTGTCAAATGCCTCTAGCTCACAATTGTAGAATTAAGCTATGAAAGGTTTGGAGGTGCTGTTTTCTGCTTTATTGTAAACCAATATTTCCAATTTTCTTATCTGGTAACCTCATGGTCTTTGTTTTATCCAGCATCTAGTAGCCACAGTCTGGACTGAACTTTGGTAGTTAGTCTTGGCTGGAGTTTGGGAGGGTTTCCTTTACACAAACTATAGTATTATTTCGTTCTTTAGGTGGATGTTCTCAGAAAGAATGATGAAAAACAGGCTGGTGTAAAAGTAGCTGTGCAGACAAGACCACATCCACTGTTAGCATCCCGAGTCTGGTACATATCCTCACAGTAATATGGGGAAGAAAAGATCCTCACCTATACTTAAATTAAAGACACACATATATATATATATATATATATAAAAACCACAGAATCCCAGAATGGTTTGG